>CAVLJG010000004.1:26811322-27005259 GCA_963669975.1 Acanthoscelides obtectus
ACAAATTTGATGTCATTTTTTAACTAATATGGGCGGGAGGCTGAAAGAGTGTCATGAATAGAAATTCGCAACGTTGTAGCATTTATTGTTGTCCATATTCGAAATGAGTGTCGCAAATTACTCCTGCGTACAGTGTCATTGGCTTGAACAATGGGAGCCGAAAATGGAAATTTTGCATTGAGAATCATAAAATTCATGGCAGGAACGAAATTTGTTGTAGATGATGCTGTATCAGCCGTAGTCAACCAAAAAACGAAAGATCTTTATAACGTGATTTTTGCTAAATTATTTCTGCTTGAATTGCAGCCACAGTATATTATCTAAGCAGCACTAAGCCACAAACAGACCTCTGTATTTGAATAATTATTCACTTAGCAATTCATTGCTAATTCTCTCATTTTAAAAATTACTCATTCGTATACATAGGGATTGAAAAATCAACAGCATGCGATTATCAAAACAGATTTGGTTTATGCACATACGTTAAACGATATGTACACATTAATATAGACATCATATGTATATAATACAACGAAAGGAAGTAGCGCTCACTGTCTCACACGACTCAGATTACACGAATGTGTTTATACCACCAACATATGATCGAGATATTTATTTTCACTACAATAAACAAAAAAATCTGTTGCTTACGCCTAATAAAGTTGTTGGATTGTTTTTGAATCTAATAAAAAGTATTTATATAAATGAAACTGTCTGAAAAGTTAATTTGTTTTCTTCTTCGGTCTACATCAGACGACTCCTAGATTGAATTATACTAAGTGACATATAAATCCGAACACCCAGTTTAAATGGTTTTATTTTAATAAAATTTTGTATAAGTACTTAATGAAGCATAATAAGTAAATGATAAAAATTTCAAAATGATTGCACTGCTTTAAAGCCCTTTGACCTTTAATAATGTGTGGATGCACCCTGATATGCTACGCATTCTCCAACGCGCCTAGGCATGCTTCTGATCAGGTGGTCAATGTCCTCCTGTGGTATCTCATTCCAGGCAACCTCCAACTCTTCTCGAAGTGCTTCTAGAGTCTGAGGAGGACGTTGCAAATTGAGCAATCTCCTACCCATCATATCCCACACGTGCTCAATTGGGGATAAGTCGGGAGATCTAGGTGGCCATGGTAACAATGTGACATCATTATGTTGAAGGAAGTCTATTGTGACTCTTGCAACATGTGGTCGGGCATTATCTTGTTGGAAAGTTGGATCTGCCAGGGTGTCAAGATAGGGTAAAAGATGGGGTTCTAGAACTTCGTGGATATAACGCTGCGCGTTCATGTTACCTCTGATGAAGATTAAAGGTGACCTGGAACCATAAGCTATAGCACCCCAAACCATAACTCCAACAGTGTGATGAACATGTCTTTCAACAAAAAACTGTGGATTCCTCCTTTCACCACGTCGCCTCCTAACCTTGGCACGACCATCGTGCATGCCTAAACAAAATCGAGACTCGTCACTAAAGACAATACTGTTCCATTCCTGATCCCAGAGTGACCGTTGTCTGCACCACTCAAGGCGATTACGTCGGTGTTCTCGAGTTAAAGGGAGGACCTAGTGTGGCCGGTATGAAAACAAGCCAAAACTTCTCATTCGTCGGTAAACACTTTGCATGCCAATATGTCTTCCGTGTTCTGCAAACCATTCATTTGCAATGGACCTGGTAGTGGAGAAACGGTCCCTTAAGGCCAATAATCTTAGGCGGCGATCTTCACGGTCTGTTGTTCTACGGCGGCGTCCAGTGCCCTTGCTCTTTGCGTACGGCCTTCTCGAAGCCATGCCTGACAACACCTAACCATAGTGTCTACACTTCTTTGCACTCTAACTGCAATTGCCCGAAAAGAAAGTCCAGCTTCCCGAAGTCCCACTATACGGCCCCTATCAAACTCACTAAGTTGATGAAATCGTACAGGTCTCCGTACTCTAGGCATCGTAACCGATCGTAAAGGATGTCAAGAACCAAAATCCACCAACGTTGATTCTTTACTGCGGCTGAAATATTCATTTTTAGAGCGTTAGTGAATTAAAAAAAAAGCAGTATAATAATCGGAATGTCCAACTGATAAGGCTGAAAATTTTTTCACTTGTTATTTACAGTAAGATAAATACATTCACCAACTTTTATTAAAATAAAACCATTTAAACTGGGTGTTCGGATTTATATGTCACTTAGTATACATTTTCTAAAATGATCATATTCACCAAAGATGTCTACGAGTACTTCTTTATTTTAATATGTTCTTTCTACTGATTTCGTTGTCTCGATTTTTAACACACTTTTATTAGCTGTTTACTACATTTTCATAACTCTCGTGTCATAGATAGAATGAATAGGATGACTGTATAATTTAATATATCAAGCACCCCACGCTTTTTACTCTGAATTAGAAAGACAATATTGTGAAAAGCAAATAAAAACTAACAGTGCAAACAATTCATCGTTACGGAAAACTTACAAAAGAATCTATGAAAGAAATTAAAACACTCCAAGGAAACATAACAAATAATATTAAAGAAATAGCTAAAAATTTTATAGAATACTATAGCAGTGACACAAGAAAATAAAGGTGTCAAACCGATGTATGGAGAAAATTGATTTTATACAGTTTTTATTGAGACTTTTTGCTTTAGTGAAATTTTAAATATTTAGTTCAATTAGTTTGTTATTATCTTGTTATCGCGACAAAGAAATCAGGGTATCAAAGAATCCCTTCTTAAGGTTAATTTAAAGCAAAAAAAAGCAATTTAAAAAAAAATTACCACTTGTGTCTTCATTTATTGCTTTCTCTACACTCAAAGGCTAAATTTCATTTTGTGGTAGCCGGTGGTAGTTAAAATTTCTTATGTATATCGGGAGTAATAAGCGTTCACGACCTATGGCGCTGCAAACCTTAGGCTTTAATTTCAGGCCTTAATTCATAAATGCCCGCTTGTCGTCACATATTTTTTCAAAATGCGTGGTTGCCAAGTGGATGCTTGACTATATGCATAACAGAGTCCGTTCAACCTCAGACACTCTTGAGCAGTCTCTCATTACGCCGCCATTACGTTTCACGTTTCTGTAAGTGTTGGTTTTGTGGTTTTACTGCTTTGTTTGGTTGTTAAGTACGCGCTGTAATTCGGTTGTTAAAAGTTTCTTCTGCTGAAATTTGCCAACAACTTGAATTAGGCGCGCTATTCAAAACGGGTTGGGCCTGATCTATAGCGGCGTCGTTCTGCTTCACGACAACGCTCGGCCTCAGGTTGCGGCAAAATGACAGACGGAACTGGATACATTTCGTTAGGAGTTACTGGATTATCTACCATACAGCCCTCCTAACTTAGCATCATCAGACTTTCATCTTTTTCCAAACCTTAAGGTCGCATGCAACTGCCTGTTTGCAGTATTCTAAATCCTGATTGTTTCATGGTGTATACATATAAAGATACGTTTTTCGTGCATTTTATTGTGCATTTTTTCTTCAATTCTAACTTGTTAACAAACAATAGTGCAGCTCTGATATTCAATGTGAATATTCCACTTTTATGTAAGAACTTTTGATTTGTGATGCAATTATGTACATTCCTAAGTAAAGTTTCTCTGACCCCATTGCGAAATCGTTTTTACTTAAAAATGACTTTGAATCCACATCTAACTTTGTTTTTCTGTTTGTTACAGCGGTGCCGTTTCCGCCGAGCCACAAGCTGACGGTCGCGGAGGTGTTCGATGCGCGTACCGGGAAACCGCGGCCGGACGTGCTGAAGCAGCACTTCATCCTGGAGGGGAGGATCGACGAGACCGCCGCCCTCAGGATCATCAACGAGGGGGCGCAGCTGTTGCGCTCCGAGAAGACCATGATAGACATCGAGGCGCCAGTCACAGGTAATTCAATAATTATTAACTTAATCCTATTGTTCTGGTGCCACATCCTCAATGGACGTTGATGATCATCCTGGCCCTCATTAGCTTATTGACGGCGGGCCCTGAACGAGGTACAAAATGCACAGTCCAGCCAACATTTCTACCATACTGGTGGTCCACAGGGTTCCATACTTGGTCCTCTCTTATACATAATTTACGTCAATGACTTCCCCTCCGATTGCTCGGTAATGTATGCTGATGACACTTCTGTACTTGTTAATGGTAAAAACCTAGAATCTGTTGTAGGACTTACCAATTCAAGCTTGACTGGTGCAGGTAAGTGGTTCGGCAATAATGGGCTCGTCTTAAATAACCAGAAATCTGTTTTCCTTAGATTTAACCTTTCCACCTCACCGATGGATTACACTTTAAAGATCGCCTCACTCTGTTACTGTCTGTACCAGTTGAGTTTTGTTGTGGAGAAGTGGATATTACTGATATTTTACCATGCACATATCCATTCAGTCCTAATTTATGGATTAGAAGCATGGGGAGCATCGTCCCAGCTGCAAAGACTTTTTGTGTTGCAAATAGAGGCTGTTCGACTAATAGCTAAAATTGGAAGGCTCACTAGCTGCAAGGATTCATTTAGAACATTAAAGATTTTAACCTTACCATCTGTATATATACTCAATATACTTATCCTTGCTAAAACACAATTGAGCAAGTTCAATTCTGTAAGCACTGGTGCTTACTGTACAAGGAACAGTCAAGTATTGGAGGTGCCGTCGCATAGGTTGGCGAGAACGGAGGAGAGCCCTAGATACATGGCTATTAAGTTTTTCAACAGACTCCCCAACAATTTGAAATCACAACCACTGAACACTTTTAAAAGAACAGTCAAACAGTTTTTACTGGAGAAAGCTTTTTACTCTATTGAGGAATTTAATGTGTGAATGTCTTGTTTGATTTTGATCATTGTTGTTTGAATGTCATTTAATGGTTTGTCCTTTATTTAGCTTTTTTATATATACATATATGTTTTATATTTATAAATTTTATCAACAAGCTAATTTGATTTATCTGTATCCATATTTGGAATATACCATATGTGGTACGAATATGTGTGCGTCCACACTAACATGATTTGTTATTAGCTTTTGTAGTGCTCTGACTGACTTATCCTATATCACATCTGTGATCATACAGGACTAATAAATTATTATTATTATAACACATTGCTTACGCACAATAAACTAAGAAAACGTGGTCAATTATACAGTGTTCTAGAAAGTTTTCATTACCCGTATTTTTTTTAATCGTTTCAAGTAATTAAATTATTCGGTTTAATTCAACTGAGCTTTCTGGAACCATATAGTATTGAACTAATTTGCTTGAAAATAGCAAACCATGTACCTGTCTGATTAAACTGTTCAGTTAGTTTGGGCAATTTAATTTATGTAGAAAAGGTACTTTCAAAACATATGCACATTTCAATAAAAACTGTTACACTGCTAGTTTGAATCGCTCTTCATTCGTGAATGATCGGCACGGGTATGTAAAAAACCTACAAAACGTCATCTTGCAGACTAGGTAGTTTTTAGGGTGCAAACGGTCATTCCACGTTTGCTCACTAGGATCGTTGTGAGCGTCCATCTATGGAGGAATGGCTCAACTGCACCAGTACACGCATTGTTGGTTGCATATGTTTTGTGAAGCCGAGTAGCTATAGCTTTCATTTCTGAGAAATCACCACCACACCCGCGTTGTGAGTAATTACTGTTAGCATGTATGTAATTCGACAGTGTACAGTGAATATAATTATTTCTCATCTCTCTCATGTTTAAAATTTAGGAAATTTCCATTATGTAATTTCCAGAATGGATAAGAAAAAGAGAATGCGCAACTAATTTCTACCTTTAAATCTCAAGTAAATATATTTGAGACAAGGATCCAATGCAATTATCATCAACACATATTATTAGCGCACAAATCCTCACTATGCGCATATGCATTGCCGTTACCTCCAGTAATGCCATCTTTGAAGCAGATTTTACATCACATCAGAGCCAAACATTGATGACTGAAGTCTCATGACGTTTAGGCAACACGTACAACTGGAAAACGAGTTCACAACGTATCAATCAGCTAGTGTTAACATCTTGTTGAAAAACCTACATAGTGTCACAAAAACCAATGTAATGTCAAAAAAATGACATACTGTCACCTCCTGCTGCTCCAGACTTTGTAGTATTTGAGAATATCCTAGTTTGTTTAAAGTAATGTCGAATTTATTTATATATGTAAATGCGTTGAATACGGGTGAGTGCAATATTGTTTTATTATTAGATATATAACAATTTTTGTACACATACTCAAGTGGCCTTATTTAGTTTCAGGTATCCCTTTCTCTATTTTCTGAATTTGAAACAAAGAATTGCTTCTAGTGAATTATAATACAACCTGTTTCTGGACAATCAGACAAATAATTGGTGAAACTTGATCCCACAGATATTTATTTCACAATCGATGAAAATAAAAAATATCGGATTTTGTTACGGTTATAAAATTCGGAACTTTTTATTTTGATTGATTGGTGATTGATGAAATATCAATATCAAGTATTCAACATTTTTTGATATCTAAGATTTGTCAGAGCACAGTTATAAGTGCATCATTCAGTGAAATGCAGTTTGTTCTTTTAAATTTCAAATGTTATAAAAATATACTCTTAAATCTAAAAAAAATAATTCATTAAAACTAGTGCAATACTTTTACCTAAACAAATTGATTAAATATAATTAAATTTTTTCACTAGGATGTATACTCGTTTAAATAGTTCATCAATTTTAAATAAATTGGTGTACTCAATCTAAGTAAACGGTTTAATAGATCTAACTAAATAATTGCATTTTGGTTTAATTAAACCAGTTTCATAGATTCAAGTAAACTGCTTTAGAAATCGGGGTATGATTAAATTAATCAAACTTGTTAGCTGTCACATAGTGAATGAAATTTTTTAATTGGTGTAATTGAAATTTTGGTTGCTCTAATTAAACTTTTTTCTCAGTGTACTTTGTGTATTGGACTTATTGTGATATTGTATGTAATATGTATGTAATAACAATAATTGAGTAACATACTTTCCCTGAAGATGTGTGTAGTGTATTTCGGCGTCCAAAAAACTATCCTAGGAGCAATGAGAAACAGTAGCGTCATCTATGGGAATTTTCTGCAGCTATGCTTTTCTCGTCTCCACCCTAATTCGAAATCTACTTCGAAAAGGATTACTAAATGCTCATAAGTAATATAAGGGAATCTAATTTTTTTCACAGGAGAAAATTAGATGCCCGAATGGTATTTCATGAGTAACAGATTGTTCTGCATACACAGAGCTTACAAAATTTAATGAAAATAAAATCAGAAAAACTGTTTAGAGTCGTTTTTTTATGTCCTAGAAGACCATAATTTCTTGCTATCAAAGGAATTGTAATTTTTGGCGACAACAGCTGTCAAGTTTTCCGCGGGTAAATCGAAGATACTGCTGACAGGTGCTGTCTTACTATTTTTCCATCTAGAAACAATTTGTAATTAAAAATTGCACGTTTGTAATTGGTAGAAATTAAAACGAGGGAAATAGTCGTGTACAGGGTGTTTCAGAACTAAGGGATCAAACTTCTAGGGGTTATTCAGTGTAACAGTAGACAAAATTTGAGTATGGGGACCCATATCCGGAAAAGTGTCACTATGGCACTACGGCCCTAAGGCGCGTTAAAGTTTACAAAAGCGATGAATTGCCTAAATAGGATTTAATGCATTTAATTTTTTCCTTTTATACATGATATCATCACAATAATTGTTCAAAATGTCTTCCTCCAACGTAAATACACCGATTTAAACGTCGCACATGATTTCGGAGGACTTGACTAAAAATTTGATACTCGTTTTGAATGATTTCAAAAGCTGCTGTAATTCGTCCGATTAAGTCTTGCCCTGTTTCTACTGGAGTCTGGTAAACCAAAGACTTTACATGTTCCCACAGGAAAAAATCTTACGACGTTAAATCGGGTGACCTAGGAGGCCAAGAAACTGCTCCACCTCTGGCAATCCAACAGTGCTCAAACCGCTGAGCCAAATACTATAGCACGACTAAGGGGATATGGAATGCAGCTATAAAAAACAATCTCTGTTATCGCTTTCAAAGATAACAACACACGAGACGGATATGGGTCCCTATACTCAAATGTTTTTTACTGTTACAAGTTTGATCCCATAGTTCTGAAACACTCTGGATAATTCATTTCACGGTCTGTGGTGGGTCGCAATAAAACTACCAGCATCACTTTTATAGATCCATCTCCCTCACACATACAAATGCAATCTGCCTCTGTGCGTGGACGTTTGTTTGTGTAAGCTCAGACATATTGTCTTTAGTTTCTTCTCGCCATAACAAAAATTGTCTCATAAACGTACGAGTATGAGTATTCCTAGTCTATGCTTTTCATTGCCAGTGTGACAACCCACTTGAAATGGCCATACCATTTTGAGTTCATCTTTTGTTAATGTTCGTAATATAAAACCTAAAAACCCAATTGAGGAATAGTATCCATAGTTTTTGCCAAAATTATTGCAGCATCTTGTGGAAGTGATTAAAAGCAATAGTTCTTTATTAACCAATGCATGTGTGTAAGAGCAGCTGCGTTTAACATCGGTTTGCCCAGTGCCCAATGTTCCTCTGGAGCTTCAGCTAGTCGATTTGCTTAATATTCGATATGGCATTGATGACGTAATCGCCAATATCGTAAAAAAATGTAGTTGACTACGCGCCATCTGTGAGATACTAACCATCAGTAAATGAATTTTGAAAACAGCCAAACGTCATTCAGTGGAACAATTAAAGTAAAAATAATATTAAATGAATAATAATCATAGACCTTTCCAAAGGAAGAAGATTGCTATACCACACCATATCTTTTGATGATTGGATGCTGAGTTATCAGCGACTCAACTTTGACAGCGCGCCAGCTTGCAATTTAGGCAATATGCACGGCTCCTATGGTGCACTGCTTAGCAAATAATGAAGTTTACCGGCAAATTCATTATGGTTTATGTTTAGTTATTCGCTATTTTTTAGTGGCCACGTGTAACTACTCCATTTTTATTTGTACGTCAGAAATATTAAAAAAGTCAACGAAAGATGATGGACGAATACTGATACTTTCAAACAGCGAGTTTCTATAAATAGGTCATTCCCTGGATTAATTCCTGTTTACTCTTGATTTATGGTATGCTGAAATCTTTACAAAATTTAATGAAAATCTTCCGGAGTCTATTTATCTTTCAAAGTAAAGAATCCCCTGTGTTTTTAATTTCATAATTAATTAACAGTCTTTTGATCCTTCTCGTCGATATTCTTTTTATGCAAGATATTGTATCTTCTACGAAACATCCATAGCAGAGGTTTTTTCACTTTTGCAAAGCGTTGGCCACTACTAACTACGTCGTAAAATTTTTTCACGGGCCACCCAGAAAGAAATAGCTAAAGCTCACGACAGACTTATAGTGTACATTTTTTATCCTTCCTTCTGGTACCGATACGCGTGTACTACGGTCATTATATCATGCATGTCTAAATAATGTTGAAAGCTGGTTCATTTTTATAAATTATACATTTTAGTAATTTGCAATAAGGTAAAAAGCATAATTTATATAAATCGCTTGCAATGTAGCGAATTTAAAATAAATCACGTTGTTTCGCATAATAATTCGATTTTGTTATAACTTAACCGAGTCGAAGTCGCTAGCCTCCACCTTCTTTCCTCTCCCCGCCCCTCCATAAGCTAGTCGGTGTCCAGACGATGAACAGAGAATCCGCTTTTTCTTGGTTTTATGGCGTTTTAACGACCGTCGATAGAAAATGTAAACAGACACAAGTTTGTCGTGAACTATACCCTCTGTTCTTCGATTTATGATAGAACCATCCGTAGGACGCATTAATCGTGAATACACTGAAAATAAGGGTTAATGAGTCATTAGGTGCTGAGGTGCGGACAGACCGTATGACCGCATACGATATGACGCCTGACGCTTCATCCGAGATTCGGACTGCAAGCTAAATGGATTTTGGTGGTTGTTGGTGTCCTGGTGGTTAACGCTGCGGCAGCATATTGCGGACGTAGGCTTGAAACACGTGCATTGTTCTTTTAGGACATTCCCTGATTTTGTTTTACAGGGTAGACTGAACGTCGAATCTAATCAAAATAAAATAAAAAACTCCTACAACCACCGACTTATTTTTAAGAAGTGTATTTTGCTCGATTAGAAAGTGCTTTATGTAACGTCCTCGTACGTATGCCTGAATCGATCATTTCAAAAACCTCGTAACTCCAATAATTTGAATTTTTCAAGATAATAAAACCTATGTCACTCAAAAATAAATCAATCGTAAGGTCTGTTTTGGATTTAGTATTGTATTTGTGTTCTAAAAGATTGACATGTTGAATAACCCAAGAAGTCCGAGAAACTGTTATGGACTCATTTTAGCAAGAAATAGGGTTAGTGGTATATAGCTTGAGCAAAAGAATCATATCGGTCATATTTTTTCATTGCTTATCATCAGGCACGTAGCCAGGGGGGGGTCAGGTGGCTTAAGCCCCCCCCCCCCGAAATTCCGAAAGAACATACAAACAAACATACACACTTTCACATTTAGAATATTAGTAGGGAAGTAGGGATATTCATTTACCACTATAAAAAGACGTCTTTCGTACCTATAGTATTTTCTTTTATCGCTACAATATTGGACATTTATTTGTTGTTCACCTTGATTATTCTTTTATTATTAATCCATAAATGTCGCCCACTTTGAAATTTTCGCAAATCATCTTACTTTACATCACATGTGATAAACATCGATGCTTGGAAAATATCGATGTTTTGTGCCCGATGTAAATCGAAAATCGATGTTTAATTGTCGATGTTAACATCGAGGGCATTATCGATGATTTGCCAAGATCGATCATCCCTACACTAACCACTCGTCCACCATACTCACTGCTATACGTTCATTCAACTAAAAAAAAAACATCAAACTTCAGCCTCGAACTCGGTCGCTTTTGTTCTAAAGGCCAGAACTTTACCGCTGCCCTAAGGCTTGTCAAGTATTTTCATAACACGGTACATATAAGGAATACATCGACTAAAACTATTGTCAAAAAAATGTTGAAACAAAAAATTTAAAATTTTTAGTCTATGTCCATCCTTGAGGTCTAGTCTATATCTGTGCTAAAATTTATCAAAATCGATTCAGCCGTTTTCGCGTGAAAACGAAACATACAAACAAACACACACACTTTTACATTTATATATTAGTAGGGATTATTATAATTACTATCATTTTACTTTCATATATTTGTTTATTTCAATCATAATGATTTTGAAAATATGCAACTAGTAATTACAGGTGTAAGTTGATAAAGTTCGAAGCTCACACGATTGGAACTTTTTGAATGCATCGCCATGGGTCTAGAAGAAATAGCTGGCAAAACATGGTCTGTATCATCAACAGCATCTGCTCTTTTTGCTGCAATTCAAAAAAGTGACTTTATTGAGGGTCTTTTGGTATGTGAAAAACTGCTTGGTTTAACTCTTCCATTGTCAGTGTTTCTCGAAGAAAAGTCTTTGGATTTCATCTCCGCTATCAACCACACAAAGGAAATAATACAGTCTTTGCGTGAAATTAGAGAATCTGCTGTCTGCTTCAAATCTTGTTGAAGACTTATTCGACACTGAAATTCGAACTCCGAGAGTTGTCTCACGCCAAAAAACCGTGCTAACTCGCAAACGGCATCAAATGAAGCGTATTTCAGAATTTCAGTATTTCTACCGTGCATCGATTGCTTGGTTGAAAGTTTAACAGAACGATTTGTGGAAAATGAAGATATCCTACCAAGCTTCCAACTTCTCCTCCCAGGATTTGCTAATGTGAGCAAAGCCGATGAGTTAGACAACTTAGCGCCATACTTTGACAATAAGATATCATCAACGGCAGTGAAGGCAGAATATAGGTTATGGTGTGCGAAGATTGATCTATCAACCGAGGCTTTAAAACTGTTGAAGTATTGCAATGGAAATTATTTTCACGGTAATTATACTTCTAACTACCTTAGCCACTTTGCTAGTGACAACAGCTAGCGTAGAAAGATCGTTTTCCACTATGAACAGAATTAAAACTCTACCGCAAAGTGTTATGGGCCATGAAAGATTGAGTTCACTCGCTATGATCTCTGTTCACTGGGATATTGCTGTCGATCCTGATTTTATTTTATTTTTATTTTTTATTTTATTCATTACAACACCCTACAGTAAATACCAATTACAGGGTGAGGAAACACAGAACATAACATCACGTCCTAGACATTGTATCGGAAAAAAAATCTAGAAGATACTTTTTTGATAGTGCAGGTCAAATTTTTCGAGTTAGGTATTATTCTCAGGTTTTTACCACATTATATTTACACATACAGATGAATAAATCTATAGCTCGACAATAATTTCATACATTTCTTTCTATTACATTGATTTATAAAATCATAAGCTTATGTTGACTCCTTTCCTTACACTAATTCGTGCTTAACTCCTTCCCCCAACCCCCCCCCGCCCTGCTCCTGACTCCTTAACTTTAACCGCTGACTATGAGCCTTGAGCAATTTGTAAGTAGACTCTGCGAGCCCCTCCCCGAAACCAAATCTTGGCTACGGGCCTGCTTATCATTGAAAATTGCACTTAACATACCACATTACTTTTGCATGTTCTAATATTTCTAAGGTACATAACCCGGGCAAGGCGAACACATCGAAACGAATCGAATTTCCCGTTTTACATCCAAACACATCCAAACTCTAACCCCTATCCTCCTATCGACGCGTCGAAATGTTTAGTGTGTTGCAGCTCAGGTCAAGTTCAACTTCCATGGAAGTAGTCTATATGGCAGCAGATGCATCTAGAGGGATCTCTATTATTCTTGAATTTCGGCCTAACCTTGTTTTGGAGAATCGTGAGCAAACAAGTAAAAAAAATGAGTAAAAAATCACTCACTGTTTAGTTCAATTGAAAAAAAAGTACGGCTCTGTCGTAAAATCGGTATTTACATGGCAGTCGTACGTCGTATAACTGTACGCTGGCGCAGGCGCAGTGGACGTGATCGAGGGATTGGCCAGGACCGGCTTCAGTTTGGTTCAGGTTTGTTTGAGTTTGCGAAGCCCAATATCCCTGTTCCTTTAAGGCATTTGTGTTTATGCTACTGAGAAAATCCTCTTATTTTCTCAATATCTACACGTCGTGTAAGGGAAAACCCCAACTTTGCCGACACTCTGTATATTGAATACCTTTTACTGCCGATCGGCTACCACGGTGGCGAATTTAATAATAATAATAATAATCGTCTTTATTGATCAAAACATGGTACATTACATGGGGCGAGATTTAGCACCTGCTATTCCACCATCTAACCCCGTACAAAAGTGAAAAAAAAATCAAGTTATACAAAAAAAAGTAAAACTACAAAGATTAAGTCACAGTATAATCGGACTATTTATGCCAATTTAGCTATAAAAAGAAGAAGAGATAATAGGTTACATTATAATAGGACTATTTGTGCCAATTTAGCTATAAAAAGAAGAAAAGATAATAGGTTATGAAGAAACGGAAAAATAACTAATGAAAAATAAAAAAAAAAGTATGAAAATGAAAGAATTTCTTAAGCTAGCGGTTGTTTTGCAATTCTTGTAAATATCTTTTTAACTGAGTTTTAAAACTCCGGGAAGACTGGATAGTCTTCAGATCCTGGCTTAAGCTATTGTAATATAAAATTGCATTGTATGTGAAAGTTCGTCTAAAAAGCGATGTGCGGTGTATTGGCATAGTTAAGGTGTCACGGTTACGAACCTGAAGATTATGCACAGACCCCCTTGGAACAAGTTTACAGCTGAGGTATTGAGGGGATGATGTTAGTATGATCCTGTGAGTAAAGCTGAGAATGGAGTATTTGAAAAGGTTTTGAACGCTTAGCCATGCAAGATTACGATACAAGTGTGATACATGATCGAACTTTCTCAGGCCTACGATAAACCGTAAACGGGTATTCTGCATTATCTGCAAATGTTTTGCGTTAATAGACTTCAAACATGGTTAATTATATGGATAAGCCATATAACATTTTAGAAATAACAAAACTTTGACACAATTTAATTTTGATGTTTCTATGCAGAATCTGTTTGTTTGCAAATAGAAGCCTGAGGGATAGAGAATTTTTCAAGACATTATTCAGATGGGAGTTAAAACGTAAGTCAGAGTCAAAGTGAATGCCCAAATTTTTTACTATTACAGAAAAAATAATTTCCTCTCCATTAACTTTGATGTGAATTAATGGTTTAAGGTTTTCACATAATCTTTTATTGCCAAATAATATGGCAGAACATTTTGAGGGATTTAGTCTCAAGTTGTGAGAGCTGCAGTACCTAACACTATCGAGATCCGCATTTACTAGCAACATGGACTCCTGGACACTGTCGGCATTAAAATCACACTTCACCTGCGTATCATCAGCAAAAAATTGAGCATGTGTATTCTTGAAGTTATCATGTAAATCTGCAGTGTAAAGTAAAAACATCAATGGTCCCAGTACTGAGCCTTGTGGAACACCTGACTGAATGTACCTTGATGTCGAAATTTGATTACTGATATTTACTTTTTGCCTACGTTCCCTTAAATATGACCTAAAAAAGTTGCAGGCAACTTCATCGAAGCCATAGTAGCGGTACTTGGCAATAAGTAGTCGATGGTTAAGCGTATCGAAGGCCTTGGAAAAGTCTAACAGTACCAGCAAGCTCATGTTTTTACTTTCGATGGAAGATATGATGCTATCGGTGAGATAGCCTGATTGATGGGTGGGGATTATATTATGTGCATTGAGATGATCTAGAATCTGTGTATAAGTTACTCGTTCTAAATTTTTAGACATTATTGGCAAAATGCTTATTGGTCTGAGATCAGCGATGGATATCGGATTAGACAATTTCGGCAGAGGAGTCACCAGAGCTGTCTTCCAAAGGTCGGGAAATTATCCAGTTTCCAAGCAAATATTAATAACATGTAGCAGATAAATGCCAATTACTGGAAAGCATAACTTTAACATTTGTAACGTGATAGCATCCGTTCCAGAAGCATTGGATTTTATACTGCAGATAACAGTTTTAATCACATCTAAATCAACTAGCTTAAAACAAAATGAATTTCTTTCTAAAAAGTTATTTGTTCTGTAGTAAAGTATTTTTTCAAAGCACGCTTCATCACTGTTTTGAAAAACTGAGGTAAAGTATTCATTGACTTTGTAAGGGTCTGTGAGCGTTGATGGGATTTCAGAAGATTTAATTGCTTGAACGCGCATATTTCTTAAAGATTTGTATAATAAAGAGGAATTTCTCTGATTTTGTAAAAGCTCCAAAAAGGCAGACTTTTCATTCCGTAACGACTGTAATGCAAAATTTCTCAAAGATTTGTAATTATTCCAGTTTTGAACAGACGGATTGGTTTTAAATTTAGACAGCGCTCTATCTCTTTCCTTGAAAATTAATTTGAAATTGGCGGTCAACCATGGTGCTTTCGGTCTAGTGACACGCACTGTCCGAATTGGGCAATGTAAATCAAAGATGGCATTGATGTTGTCAGTCAAAAATTTCAATTTATTTTCAACGTCACTAAAGTATAAGACATGCTCCCAGTTCACTTGATGTAAGTCTCGGTTGAAGTTATCTAAGTCGAAGTGTTTATAGTCTCTGAAAGTCACATACTTATGCTCTTTATTTAAACTACAAAATAGGTCACAGAAAACCATTTGATGGTCACTAATGATATCAGCGTTGATGGTACCCTTGTCACCGCAAACCTCAACATCAGACAGAAATATGGCATCCAAGAGAGTGCTACTTGTCTCAGTAATACGAGTGGGATCTTCGATAATTTGTGAAAAGCCATATGACTGAAAACATTCACTGATTTTATTTTTTATCAATAAGTTAACGTTTAGATCACCTAACATGATTAAATTGTCGTATGCAGTTACTAGGCCAGGTAGCAAATTATCGAGACATTCGATAGCATTCAAAACATTTTCACTCGGAGGTCTATACATTACACCCAGGCAGTAACCAGTTTTAAATTTAATGAAAATATGCTCCAAGCAAGCATCTGTGCAGGAAGTAAGTACCTCGTACTTGATGTTGCTTCTAATATATTTACCGACACCACCACCACGGGATGGCCTATCATTTCTACAAAAGCTGAAGCCAGGGATATTGACGGTTTCAGACCTAGTACATTCGGACAACCAAGTTTCCGATACAGCAACTATATCTAATTTTTGTTCAAAAAGTGTGAATATTGAGAATAAAAGTTTTTTTTGTCCCTTTCAGTACTATACAGTGTGTGGAGACAACATTCTCAACAGCTCTGGGCCTCGCCAAGATCGCGGTGTCGTTTTAAAATTGTAATGATTGCACACTGCACAGTAAATAGTTTATAAAAGAAAAAAATATTATCATTGTCACTATTTGTAATTTGGTGGCCAAAATGCCATTTAAAGGTATTCAATAGAATGTGTTTTCATTAGGCCAGAAAATCATGGATTTCCAACATTCATTCTCGTTATATCAGAATAGCAAAGGGTCAGCGGCTCCTCACGAATATCTAAGAGCTTTATGTGTTTAGGCGGCGTTTTGTTTCAGCTTTGTAATAATTATAATAACGTCTTTATTGCGGATGCCTTTAAAATAGTTACGTGAATCGCATCAGTTAAGCCTGAGGCACGGAAAGCTCTCCTGGAAACTACAATAAGATAGCAAAAGAAAGGAGTTCCGGCGGCGCCAGCGACGTGTCAGCTTTGTTTAGTAGCGTGAACGGCCAGCCAACTAAGTTAGGTTAAATAGTAGTAGGGACACTTGACGGTTTGTTCGTCCTTTCGGCCATTAAACAGGCATTCGATGTATGTAAGGGTTCGACGATCAGGACGTCTATTCTTGAGTATTGAGGGACTAGAAATTGTGGGAGAAAATGGCAAAAAGTGGGTGTGGCCAAGAAATGCAGTATTCTTGAAATCAGTTCTACCGAAAAGTGCTCCATAGATAAAAATATAAGGAGAAAATCTTGACCAAAATCATTGGTTAGTTGTTGACTGTCAAAATTATCTCCATTTTGATTAGTTTAACACGTTTACTCAAACCTGGAAACCCTGTATCTTGATTTCCTTTAGCCTTTCTATGGAGACCATTCAAGAATACAGTATTTTCAAGAATACACTATTTTCGAATCGATAGAAAACCGGGCGAGTAGAAAAAGAGAGGGAGTGTGATTTTCTATTAAAGTCAAGAATACGGTCACAGAGCTGTGATCGCCGTAAATACGAGGGCAGTCCCACAAAGGAGAAACGAAAATTTTGGAAAAGTGGCGATTCATTTCTGAACATAGCCATGGTTCAAGTTCTTTAACCCGTCTGAAAAATACGTTTTCTGGAGGTGTGCAAAGAAGGCCTCCGTGGCGGCGATAACCTCCTCATTCGACTAACATTTCTGTCCGGAGAGTGACATTTTCAAGTTTGGAAACAAAAGAAGCCGTATGGGGCCAAATTTGAAGAACATGGTGGATGTGTGAGCCGGTGCGTTGACATGATGGAAGAGCACTTTTTTCTTCGCCAAATGGGGGGCCGTTTTTTGTGCAATTCGGTATCGACAGCTTTCTATGCAGAATATGACCCACGCGGTATTTTGAGATGCCTGGACGTGACTCAAAAACCGACGTGCGAACAATTTGATACTCGTTAAGCTAAGCAAAACTACGAGTCCGATGCAGCTGAAATTTTGATAGCAGCCGTCTCCGACAACGTACTACATTGCTTATCGGGCGCCCTCGTAGCTATTCTAGGGCTGCAATATACAAGGAAATTGTGTAATTGAATGAGAAAAGCCCACGTCGTACAAATGTGTGACTCCCCTACTCCTGAAATGAGCAGGCTAACGCGCAAAGACATTGGAAGAAAAATTAGAGTGAGCACAATTGAAATTGAGCAAAAGTTATGCGGAGGGCTTACAGAATAAGTTAGAGCTGGGGTACTTTAGGAGCTTACCCCCAGAAATGAAAAAACTAAAATCCTTCCAAATGGACGTGGAGATGGAAGTTGTAAGGGCCAGACTGAAGATACGATTGGTAGCAGATTACTGCTTAATCCAAGTATCGACCGAAATGTTGAGGATTTAACCTACACATATAATAATGACGAAAACAATTATTATAGTACCAACAAATGCCGCAATTTAAGCAAAAATGAAAATAGGAAGAAAGTATTTAAATTTACTGTCTTCACCGAGGATGAACTATGACAAGCCTATTTAGACTACATGTAAATAATGGTAGACATTAAATGGATAATCTCAATTTCCCAGGAACATGTTTAGTAGTATATACATATATGTACGAGCCCCTTCCCACTTCAGTTGGCCCAACTATTGAAATCTTAGTTTTTTTCTTATCAAACACAAATAATAAAAATGTAGCAGGGTGTTATAGGTTTAAAATATTAACAATGAATATTTTGATAAAATATAGTAGAAAACACCAACTTTATCACTCCCTAATCAAATTTGCAGCATAAAAATAACAGATGTTGCAATTACAGTATATCAACCTATTTTCATTTCAATGCAAAATAAGTCTATAACGCATAGGTTGCTGTGAAAAATAAAAGCCATGACAATTGTTTTTATTAATCACAGCTGTCAGAAGACGTTTAAAACAGTTTTGGGTAGTTAAGGTTTTCAAAATAGGTAGAGGAAAGGTTATTAGTGAGAAAATTCGGTTACTGATAATTAAATGTTTTAATTCTGGGAAATCAAACTCAGAAATTGCAACTTTGTTAGACTTATCGCCGTACAGTGTCAGAAATATTGTTAGAAGATATAACGTAACTGGTTCAGTTAATATTAAGCCACGATATGTGAAAAAAAGTAATATCACAAATGCCGACCGAAGAGCATTAAGAAGAATAATCGTGAAAAACAGGCGTGCAAATTATTTAAAGAAAAGCCACTATTAACTCCACCGCAAAACAAAAATCGGCTTAGATGGGCTAAAGAACATAGCCAATCCACACCTCAACAATGGTGTGCAATACAATGGAGTGATGAGGCCCGATTCGAAGTTTGTGTTGGTGACAGTCGCAGTAGAGTTATTCGCCAAAAAAAATTAAGCATTCCGTGTTGACTGTCTGAAGAGAAAAGTGAAATTTCCAGCATCAATTATGGTCTGGGGCAGTATGTCATTGAAGGAAGTAGGAAAACTTCATTTTATTGATGTAAATGTGGACAGAAACAAATATTTGGCAATTTTAGAAGAATCGCTGTTACCAGTGATGGAAGACATCCGGCCAAGATTTTGTGTTTCAGTAAGATGGTGCAGCGTGCCATACCTCAAAGAATGCTATAAAATGGATGGAAGAAAATAACGTACCACTTTTGAAATGTGTTTCTAGCAGTCCAGATGTGTCACCTATTGAAACTTTGTGGCACGAGATGAAAAAGGTTCTACGACAACTTCCTGCTCGTACAACCACCGAACTGAGACAAAAGCTTCAAGAAATATGGGATTGTTTTACACCAAATTTTTGACAAAACTTGGTTAACACTATGCCTCAAAGAATTTCAGCCGTAATAAAAAATAAAGG
The DNA here is from genome assembly GCA_963669975.1 of Acanthoscelides obtectus. NCBI lineage: Eukaryota > Metazoa > Arthropoda > Insecta > Coleoptera > Chrysomelidae > Acanthoscelides > Acanthoscelides obtectus. The sequence goes on from CAVLJG010000004.1 coordinate 26,830,954, forward strand.
AGATGTTACCCAATGGTAATCTTTCAATTGTTGCTTTGTTAACTTCACGCATTTATTCGCATTGTTTATTTGTTCACATGTTCTATTAGTTATAGGTCTAAGTGATTTCAAATATGTATTTTTTATGACTAGAGTGTATCTAAAATGTTTTTGAGAAAATAAATTGTTTTAGAAGTAAATAGTTTCGTCATGTTTAGTTTATAAAAGCATATTTTGGTACAAATCTTGGAGTGGGCCAACTGAAGTGGGAAGGGCCTCGTAGATATTAATAAAGTAATTACTAGATTAATATCCATTTAATTTGCTTGACTATGAAATGCCGTTATCAGTTCAAGAGTGGGTTCGCTTTATGTGGTCTGTATACTTAGGTCTCGGTCGGTATGTCGATTTAAAATTCTCGTTAGGGCGCAGACGATGGACCCGCAGTTGAAGCTGAAGCTAGTGCCGGCGAGGCTCCGCCGTCGGCAGCCGAGCCACCAGTGAATTATTCATTTGATAGGGTTGCGCATAATTATGCCAGTTATAACTGGGTCAAACGTGAGCCGCACTAAGAATCGTTCTATGTACTTACGCTCACCCCTTACACGGGGACAAATATACAAAAGCGCAATATCGTTACGTTACGCGACCAGCTTCTCGTAACCCTTTCTTGGCTTCAACGTTAGCCTGCCTCTTTGAAAGTTTTCTTCGCTTGATACAGTATACCGGATGGTTCAAATTTGACCCTCACCACCTCACGTGGCAAAGTTGCGTACTTAGGTAACTAACAAAATGCCGCTTAGAAAGTTTCGAAATTCATTTGTAGTGGAATTTCAAAATACATAACAAAATGTTGCTTAGAAAGTTTTAAAATTAAAGGTACTTCCGGAGAGAGACGCGAGGAACAGAATTTTTACAAAATCGTTGTAGTTTTTCCTTGCTTTATTTGTAGTCGGATTTAAAAATAAATTGGGTATTAACTTAGCCACTTTTTTTTTTCTATAAGGTGACATAATCAGAATTTCAATATGACGTTTCGTGCACTGTTCTCCAGCTTCAGCTTTATTTTTTGGACGCCATATTGCATGTTTGCACAGATGAATATTCTTTAATTCGGATTCCAAAAAAAATTATATATATATATATATATATAAAACCTTAGTTGTCTAAAAAAAAACAGAATTTATCAGGTAGGCCTTGAAATTATAAGATAGTCATTTTTACCTCCAACTCTTCTGAGGGAAACAGGATATCTGCGCAACAAACGAGGTGAGCCTTGCATTCTCATCTACTTGTGTGTTAGGGTTAACATCCTGTGTTTTTTTAAATAAATTGCGCACATTGCATACACTGAGAAATTAGTGATGTACTGAGGTATTTGGGAAAAACTAAAATTTGGCCAAATCGTTTTTATTTTTGTCTGACTTTATTTTAAGAAATATCAAAAAACTAATGGCACTATTTAGGCACTACATGATGGTGTTTTTAAAAAAGTGCTTCACTGTATCTAATAGCAGCTTTTTCTACGACTTCAACGATGTATCACTTTGTTTTTTAGATATAAACAAAGGTGTTTTTTCTACTTTTTCATTATATGTAAGTAGGCGTTGCAAGCAAATGCTTGATGTAAGATTGTCTGATTACTGAGCTTAACCTAGTCTGATCCTTATCTTAGCCACCCTGTAATACATTATTATAAAAAGATATTTACAGAAACGTGCACTAATCTAACGTTCTTGTAAGTATTCTTATGTACTTACATTCATTCTAATCTAAAAGGTCCAAGGAATTGGTGATAGCAGAGGTAGCAAAATCGTCCGATGAGCTGGCAACGCCGCAATCTAGTTGACACGATCAACTTTCAAAACGTATGTCTATCGCGGGGTAGCCGCGGAGTCATTTAGAACGTCAATGCGGCAGTTTTCCAATTTTCATTTGCATGTTTTTAAGTATTGTGCAACGATTTCGAGAAAAATTCAGTTACGGATAGTCTAGTAGAGTATATTTCAATAGATATCTTTCGTGTCTATGTTATCTTTACTCGGGCCTTTTATCTTAATAACGTAATGTATTCAACAGTATATTGGCCACCGGGAGTTTTATATTTTTGTAGTCAGGTTGACGTTATAATAGTAATTTTAAATACATTTGGAAACAATATTAGGTACTTAAAGTTCGTCGTTTCAAAATTATTTCGCCACGTTGGTTTGATTGTGATGTGGTAAAAAAGTCCCAATGGCCGATCTATGAACGCGTCTCCACTCAATCAACAATTAGTAAATTAAATAAAAATGGTAACTGACGTTTGTAAATACACAAACTTACCTTTTAATTTTAACAGTGAGACACAATAATTTGACACAATCAAACAGATTTTCAACAAAACATGTACATCGAAACCTCAAATTTTTCGCAAGTTTGTGGGAATGAATGTCACAGATGCTCATCAGCGTCTGGTAGGTACACACTTGTTTTCTAAGGCCCGTATCGTCAGTCGTCCCTACAATTGTAGGGCGCCTTTATGGCCTCCTTGATTGTCATAGTTTTCTACTTCTCCGTGTCAGCGCTCTATTTTGAGGTTATGTCACAAACATCTATTTGCATCAAATTGTGCTTGCTTTTGAGTTATATCATGTTTTATCAGCCTGAAATTTCCTACAATTTAAAAAGAAAACATATTTTCACAATAGGAGAGCGCTGACGCTGACACGGGACAAGTGTAATCTAGAAATTGTTGAAGGAAAGAAAGAACTATGACAATCAAGGATATCATAAACGCGCCCTACAATTGTAGGAACGACTGACGATACGGGCCTAAGTGATAAATGTTAAGCGGATTTCATGTTGTGACGTGTCGAATCTTGTATAAACTGCGATTGACGGCGCCGGGTTTCGAAACAGCGGTTGACAGAATAAGTGAATATGATATTTAATTTCTAATTTGATGCGTGTAAATTAAACACCCCTTCGACGGATCCGAAGGAATGACCCAATAGCTACTAGTTAAACACTATTCATTAATTTTTCGCTTGTAAGTCTGTTTCTAACTAGGTGGGAGATATAAAAAGCTGCCGATGTTCTGAGGATGTAAACTACCCCTAAGTCTGTTAGAAAAAAACAATAATCTGACTTCTACGCTTACATATAAACGATGTGCTTTATGCATTTTTAATGTTCATCAATGGTGTTAGCTTTTTTTAAAAGCTGTATACCTCTTCTAAATATGTTTGGGATAAGGGTAAAACTACCCATTATAAAGTCAGTAGTTGGTACAAAAAAAAATTGGCTGCTAACTTCACGGGAATGCCCTGAAGAATTGGCAGCTAGAAACTGGCTGCTAACTTCACGCCGATCATTGAGTATTTCTTTTTATATTGTTTTTTATTTTCTTTAGATAAGTAATGTTTTTTGTTGTTGTTGTTTTTTGTTGTTGTTGTTTTTTGTTGTTCATACTTTGTCTCTGTTGGGCATTGTTATTATTATTAAGCGATAATGTGTAAATTTAAAAATAATGATTTAAAAAGTTGATTACAGTAGCTTTTTGAGGAGACCTCGTAGACCACGTCCACTCGTTTTTGGGAATCAGACTTTGGGATACGGTAACAGCCTCCGGTAAATTTTAGTATTTTCTCCTGCAGCGTTACACTGAGCTAGCTAGCTTAGCTGGCAATAGTTTAGGTGAACCCATGTGAAAATGGTCAACCGAATACCGCACATAATTTGCAGCACTTCAGTGACATGTTTCACGGTTGGCTACCCTGGAACGTTCCGGACGGAATCCTTTAATCAGGAGAGAGATAGAGATACAATCTCCGGCGTGAGAAGCGTGAAGGTATTGGTCGCTAGTGGAAACAATCCCATGTGATTAATTGTAAATGCAATAGATAATGGGAGGGTAGATTAACTGATACTCGGTCCACTTTATATCATTAGGTTCTGCCAGTTAACATAGATATGTTTATGTTTTTGATTACTTGTATAGGTCCAAAAGCCTTCTACGAAATGCATACAAATCAAACTATGTGAGCCTTTTGTAATGAAATCAGAGACCATGTTAAAAGTATTGATGAATGAAAAATTCCCCTTATGAAATAACTAATACTATAAACCGTCAGCTCACTGATTTATTACCTAATCTGCTGCAAAGCTTGGAAAATGTTACATATACATGTGGTACTCCACTACTGAAACTCATAGCCTTCAACCAATTGAACCTGATCTTGCGATCATATCAAACAAACTGAAAATAAGTACAGTTCTGATGCTGATGAAATAACAACAAACATGGTGAAGCTAATTGTGACAGAAATTGAAGATATTTTATGTTACAATTTTGATAATTCCCTAGAATTTGGAATCAACTGAAAGTTTCAGAAACAAAACCGTTGCTAAAAAAAGAGTTACCATTCATCATTCATAATTATAGGCTCCTCAGTATTTTAAATAGTTTTTTCAAACTATTTGAATCTGCTGTCTGTATACAAGTCACTGTTTTCATGAATTGTTTAGCAACAGTCATCATGGCTAATATTTAAGAACGATCTTCAATTACAACTCTTCATCAATTTACTAAAAACATTTTAAACTGCATAGAATATGAGCATTTAGCAATGGGGTTATTTCTTGACCTTTTTGGAGCATATGACTGCTTAAATCATCCTATTTGACAAATTGAACATATATGGAATGAGGGCTAATACATTGTCCTGGGTAAAATCCTATCTTACAAACAGGAAACAACGTGTAGCGATAAGAAAGTGTATCATCAAGTCAGCTACCATGTATAATGAGGTCTGTATACCACAGGGCAGTGTGATAGGTACCACATTATTTGTCATATCCATCAATGATCAGAGATAGCATTAAGAATTATGACTTTACAATAATTAATTATGCTGATGATACCAGGATACTCATTAGCGACCAAAACACCACTGGATTTGGACAGAATGATCAGCAATTGTTTGCAATGAATAAACTTATACTAAACTGATTCAATAATATTTACAACAAAGCAATCACAGATTGATATGTCACAAAATATCACATTTTCTGTAAGTCAGCGATCTAAAGTGTTAGGAATACATTTAGATGAATTTCTGTCTTTTGGACTCTACACATACTATACATCAATAAAACTGCTTTGAAACTGAGGAGCATCAGCTATGTAATAGGCGTGATGTCTAGTTTATATGAATTCAGACTGTTTATAAATTGCATATTGTGCAAATTTTGAATCGACTTTACGTTATGGAATAATCCTGTTTGGAGGCAGCTCAGAACGGCAAAAATTATTTGTTATTCAAAAAAAGACCATGAGAGCAATGAGACATGAAATTAAATGAAACATGTAGAGGCACATTCATTTTCATTTTTGATTGTGTTATGTTCACAGTGAAAAATGGAAACAATTTCCCCACACAAAATGGTCACACATACGGTACAAAAGCTATAAATGTTTTGCTACCTCAGGACAGGCTGACAGTAACTGAAAAAAAACTCTTTTAATATGTGCGCAAAGTTGTATAATAAACTACCTAATCATTTGAAAGCGATAGAAGGTACAGCAACCTTCAAAAAGAAACATGACACGGGTTTTAGTTCAGCTGGAATCATACAGTATTTCTGAAAACGTAAATGTATTATTATTACTATTATTAATAGCTTACTTTCAAAAAACACGTTTTGACCATTCAGAGTAATTTTAGTTATTGGTTTTGGAAACAAATTTGGGATGCCAAAATACCATCGATCTAATAACGGAAAATGATTCAATGTGGATCTGACCTTTGCATTGGCAACGCCTGCACAACTAAATATGAAGTGCAGAGATGCCCCAGGTGCATGCCAGTAAATTTCAGGCTGACCATGTGTTTTGATTCCTATACCTGATTTTATAGCATTTATACCTCAGAAAAGCAACACTTTTCGTCTAACTTCAAAAAACGACGCAAAGAATCACTGAAAATGAACCCTCCATAGTCTGTTTTTTTAATATATCTAAAGGTCGCTATTCATAGGTACCCTTCTGTCTTTCATTTATACATTCTAGATGATCTTTACACACCCACTCACATTCAAAAAAAAATAATCAATCAAATAAAAAAATAGTTTTAAGGCAGATGTTATCAAGAGCGACTACCATTTCGTGGTCAAATGGCTTTTATTTTAAAACGATATGAACTCAAACTACATTTCCCAATTTTTATTCAATTAATCAGAATAAAAAATAGCTACGTGGACAAATCGATGCAGCGGAAATTAACTGGATGTCTAACTAAAAGCAAATAAACGTCGTCTTGCATAAATTTGAAGTTTTATTGAAATATTGCTCTTCGGGGGAATGCTGAATATATTAGAGCCACTTCATTTTAATTGGATCGGAGTTTATTTCCATTCCATAGGGCAATTTTCTAGATTGTGTCCTGAGAAACACTTTTTTAAATAAGTGTTTCTGGTGAAATAAAACAAAAAAATAGGGCCAATTTTAATATTAACACCGAACGACCAGTGCACTGGTATCGTTTTAATAACAAGGAATTTGTATTGGCTATTCGAGATCTCAAATATTGCCAAAGAATGGGAAATTTAGAATATCCACTATATCAGTTATTTTTATTACTTTTTATTTTTAAGTTGATACCACTCCGCGGGAACTGCGAAGTCCAGCAAGTTGACACAATTTCTCAAAATAACGTACTGTGGATCAGCGTGAACGTCGACAAGTGAGTAAACGTAGCCACGTGGGAATGTTTATCTTGTTTTATTCAATGCGGTATCTGCAGCCCATCATTTCAAGCGGTACGGATGATAGACCGGAGTACACGCGATCCTGCGGTATAGATCATATACAGGATGTTCATTTGAAAACTTCCCAACACGGATTTATCGAAAACCACTGATTAAAAGAAAAATATTTTCCAAAGGGGACAACTTTTTTACCAAAAACTAATTCACCCACTTTCACCTTCTGACCTCCAGGGTCATCCACTTAAAAATTTTAAATGACTAATCGGTCGATTCGTTTTTAAGAAAATAAAAAAATCTTTATTTATCTTAATTTGTTCAGATACAACACAAAAACACACGAAAATATCACTTTTTATTTCAATAATTGTTCAAAATGTTGCCCGTTATTGGCCAAACAATGATATAGGCGATATTCAAATTCCTGACGGACATTTTTAAAAATCAAACGTCAAACGTCTTCGAAAGACCTTTCAAACAAGCTATATATTACTCGATACCCCTTGTCATTTAAAATTCTTGAGAGAATGACTCTGGGGACCGAGGGGGAAAGGGGCTGAAGTAGTTTTTGGTTAAAAAGTTGTCCCTCTTGACAAATCTTTTGGCGAGTGTCGGAGTTTTTTCTTTTAATTGGTGGTTTTTGATAGATCCGCGGTGGGAGGTTTTCAAACGATGACGATCGTTGAAGAAGTCAACTGTGATTCTGCTCAATCTTCAATGATCAGATTCGGAGTTTGCCAGCTTACACAAGGTCCATTATTACACCTCTCATGGCTTTTCAAACACTAGACAGATTTTTCGTACCGATTCACGTATTTTGAAATCTTTCACATCACAATAGCTTGACTAACAAGAAGCATCCTATGATGGCACCCCACGATAAGGCTGCTAGGCAGAGCCACCTGTCTTCGATCTGTCATCCTAACCGTGTCGAACTTCGTTCGTCCAGAACTGGCCAATACGACCGCTCCTTTATTCTTAGGCAGTTCAAGAAGTAAAAAGTGTCTTTTATATTTCTGCCTACGGCACTGCATTGGTAAGAAGAACAAAACATATTATCTCGAATTAATTTCTCGGTTAATAGTTTATAAATTATTTCTACAACATAAAAATTGCCGATATATTCAAAGATCGTGCTGCCAAAAATACTAATCGTTTATCTTTTAGATGACATTGGAACCGGACATTTTTCCATGTTAAAAGTTGTGCCAAGAACAGTCATTAACCTTCAAACTATTATTCATTTTCAAATATTGTGGAGAACTTCAGGAGAATTTATGGCAGAAGATGAAAAATATGACTGAACTTTTCGTAGTTATGATGGTGAGCCGTGAACATTCACCATATTTGACAAAAATAATAGATCACTAAAGAAGCCACGACACACTCACCATTTTTTCAAGTCATGATCTGTTAAACTTTTTCCAAAATGTTAGGCAGAATTGTCATTACGAACCATATACTTCTCGATCATATCAAAACCGTGAGTCTGAATAGTCGATCTAACAGGCTCAGAAATCGATAGCACCACGGAGGTAAGCTCAGAATTGAGTTGATGTAAGGTACGACTCAAATGCCATGTCCCTAATAACGCCAGAAGCCATCATTCAGAAATCCATTAATGCTGTTCAAAAACTATGTGGTATAGTTTGGTAGGTTTCTATCCAGCAAAGCAATGCAAAATGAAAAACTTCTTCCTGAATGCAACAGATGTCGCCACATGCATTGCCATCCATCATTTACCAACAACAATGTTATTGGCGGTAAAGTTTTTGTTGCAAGAATTTTGTTGGTATCCACGTCATTTTTTGTAAGTTTATTTTCGATCTAGTTTATAGTTTGAATCAAAACCTAAGCAGTTTTTTTAAAATTGGCACTATGAATTTTAAGTAGAGTGCGCCTAATAACGCCAGCCGAAAATCTTCCGATGGCGTTATTAGGAGCCGTATGGCGTTATTAGGAGCAAGCCAAGAGGAATAGAAGATTTTTCATATTTGCCCAGTTCTTCAAAACAGGCTGATTACTTTGAAAATAATCTTGATAGAAAGGAGAATGAGGCACAGAACATTAAGGAAGGCATCAAGATGAATCCGAAAGAAGGAGCGAATAAAATTCGTGAAGAAAACAGTAGAGACTTCGGTACATAAAATGAAAATACCGAAGTAAACGTCAAAACAAAACAACAAGAAACACCAAAAGTAGATGCAAGCAATAATAACAGAAAAAGTAAAAACCAAAAAGGGATACAAAATTATAAAGAGAAAGATGAAAATAACCAAATCTTGATTGTTTTTTCCAACTCCTGATATTAAGGCAACGATAAGTGTGAAAAGTCGCAACGCAATTAAATCAATAGCTCAAGTTATTTATGAAGCTATGCAAAATCAAACGTTAATATGGCGTTATTTAGGTCAAGTACCCTATGTGCAGAAAAGCACCAAGAATACGAATTCGGAGCTTTTCTGCATGATGCATTTTCTGAGGTTGTTAGATAAATTTGTCACACTGCAGCCTCATTCATTTATGTAATTGGTCTTTTTTCTTTCGATGTCAAGAATTTAGATCTTTTTGCGGTTTTGTAATGATTTTCCAACTCACAACTCTTTCAGTTAAACTCTCTCAACTTTTTTTATGGAGGTTCTGGTATTCAGGCCTTGCTTCCGTGACTGTTCAAATATAAAAGGATTTAATTAACGTACATTAGCGACTTAATATGCATAATAACCAGGTTTCTAACAATTCAAGCTCTGCATTTACTTCAAGGTTTACAAATATGTGTATATTCTGTAGTTACAAAAATGTGCACAGGGTGTAACAACTAGCGTTGAGAAATATACTGAGTTTCTATCAACTGGTGAATCAGTGGTAATTACACTGCGAGTTACTGTGATTTTATAGTGATTTCAGTCGACACAGTGACTAGACCCCTTTATAGTAGAAGTTTATAATAGTGTTGTGAGTCATCACCGGCTGGAATGGTACATAAAAACTGACGAGAGGTAAGTGACTCTGCACTTCGTACGCAACGCCGTCATCAGTTCATAAAGGTTCAAGTTCAGCACAAGTTAAACCCTGAGAAAAAAATTAGTTACGAACATGTGCAGTAGTACGAGGTACACCAGGTGCTGAGCCCAGGCATATGATTTGTAAAATATGGCTATTAGGTGCGTAGAATTACGGGGGTTAGGAGCGTGTAAATATACTAACATCAAAAAATTTATCCTTTAATTTATTACTTCTAAAAATTTTTTCAAGAGCGATCAGCATCATCTGAAACGTCAAAAATGTTTGGGTGATATTTTTTTTCGAGTTTGGCCTTTTTCTCCGCGGCCTCTGGAGCATAAAACCCTACAAAGCTTTTTTAGCAGACAGATCGACTTACAGACAGACAGGCGAACTGACGGAAATGAGTGACATGATTTTTCGTGAAGTACATGTTATATAACATCCAAAAAACATATCTCTTTTTCGGAATTTTTCGGGATTACAATACTTCCTCTTTCAGTTACGTAGGAATTAAAAATCGATATAATGTGATTAAAAAAAGCTTGTATACTAAGTAGTCGCTAGCCCATTTCAAATGCACAACGATACTTGTAGTCACCGTTCTTGGCGAAATAAAGTAAGACTACCAGTATCGCTTAATATATCTCTATCTCCCTCATACATACACATGCAACCTACCCCTGTGCGTGAACGTTTGTCCGGTAAGTTCAAAGACATACGTTTCTTAGTTGTGTATCCCCGTCTCGAAAACGTTGTCGAGTTTTAAAGTTATCGATCTTCAATATAAGATTTTGCAATGCCCGGAAATATGATCAATGGATAAGGCCAACAGCTCGTGCTAAATTTACACATATTAGAGAATTTCCAGGAAGAGAATGAAAACAGCGATCCCCTGTTAGCGATTTCATACGTACTGGAGAGAGTAAGTAGCAGATGCGTTGAAGATTAGCCTGCGCAGTGTTTCGCCCATGGTACGGAGACTATATCTGTTTACTTATTTCATATGGTGTTGAGAGGACGTACCTGCCAATAACTGTAACTACAACTTTTACCATCATTCCGACACTAGTACACAACGTACAACTTTCTAAGGCAACACTCACAGCACGCGAACATGACATTTCTTTGGAAAAACTTACACAATGCCATTAAAAATCGTTATAATGTCACTTTTTAAGTTACGTAATACGTTGCCAGTGATTGAAATCACTGCTTGCACTATAGGTAGTTAGCCAAGAGGTTATATGGCACATAGACACGCATATCACACTGTGTAAACGGGCGCAGAACAGAATTTACGCACAAAGCTATGTGGCTATCTATGGATCTGGCTACCTACGCTGTAAATATGGTCAGTGATCTCTGATTCACCGGTTATATATGACAGCTACCGATATATCTCCCAACACAACATCAGTAAAGCAGGCATTGTATAGATAAGACTGTGACGACGCTGATTTGAGATTGAGAAAATTTTAATAAATCGCATAATATGCCCCTTAGAGCTCCAAAAGTTAAATAGCTCTCTGCCATAGCACTTATACGACATATTCAAGGTCCGGCAAAATGGTCTCACTATTTTTATCTTGAAGAGTCAGGCGTGACGGTCACCGTAACTGCCGATCGGTATGTCGACATGCTACGCAATTTTTGGAACCAAAACTTAGATAAGTTGGACATCCGGTTGTGTGGTTTCAACAGGATTCAGGTACGGCTCATACGGCAAGAAGTATAGTGGACGTTTCCAGGGAAATGTTTTCAGGACGCGTAATCTCGTTACGTGGAGACGTTAGGTGGCCTGCGCGTTTACCCGATCATGCTCTATGCGACTTGTTCCTTTGGGGCTATCCGAGAGCGCAGGTTTTTCAACACCATCACCGAACCATTGACGAAATGGAAGCAGCGATATCCCAAGAAATTACAGCTCGAGAGATGGAAACTTTCAGAAATCAGCTTTGAATGTGTATCGAAAACAATGGTCGCCACATGGACTGTGTAATTCTCAAAACTTAATGAAAACAAAATGCATAGCATACATTTTCAGTTAATAAAAATAAAAATAATTAGCACTTACAATGGCGTTTTTATTAAAGCTAAATATGCGGGAGATCATTTTGCCGGACCCTGTACAACATGAATTAGTTTAGAAACATATGCTTGGAATTCATATTGTTTTCTAACCTCAAATTGTTGATTTGACCAATTAACGTCGTCAGTCATATCTATAAAATTCTCATCTCCCGTAAACGAGATCCATTTAATACGCAGTACGTATACGTAAAATATCGGTCATATAATTAGAATATGCTGAAAAGACTCTATTAAACCAACCCATTTTACCCTCCATCATCGCTGCATAGACTCACATACATTAATAGGGCGTTTTACCCCGATTACAGACTACAGAGCCGTAGTCAGCTTTTTAGCCCGGTGAACACTGTAAAACGTGAATTGATTTGGCAATTTTTAGTCCATACTAGATGAGTGTCAACGCTCATAACCATACTGGTTGACACGAAAAATGGATCATACTTTATACTTTTTAGTGTGTTTTCGTGTGTTCGCCTGTAACGTAATACTAGACAACAAAAATTCGTCATTCCCACAAATGATAAATGAGTGAGAGGAGATATATCGTCCGTGTATTAACAGGATGCAAGGTTCAGTGAGGTTAGACCAAAACCTCGCATTCATGGCAGAAATTTTCCAATCCAATTTTTTTCCTAATCGCTTCTGTTAGATGCCCTTTATCATGAATCAAGAGATTGTTAATTTTGAACCAGTTAAACTCAACCAATCGAGTTGAAACACACGAACACACGGTCAATTAGACGCCGCCTTTTTGAGTCCAATATGGCGGATGGTGCAAAATGGGGTTTAATAATTTCCATACTTATTATATGGATATCAGTTGAGTAAAACACAATAAGGAAAGTGAGGTCATCCTAAATCAGGCTGCAAAATGACGATCTATGATTTCTACGGCAACACCTACATATATATGTGTAGCAAATGAAAAGGCTTGATGAGCGAATCAAAATAAGTAGACGGACATTGTTCTAAGTCCAACGCAATATTGGAGCTGATCTGATGAAAACGCAAACCCATCGAGTTAAGATAACAACCAAATCAAATTTAAGTTTTTTAACGTTAGATAGATATGTTTTACATGGACGTTGACATTCGATGTTCACATTCAGCGCTTGGACAACAACTTTTTTATCCAAATGACACCCAATTATTTACAGCGTAAATAATTACCCATCTAAGATATTTACATGACTTTCGGGTCACACAAGAGACGTTCAACATTCTAAAATAACAAACTTCCTTCGTATTTGAAAAGAGGCGGAAGATGACATTGACACATTCCAAGTATAGGTATTTGAGTAAATAGATCAATGCAAACTGATGCATGTAGTGTGTATGTCGTGCAAATTACAGCCAACCATTTACTGGGGTATCGAATGGATAAAACATTGTATGAATCAGGACATTTTTTTTTTATAACATATCATCAGATAGGTGACGTCCTCCGTTCTCCATACACTGAGTAAACCGATGTCTGGCATTTGTTGTGACACTGTAATTAGGTCCACAATTCACACTACTTGGTCTGAGAAGCAATGGCTTTCACGCACTATTTGAACTCTGATGCTATCCACGTCCGCATTTTAAGAAAGTGTATCCTGGGAACAAGTGCCCAGAGAAGGAATTGAATGTTTAACATAAACAGGCGTAAGGGCCGTCGTGCCGAGTGACACTAAGCAGACCTTCTGGAAAGATTTTGTGTGCTACAGAGTTGATCTCGCATGCAAAAATGTGTTTGAGATATTTCGCAAGCTTACACATGTTTACATACTAGTCCGAATTCACTGTCTCTGCGACTTCATTTTCCTCAAAGAACCAGAGACCAATAATTCCAGCTGAGGAAATTGCACTGTGGCTGTAGGTGGATGCGAAGGCATTTGATGTAATTTTCAAGAATTGGTGTCAGCTCCATAGCGCATGTTTTGTTGTTGACGAATCCACACAAATGAAAATGGACTTCATCACTAAAAAACAATAGCGACCTCAAGAACGGCTTCTAGAAAATGTAAACACGCCTTCATCCGTGAATTGAGTTCAGTTTAGAAAGCTCCTGCACAATTACCATCTTGTAACGAAGGAAACGAAGATCATCATGAAGAATTCTCACTGGCCGCGTTGGTCAGAGTGTCGTGCTACTGATCAGCCGGCCGGCCGGGCCGCGAGTTCGAATCTCGCCTTCGCCATGGATGTTGTGACGTCGTGTGTTTGTCGTCCATAATTATAGAAATATATAAAAAAATATCCAACCTAGTTTCTGGCTGCATGGCCTAGTCCTAAAGCCAAAAAAAAAAGAATTCTCACAGAACGATCGGAAAGTCCAAAGGCGCGCAGAGCGCCGTGATAATGTCAACGTAGAAGCTCTTACTGCCTCAATGTTTTAAGATGATCTAATGGGCCAAGTTCTTCGTCTTTTCGCAGTTGTAGTTTGTCTGAACGTAGTGACTCACGAAACAATTGATTTCCGGTCCGGGACAGTGGCGAACGTGGCTAAACTACAGCTTTTTCAAAGGCGCGCTCAGAGAACATCCGCTTGAAAAGTAAGTTTCAACCACAAAAGCACGCTCCTCACTGTTCCAACGAATGACGGCGACTGAACTGTGTCGGAACAAAACTTCATAATGCTTCTCGAATGAGACCACTAGCACTCCAATACGGCATCAATCGACTGGATGACTCGCATTTTAAAAAACGAAGTCACTTTGCCGCGCCCTGTAGATAAGAAAAAAGACAGATTTCATAGAAAAGTAAGGAATTTATAACCGTAAGGCCGTATGTCAGAATACATTGAAATGAAATGCTACTTCCTTTAGTTTATAATAGTGTCCTACTCAAGCAAAAAACAAAAATCAGTAATTTTAAATTCTTCCAGAATTACAGTAAACGCAACCAAAGCAAATGCGAGGTAATACCTATCGTATGCCATTTTGTCTAGATAAAATTGCTTAGCCTTACGGATAAATATATTTGCAGACGTGGCTTGTCTAGTTTCTGTAGGTAATGCATGCGAAAGTCTCAAACCATCAGTAAAAAAGACATTTTTGCATATATGGGATGTTCTAGCGAATTCTAAGTCAAAAGCGTTACGTGATCAAATATTATATGTGTGCCTCTCGGATCTCGGTATTAGATATTCCTGCAAGTATTCAGACAATAATTGATTTTTGGTTTTAAAAATAAATAAGACATTTGACATTTCTATTCTTTGCTGTATTGAAAATTGAAAGCCATCCGAGCGTCTTTAACATTAAATTAATAGGTGTATAACGTGTATAAAATAATATAGTACGCGTACGCATAGCCTTATTTTGTAGTAACTAGAGCCTTTGAATATCAGTTCTTTTGAATGATAGCAACAATGAGAAACAATAATTAAAACGTGGATATTATATACAAGAAGATGACTCCAGTGACTAAGATTTTCAGATATTGTCCTAAAAAATCCTATTTTTTCCTAATTTTTTACTAACATAATCAACATGCAATGGAAAATTAAGCTGATGATCTAAAACTACGCCCAAATACTTCATACTAGATGCATTTTCAATTTGACTATTATCTATCTTAATACAAAATTTATTTTCAAAAAATGTATTACACTTCCACTTTGTCCCAAAAACCGTGTAATTTTTTTTCTACATAACTTAAGCCTATTGACACATAACCAGTTGAATTTGGTACTAAATTTCGTGAAAAAATTCGTTACTGAATTTAGTTTCCAATTTGTTTACTAATTACAATCTTATCTGACACGTAAAAAAATTTATGGCTTATAAGCCTAATTGGTTCTTAAGTCATTCTGATTTTATCGAACGCAGCTTGTTTGGGTTTTCTCTCTTTATAATCCATAAGTGGAACAGCTTACGCAGGATTATTTTGAGGTTATATTATCAGCCATCGTACTGCTCCAAGTGCGCAGTAGTTATCTGCGCACTTTTAGTATGATCTTTTATCCACCTAGAACAGGTTCTACAAAATCTAGCACTAAATTTGTTCATACAAAATTATGTACTAATTGCTGTCTGACAGTGTCTTTAATTTTGTACGAAATTTAGCACAAATTTTCGTACCGTGACAGACGGCCTTTAGACATGACCGCCAACCCAGCTAATGAAATCTACATCTAACTTTCCATATTTACTCCCTATGGTGTGGGAAGTAAAAGTCCTAACAGTTCCTGATATCTATTGATTTCGCGTGACATCGTGCTGCTTGAGTATATGAATGGATAGACATCTGTAAGCTCTTGTGCAACACGCTAGAACATTTGTCTTTGCTCCAAAGGTATGCGTACATGCATAATACAGCTTACGAGTGCTATGTTACTCCTGTAACGTCGTAGTGCGCCTACTATATGGCTGTGACCTTTGGACCAACAATAAACTTTGCTAATTTACATGAATGTGGCTTGCGAACGATGAGACCTAATAAATTATGCATTCCATTCGGGATTATGGAGGTCCGTTGTTGTGTTTGTGTATCGTCTGGTTTATGTGTGTATCGATATGGTTTTTCGCAATAAAGTACATTATGGGTATATAGAGGATATTACAGGACAGAAGTGGGGTAAAGTTGCTTTTTTGGGCCCTAACTTCTCTCATTTGGTATAGATAAGGCGAAAACATCGTATGGGAGAAATTGTTCAACTTAATGTGAATTAATTTTAATGTTTAAAATTAACAATACTTTGTTTCACTGATATTCACTCTACTCTATGGCCTTATGCCGGGGCACCGGGATTTTCACATGCGGCGAACAATAAAGATGCCAGAGCGTACAAAGTTGATTCAGTTACTATGCGTGTACAGGGAAAACCAAATTTGTCTGACGGCTTGTGTTCAATGTGTACGAGAAAGGAGCGCGAGAAGTGTGATTCAAAACATGGTAGAAAGAGATGGAAACCGGATGAAGAGCGAAGGTTATCACCAGATTGCCTAGCATCAGTAACGCAGATTGTCATGCAATCTGCTGCGTTGCCAATATGTTACACCAGAAAATGTAATAATAATAGGTTAGGTTATTGTCAAAGCCAAAAAGGAGGTCTGTCCGAATATTTTATTTAATATTTTCTTTTCACTTTGATTAGAACTATTTATTTCAATGTTGATGTGACAGTGTTTCAATTTATTTTATAATCATCTTTGATTTCCACCGATGGTGATAAAATCACATCCTGACCGCTCTCTGTCGCAAAACGTAACAAATACCATTACGCAATACAAATCATCACTGTCTGCGTGAAAGCAGGTGAAAACCATTTCGAAGTAGGACAACACTCCCTAATAAGCGCTAGATGGGTACTGACTAAAATCGCTCATCTATGATCATGGAGGTGGAAACCTTGTCTTGGAATGTACGAGATGCGGTGTTGCCAAGCGAACCAATGATGCAGATGCAATGTTGCAGAATTTGTGGCGATCCTGACCTTTCATTTTGACCTAAAATGAAGCGCCGATCCGGAATCGATCCTTAGCAGATTCGACTCATGTCACAATTCAAAAATGTGTACGCTCAAAATAAAGAAATTATATTATATTATATAGATAATAAAGAAACGCATATTTTCAACATGCTTATTCAAAGAATTGGTGTAACCTATCGGCAACGTGGCAGATTGCCGCGTCAGCGGTGCTAGGTAACGCGATGATGAGCATATGTGTCTATAAACACTTCTGCTTCGTACGTATTGAACTCACGCCGTCAGACAAATTCGGTTTCAAGTGTAAACAAAGTCAATTTGTCCAGAATTGCATAGGGAGTACAAAGTCAACCTACTCAACTCCATGTTTCGGCTAGTTTAAGTGGACAAATCATAAAGCTCAGTTAACGGCAGTAGAAAAAACATCAACAAACTGCTCAAAACAGAACAAATACCAGTAGCAGCGTATTGTGAGACAATTACAAATATTTATTTTCCGAATATGCTTTCTGATAAGCACCTGAAATTTTGGTACACTGCCAAAGAAAGTTATTACGACTATTTATTTTGCACTTAACGGCGATGTTCATGAATGTTCTGTACTGATATATTTTTCTATTTGTTACAGGTGAGGTTACTAAAAAATGCTTTATTTTGGGAGATACAAATGGTAAGAAAACAACAACACCTCAAGCTTGATTTACGTCGTAGGCGTGCTGACTAAATGAGCTTAATCTGTTTACAAGAAAATGAGTTGAAATAATTAGGTACTATTCGTTAAAAACCTTATGAAACATTATCAATAGAAAAACGATTGCTTCTAAATATTCGAAAACCACTCACTTGAGAAGTAGTTGAGCTTATGTGTAACTATCCTTATTTTCAAGGCTTTATACGATAAAGTTGGAAAATAGATTTTTTGAGCACTTATTAAGCTGCGCAATTCAGAGTACTAAATCAAAATTGACAAAAAAGTATTTTTCCAAAATCGTATTTGTTTATCCCTGATATTTATTGAGGTGGGATTTTGAAATAAACTGCATGTTACCACTTATCAGCCTTCATTTGTATTTTTTTGCACAAAATATGATTTGGCTAAAAAACACAGGTATAGAATGACATACATGAATTTATTTAGTATTTATAACAACTAAGTTGCTGGTCTCCTGAGTTGAAAAAAAAAATACCTGTTTTTCAATTTATACGTATGTATTTTCAATTGCTATTAACGAACATCTTGCTAAACACGAATACTACGCTCCCCTCCCTCCCAGTACTTTTTTGAGCGGGTAATTAAAAATTCATCATGTATAGATCCCTCCAAAAGTATTTTCTAGATTCGTTCCTGCAAATTTTTGACACTGAGTAATCAAAGACTGCAGTTTTTTTGAGGTAAACCCTGTATGTTATAACCTAATTAAGCTACACTTTAAAAAAGTGGTATTTATTAGATAAACACAGTTATCTCACAAAACGAGCTGTGAAATGCACAATTTTGTTGTAAGTATTCATTAAACTCAAATGCTGTATTGCCATTCATCAAAACTTCAGCAGAACATCATTCATTCGCCAAAGTTGGAGATTAAAATCAATTTAACCACCAATAAATTGCAGAATAATAATCTTAATAACATCGAAATGTTTTATAAACAAGTGGAATATGGAACGAAGCTTTGATTTATTGAATCCTTTCTAGAGTTTATGTTTACACTTTTCGCGAAGATCTTCACGTATATCAGACGTATACCTATAATATTGATGTAGATATATAGAGTTAGTGATTATACTATGTAAGTCTGATTATGTGTGCACATGCACAAAGAAAAATAAGGCCACGCAACCATGTTAGCAATTGGAGGGAGCGTATAGAACAGAAATAGAGAACATTGCAAGTTAATTATAGAGAGACAATGTAGATAATTGGAAGAATATCATACGGCTTACTATAATAAAAGGCTTTAGAATACCAGATTTGAATATCTGCAATTTGTCCAGGGTCCAGAATTTCGAGGAGTTTAAATCCACTTAAATAGTTTGGGTTGTCAGTTTGCCATCTTGTAGAACTGGTAGAGCGAGGAGGCCCGCCAAAAAAACAATTTATAATTTTATGAAAACACAAGTTGATCTTAAAATATACAAGTGTTTTATACAAAATTAGCGTTTAGGACTCCACATAAGAGATTACACGATTCAGTTTAGTTTCAAAACCGAATCGTTCTTTCGAAATTTAATTTTCTCCTTACATCAAACGTGCCACGATGCTTTAAAAAATAGTGCTTCCTACATGGGATCTTGGACCACGAACGGACAATACTGATGAGAAACATCCAACGCTGGTACTAAAAGAGATCCTGTTACAAAGACCGACAGGGTTGGTAGCAGCATATTCGCTATACTACCTGACTTCGAACTTCGTACAAAAAGTTTTCTTCTCGATACTCCAGTTTGTACACACTCGTTCGACCCGAAGATTGAATTTATTTCCAAACTCTTCCCGATTTTTATCGACTGTTTAAATGTTGGTTCTGTTATTTGTATAACGTAGCCTATAATTGCGGTCGATTTAGAATCGACAAACAGGAACGTATTAGAACAGCTGTGCTAACAATGATGGATTCAAAACGTACAATTTCGGTGGTGGGTTCACAAAATACGAGTAATATCAACCTAGTTTAAGAAGTCGGTCATTATTTGTCGATCACTTACATCCTGAAACGCGTAACAACGTAATTTACACTGCAGTACCACCATGTATGATTGTGTGCTGTGTTAATTTAGATTATCTGTGTGTGTACTTTATTTTATCTAAGTGCCTTTGAAACAGTTCGCCAAAATAGCAAGTAAAATCGAAAAGTTTTCAAAATAAACTCAGATAGTGTATGTTAATTCAAGTGCGAACAATAGCACGTTGAGCAACTAAATCATTTTCTTGGCAAGACTTTGTATACACAATACAAGTGTCCAAATATCCAGGAAAAAATATGTAAATGAAATCTGATGCCCAGATTACACACCTAGTTGCAAAACGAGGTCACATTCTGAACTTGATGTATTTTTAGATTTTTAGACATTTGTGAAGCGCGGGCAACTATTGTTCTATTTTCGGCGATTTGTAATATTGAGCATTGCGTATACGCACATTAGTGACAAAATAATATAACAAGACAGCAGTATCCCGGATGCAACAGAAAAAAAAATGGCGTCAAATAGAACAAGTTAAACCCTCTGAGAAAAAGATTAGATTACGAACATGTACAATAGAGACATGAAACAGATCAAGTCAGTCAAATAAGCCCAAACAATTAGTCCCTGCCCAATCGGTAGTTAGTTGTACTGTCAGTTTGCTAGACTGTTCTGTTAGTCCTACAGCGGAACCGTCCATCTGCCAACAGCAAGCAGGCCGTTATACAGTACAAGAAGAACAGTCAACCAGACTGCTACGCCGGGCGGTGAGCCCAGGTAGCAGAAAGAGATGCGTGTCGAAAACATCATTCTGTTTTAAAGATAAATGTACCAGGATACCTAGGATATGTGACATATTGATATCAGTAGCGTAAAATGACCGGAGTTGGGAGCGTACAAATAGGCTAACATAAAAAAATTGCGATTCTTGTATTTTTTACCGCTTGAAATTGTATTTTAAAAACGATCAGGTACCTCCGAATCGTCGAAACACGAAGTTTGAGCGATTTTTTCTTCATATTTGAAACCCTAGCTCTTCCGCCACTGAACCGTTTTTTATTATCTGCATTACAATGAGCTTTTATGAAGATTTCATCAGAATACGAGCGGCATCTCTATATTCACATGAGATGCGATCCCCTAAAGGAAAGAGTTTTTCCTCATCTAACTTTTGAACGACACTGCACAATTGAAACAAATTGTGATTGCCTAGTAATCAAATAACGTAACGCAATTTTGAGATTTATTGGAACCTTTATGGTAATCGCTCAATGATAACATTTACGGACCTTTAAAAGGACACTTTTTTAAAAAAAGCGTTGACTCCGTACGCTTTTTTTAAATTTTGGTACTGAATCCAGTATTATACGCCATTGTTATGTTATGTTATTATTACTCTGACTCCATTTCCACAACAAATAAAATAAAAGGATTGTCTCGGTGGGTATAAAATTACTAAGCTTCGCGAAGAGCTGGGAGTATGTTATACAGATTATACGTAGCTTGTCTTGTCTTAATAACACCGCTGAGCGAACTCGCAACCTTCAAGTAAGTCGTTATAAGAGGGTGGGATGAATTCTACTCTAATTTCACGCATCGTCTGTTCCGCTATGGTCCTGGAATGCATATCAGTGGCGTACTTTATGGAGAAGTTTCAAATTGGTAATTTTTATTTTAAACGAACTAGATCGTTGAAAATTCAGATGCTTTTCTGTCTATTTTTTTAAATGCTTTTTCGCCTGTTCTATAGATTATATTGAAAGCATTGTTCATCTTAATTTTTGACAAGAGACCATGATGTGTATTGGAAAGATCTGTTTTCTTTCCGTCTCTGCGACCAGAACAAACTGTATCAAACGTTTGTTTCATGCGTCTTACACAATATCGTGAAGTGCCGTGAGACCAAATTCAAGATAGAAAATGGGTCGCTCGGACCTTCTCGATCAGAATGTTAGGGGTTTAAGGACAAAAACAAATGTACTTCTGATTACAACTTATACGTGTACGTATGATATACTTGCTCTGAGTGAGACATGACTGGACTACAGTATTTATGATGCTGAACTTATATGCCCAGAGTATAATGTTTTTAGATGTGATCGAGACTTTGAAACCACCGATGCCATCAGAGGTGGAGGTGTGCTATTAGACACCCGGAAGGCGTATAAAGTGAAACGTCTGGATTTCAACTTTACAAGCTCACTTTCTGCAATTGATATCGTTGGGGTCAAAGTTCACTTGCCTCGGTCAGTCGCTTCCATTGTCCTTCTTTATGTGCCACCTAACTTGTCAGTTGCTACATATGAATCTCTGATAGAACAACTGTTTCCGTTGGACTTTCTCAACACTGACAATGTTATTGTCCTAGGGGATTTCAATATACCGTCATATATTAATTACATCAAGGATAACAATTACAGCAACACCTATATATCGGCACTCAATAATCTGATCAATTTTCTAAATATGTCTCAACACAACTTTGTCCAAAACTCAAACAACCGGATTCTAGATTTAGTATTCAGTAAACATGTATTGAAGGTGAACTGGGCGCCAGATATTTTGCTTCCAGTTGATAGCTATCATCCCCCGCTTGATATTTTTTTCCATGGAAGATAAATTCGGCAAATTTGACGTTAATCCTTAGTCCTGAGTACAATTATAGAAAAGCTAACATGCACACATTGTATAACGATATCGCTGCTCTAGACTTCACTCCTCTATATTCCCTTGGTAACATCACCGAAGCGTGTGATCAGTTCTATGAAATACTATTCTCGGCAATCAATCGGAATGTACCCCGAACACTGCCAAAGAACACTTCTTACCCTGCTTGGTTCAACAATACTATTATTTCTAAAATCAAGAAAAAGCGAAGTTTATCGAAACAGTGTAAAAGAACTTGTAATCCTGTTGACTGCGATGCTTTTCGAAATCTTCGAAGAAACATAAAAATTAGCATTAATATTGCATTTCAAAGGTATACCGCTAAAATTGAACAGGGCATAGCTACTAACCCTTTGGTGTTTTATTGATTCTTTGAAAAATACTTCTCATATCCCTGATACCATGATGGTTGATAAAACTCAACTTAACGAACCGGAAGATATTGTCAACGCTTTTGCAGATTTTTTCAAGTTCACATACTCACCTTCCACAAACTTTGCACCCGCATTACCCTTGAATATACCAATGATTACTGAAAAACAGGTTGTTGCCGCTTTGAAAAAGATTAAACCAAAGGTATCTTCCACTACAGATCTAACCCCTGCATGTTTACTAAGACTGTGCTTTTGTTTTAGCTGAACCTTTGGCTTATCTGTATAACATATCTCTTAATACTTCAACATTTCCCACGGCTTGGAAAACATCTAGGATTGCTCCCATATTTAAAAAAGGCGAACGTTGTGTCATTGAGAATTATAGAGCTGTTGTGATTGTAAGCAACGTCACTAAGGTTTTTCGAATGTATACTACATGATATAATTTTCTCCCATGTTAAGCGCGAAATTTCTCCAAATCAACATGTTTTTTCAAGACTTTAACTAATGTAGCATGTTTTAAACAGTTTTGCTCTGAAGTTGTTGATGAAGAGGGGCAAGTAGATGTTACTTACGTTGACTTTTCAAAGGCTTTTGATAAGCTAGATCACGGTATTTTGTTAAAGAAATTAGCTACGCGAGGGTTAACCCATCAATTCTTGAAGTTTTTCAAATCTTATCTTACAAACAGATGCTTGAAAGTCGAATACAGGGGCTTCACCTCCACTCAGATTATACCTTCTTCAGGCATACCTCAAGGGTCTGCTCTTGGCCCTCTGCTTTTCCAAATTTTCATTGATGACGTCGTTGCGGAGCTACACAGTAGCTGCCTTCTATATGCAGATGACTTGAAGATTTTTTGTAAAATTGAAACCACGGACGACTGTAATATATTGCAAAACGACTTGAGCAACCTAAATAAGTGGTGTCACCGTAACAAGATCTACCTTAATGCTGATAAATGCTACACTATGTCTATTACGCGCAAACTTGTTCCAATCAGATTCATATATAACACTGATAATTCACAACTTAACATGTGTGAAGAGTTTCATGACTTAGGTATATCCTTTGATACCAAACTTACATTTGTTTCGCATATTGATGCTGTTATTAGCAAGGCCTATACAAGTTTGGGATTCATTATCAGGATTTCAATAATGTGCATACCATGATCTCGTTATATAATTGATTTGTTCGATCCAAAATTGAATACTGCTCTATAATATGGTATCCTGTTCATGAAGTTCACTCGAATAAAATTGAACGTATTCAGAGGCGGTTTGTGAAATATTTGTGGCACAAGGAAGATGGTACGTATCCAGAAGTTGGCTTCAGGCATGATGTATTACTTAGCAGATATAACCTCTGTAACTTGGAGAAGCGCAGAAACTACGCTGCTTGTGTATTTTTATATAAAATGCTTAATAATGCCATAGATTGTGAATATTTACTCGGTAAGATTCTTATTCATGTACCTAATGCTAGAACGCGATCCAATTCAAAATACTTTTACTTAAACGTAGCTAGAACCAATGCGTTGCTTTGCTCCCCGATATATGTAGTATGTAACAACTATGACCGTGCAAGAAACGCAGTAGATTTGTTCTTTTGTAATTTGCGTAGCTTAAAAAGATTTTACATAACAGTAGGTCATTTTGCAATTTTAAGTTATTTTTGAACAATTTTGTCTTAAAATTGATTCATGTGTTCCTATCCGTTAAACGGTGTAATAAACCGTTCGGATAGTGTATATACTAGTAAATCAATAAATAAATAAATAAATAAAATAGTCCTAAGCGTCAAATTCGTCGTTGATTTACGTAAAGGAGTCATTATAGGGACCACCGACACACAGCAACACATTGCAGATTTTTGGGTCTCTTTAATCATAGTTACGGAGGTTTTCAGCGTCTCTGCTTGAATTCATTAAGGAACGCTAGTTCAATGCACCATACTTCATTCGAGTCCAGCACCATTTATAATATACGTCACTTCCTAAACGGTATTATTACTCAGCATCATCCTATCCATGGAATTGTCTACACTGCTGTTGCATTTTCCAGTGTTCAGGGTAATGGATTATGGTTTAATTGGATTTACTTGAAAACATGGTAACCGTGGCGCCTTAATGTGAACATAATTACAGCAGACCATGCAGTAACAGTATCCCCGTTGATATTCTATCAAATATTATGTGCTTGTATCAAAAAATGAATAGACCAATATTCTATTCCACACCTTTGAAAATACCATTAGTATTTAGATTTATTTTGTTTTCTCTTACCAACGTTTGGATACTTTCGGTGCTTTTCATGTTCATAAGACTCCATTGACTGGCCGAAACAAAACCAGATATGACTTTATTGTACGACGTTTCCACGACCACCGTGATATTTTTCAAGTAGAATTAGCGATTTTGTGACAATATATTTTGCTTTCTGATTTCCAGGTGACCATGTATAGCGTGTTATTACAATTGACTGAACGGTCCTGTAAAATTCTGAGACTGCGCGGCCCATCATTGCAATTTTAAGGTGGTAGCGCGCAAAACCAGCAAAGCCCAGGGTAGGCAGAAATGTCACCTCGAAGCTAGAAGCCATAAAATAAAATATATTGTCACAAATGTCGTTTGTACTTGAAACATACCACAGTGATGATCGAAATGTCGTACAATAAACAGATGTCTTAACATATATGTGGTTTTGATTCGCCCTGACAAACGAGCCTTATCATGGTTTTGTGACATCAACAACAAATTCTAGTCGACGACACTTGATGATTTTCCGATGGTCATATTCGTATTCAACGTCCCTAATTATCTAAATACACAAAGCTTCATTCGCTTCTCACTGATTCTTGATTGTGGCTAACTGCTTCTGTCAGCTAGCCGGGTATTTATTCACCTATCCAAGCGACGAGAAACGTTCTAGCGTTTTTCGGACAGAGTCCTGTACTTCTATGGAAGTAGTCTTGATGGCATCTCGAATACTTGCGATTACGTCGCGAACGCTCCACAAAGTAAGCACGCTCCATGAGGTTTCCTAAGTAAACATTTTCAAAAACCGCTGCGTATCTCTGATCTAGACCAAAGCTAGCGTCGTATGCATAGAACTCAAATTATTTAGCATAACAAGGAGTTTCTGACTATCAGAGACTGTCAAATACACCCATCCAAACAAATTAAACATTCCGAACTGTGACCCACACTGTAAACAAAATTAATTATGCATTTTCAGGACACCTTTACTTGAAACATTTACTTCCAAAATTATTTCTTTCAGAGAATCTAAATCATTCTAGTCGTTTTAACAATGCCAAGGCGTTTCCTCTACTTATAGCTGTATTTCTTGTTCTTTGCTCTTTATATTCCTTCATTCTTTTTTCTTCTCTTTCTCGTTGACTTTGTCTGGTTTCCGGGAAACCAAGCCGATATATTGAAAAACTGACCGACGTAATCTGGTACAAAGGCAACGGTCTGACGTACCGCCTTGACAGACAACTATGAAACGAATGACAAATTAGCTATCAGATTATTGGAAAGAACCGATTATTCGTTGTCAATACTATCTGGCCTTTCGCACGCGCATTAAATACAAGCACTAATGGTTTGTTCTTACAGCCTGTTTGCTGACAATCTGATAGTCAGTGACAAGTCATGACCTAGTTTACGCAGTTAGCTGTCACTGTCAGAGCTCGAAATCAAGTATAATAATTATTCGAATATAACATTTTTCAGAATGAAGTAGACAATTTTGAAGAAGTTGGGGGTTCATTTGCTGTAAACCAGAATGATCTAGGATTTTTCGTCCAACTGTCCAGATGTGCCCGAATTTTCCTTTAGAGAGGAAAACATGGACACTCTCTACAAAAAATAATAGAACCCAAGAAGGTCAAGTAGGTCACTCAGTAATTACCATTCAATTCTCATGCATAAAGTATAAACATAAATTCGAAGAAATATGAACCCACAAATCGAATGACAAGTTGAAGAAGTAAATACATAGTAAAAATTCTAAATAAACGTCTGCAGTGATTATGCATGAGAAATGTACAAGGTATTGTGAATTACTTTTAATATAACTCGTATAGTAGGGTTTTTGTTCCCTGTTCCCTTGTCGCCCAGCCTCGAAGTGTATACAAACAGTATTTACATATTCTAGCTATGTCAGTCCAACCCAAAGCTGATGAAAAAATAAACAAAATAACGAATTCTAGAGATTTTGTGTACAGTTTTTTCTCACGGATGCCCACGGAGAGGGAGTGACTGTTTGTGCTGGGGTAAAAATAATATTTTCCCTATACAGGGTGTTTTAAATTCGACCCTGACCATTGGCATCTCGGAAACTTCAAGGGATACGAAGTCACTTAAATAGCTGCAAACTTGCGTTTTCAGATAATCAGCAAGATGTCACTTAGAAGTTTTGAAATTGAAAGTACTTCCGGAAAGAGACGTAAAAAACGAAAGTTCCCAAAATGGTTTTATTTTTCTCCTGACTTTATTTGTGATGGGATTTCAAAATAAATTGCACATAAACTCTGCCACATTTTCTCCTCTACAAGACGGCACAATCAGAAATTCAATGTGACGTTTCGTCTCTTGTCATCCAGCATCAACTTAATTTTTTCTTATAGACGCCATATTGGATTCTTACACACATGAATAGAATTTTTATTCTGATTTAAAAAATGTATGTCATACATTAACATTGCAAAACCTTAGTTATTCCAGAAGTTCCTAGGTAGGCCTTGAAATTATTAGATTTCATTTGTTTGCATAGCAACAGAGTTTGGAAGCCTGTGAATATCTCTGCTTATTTATGGTTATTATTGTTATTACCATCAATCAAATTTTCATTTCGTATTCAGGTTTCACCATATCTTTTTATTTCCTTTTAATTTTCATCCAACAACAAATTTATGGCCAACTAACAATCGCTGAATTTAGGGCTTAAAAAGTCCATTTAAATGTAAAAAATTCCAATATAGTGTCCGCGTAAAGAAACAAAATTGATTTTGGAAGTGGAAAGAAGACATATCGAATTGAAAATTTGACTACGCCATCTTGCAGACGAGAATAAGTAACAACGACAATATGCAATTTATTTTGAAATCCCATCTCGAATAGAGTCGGGAAAAAATAGAGCGGTTTTGGGATAAATCTGGTAAGCGAAACAAATATCTGATAATTTCAAGGCCTACCTAAGAAATTCTGTTTTTCTTAAAGTAGTCAAGGTTTGACATATTATGCATTTTTTGAATCAAAATTGAAAACTCTATTCATCTATGCATAAATGCAGTATAGCGTCCTTAAGAAATAATAAGGTTGATGCTCGAGGACAAGAGACGAACCGTCATATAGAAATTCTGATTATGCCTTTTTATAAAGGAGAAAACGAGGCAATGTGCAATTTATTTTAAAATCCCGATATAAATAAAGTCAGGAAAAAATCAGAACAATTTTGGGAAAATTCAGTTTTACCGTTACTCTACGGAAGTACTTTGAATTTCGAAACCTTCTAAGTGTCACTTTATTGACTACTCCATTTAAGCGACTTCATATCCCTTACAGTTTCCAAGATCCCAATGGCGAGTGCCAAATTAGAAACACTCTGTATATGCACACTCTTACTAGAAGAAAGAAGTGAAAATACTACAAGGATTTAATAACGTCTTTGAATAATAAAGGGTGTATACACTCAAAAGCTAAAACGGCTGAACATAACTACAATTATTATCAAGATCTGCTGACATAGCTATAAGTTTCACAGAGTTCTCAACATGGACAAAAAGAACTGAGACTACGAAAATACATAGAAGGAAGACTTAAATCGCGTAATTAAAATCGCATTTTGCAACTGTAACAAAAATTTTCAATAGATTAGTGATCACAAAAATCGTATTAATTATGGTTCTTGAAAGTTATTTCCTCTATTCTTCGGATTTTTCCTACTGTATTCATAATCTTCATTTTGCCATTACCGGGTCAATAAACAAAATTTTTGAGCACAAAGCTCTTTGGCGCTGGCCGATATTTAGAATGAAATTTCATTAAAATTTGTTCTGCCACTTGCTCACCTGAAAATGTTACAAAAACTTGTTTCTGTTGAATTGTGGCACTGTTTTCTCTACAAAATTAAGGTTTTCTGGGTTTCAGTTTTTTTACACCGAAGCAGCCGCGCAGGTCTACATGCCAAGGCACCGCGGCTGCTTTCAGGCACTTGAAGAAACTTTGTTATTCCCATTTTTTAATTGCCTAAAGTTAGTAGAACTGGGAAAATCTCCTCATGTACTGTATTGTTACAAGATCTCGACACCCTAGGAACAAAGGAGCGGTCTTATCGGCCAGTTTGACATGCTTACGATGTGAGGCCGAAGTCAGGTAGGCACATCGCGGGGCGACACCATGGAAGAAAGCTCTGAGGAGCAAAGCCCGTTGGCGTAGCTAGATCGCGAAGGTGGTACGAAGGTGTCCTCAGACCGTCCATTAGAGAAAAGTTCATTAAATGCCTCTTGCGAAGCTATTTTAGCTCTCAAGATAATTCCGAAACACTCTGATACCTGTCACTGTCACTGGTTGACTGGTGTCCTCTGATCTGTCAGAAGGTTCTGTACGGATTAGCTGTACGAACAGGTAACATCTCTCTGATTTTGACAGTCACCGACAAGTTACCAACTACTGTAAGAACAAACCATAAGTAAGAACTAATTGCGCATCGTGTTCGCGCATCTTGCCACCTGACGTCTATGCAACTTCAGACACTCTTGGCTCGTGTTTCACAAGTTGCTAACTGGTTTAACGGTGTGACGAATAACAAACGTTTGTAGTGGCCATTTGACAAATGAAAAAATTTTAGTTTGCGATACGTTCGTAAATAGTTTCTCTGACTCCATTACAAAATTGTTATTACTTAAAAATTGTCCTTCATAGTTAATAACAATTGAATGCAAACGTTACGAGACGATGCAGACACCCCACTCCATGTTATGTACAATAATGTGAATCTCCGTTAATTCTTCGTCTACAAACATTACAAGGCTTAAATATCGCTAACTTTTGTGGTATTTTGTAGGGTATTCAAACATGAAATGCAGGCTTAAGGCTGTAAT
Organism: Acanthoscelides obtectus; assembly: GCA_963669975.1. Lineage (NCBI taxonomy): Eukaryota > Metazoa > Arthropoda > Insecta > Coleoptera > Chrysomelidae > Acanthoscelides > Acanthoscelides obtectus. The sequence goes on from CAVLJG010000004.1 coordinate 26,861,026, forward strand.
ATTGATTAATCGTATCACAGAAAAGGTGCATGTCTTAGACTAATACAGCTACACAGTTTTTGCCACAAAGAGCATGCTAATAGAGGAAACACGCAACCTAAGCTGTTAAATGGACGTTAGCAGTAGCATTATTGTCATCTTCCAAGCAACATGAGGGGACGCTTTTGAGTGATATTGGATTTTCAAATATTATATATGCCATTCGTAGCTGTTTATAGTGACCCATTTAAGTTACTTGGAATAACTCATTAGTAACCAACAGCACCTGAATACAGCTGTTGAAGCAGGTTTGTCCTTGGCGTTTGTTATGCAACATCTAATGGAAACGTACCATTTTACTACCCACTGAAGAAGTATTGTAATCGCGAATAGTTTCGAAGATCTTTGGATGTCAGAAACTTGAAAAGTACCGCTCGAATTTGAATGTAATTTTCACGTAATGTTTCTTATGCGGCAAAAACGAAAACACTTTGTATTTTTTAAAAATGGTCCAGTGGCGGCAGACAAAAAGATTAAAAATTAAAAAACTTGTTTTGAAGTTTCAGATTTAAAAAGTTGGAGGTGGGGGGTTGTAGTATTACGTATCAAGAGCTCTTATAATCGGGTATCAAGCCTTGGTGGCAACACCAGGGCTCCAAAGAAATGAGGCTAGCGTGTACGGACACGTTCATTGCTGCAATCAAAAGAATTTAATTTTTTTTTTTTTCATGAAAGCTCATATATGTTAGTTCTTACTAATAGTTCTCACAAAACAATACGTCATTTTGATACAATTGTCTACATCGACAATTTTACTAGAATTTTATTTCCACTACAAAAGAAAGCTTTTTTCCGACTCCAATGTCTATGTTCAAATTCATCCAAAACGATTAAGCGATTTTGACGCGAAAACTCATATTGTAGTCACAGTTCTTGGCGGGTCAAAGTAAGACTACCAGTATCCCTTTATATACCACCATCTCCTTCACACATACACATGCAACCTACCCCTGCGTGTGAGCGTTTGTTCGTTAAGCTCAAAGACTTACTTTTAGTTGTGTGTCTCCGTCTCTAAAACTTTGTCGTTCCGTATGAGTGCCTTTCAATCATATTTGTCAGAGTGACAACTTACTTGACATCGGCGTGCAATTCGAGTTGTCCTGTTTATCAATATAAAATTGTACATAGTCATGCCATAAGTTCTGTCCCTCGTTTTCAAACAAGTGTAGACCTGTTAATACTTGTCCGATTGTTTACATTGTGGTGTCAGTTGATTAAGCGCTTTTCGGGTAATTACATATACCTCAGTTTGTATTGATCTCTCGAAGCATAACGATGGAGTGGGGCAAGGCAGAGAACCGTATTGCAGTGATAGCTTTACATAAGTGTAATCACAGTGCTAGTCAGATTTTTGAACTCTTACGCGGCCTTCAAATATCGCGTAAATTTGTGTCTAGGACCATTCAGCGGTACAATGAGACGTCCTCTGTTGATGACAGGCCAAGAAGCGGAAGACCTCGTCAAGTAAGGACTCCAGCAGCCATCAAAGCCGTAAAAGCCAGGATTCAAAGGAATCCACTCCGGAAGCAGAAGATCCTATCCAGGGAAATGAAGATTCCTGTCCGGACGATGTCGCGCATCATTAAACAAGACCTAGGGCTAGGGGCTTACCGGAGACGTACGGGCCAGCGACTTACGGCCACCTTGCGACACATCAGGGCGACAAGATCCAAGAAGCTCTTGGAGAGGTACGCAGCTGGGGGATTCCGAAAGATTTTGTTCACGGATGAGAAAATCTTCACCATAGAAGAAAAATTCAACCGACAAAATGACAAAGTGTATGCAAGGAGTTCACAGGAAGCTTCGGAGATCATTCCGAGAGTTGAGAGAGGCCACCACCCTGCGTCAGTCATGGTTTGGTGGGGGGTGTCCTATGAAGGGGTCACTCAGCTCCATTTCTGTAAACAGGGCGTGAAAACAAAAGCGGCAAACTATCAGAGCGACATACTGGATCCTATCGTCAAGCCTTTCAAGTGGTACATTGTTTGCCAACCAACACTGGGTCTACCAGCAGGATTCCGCCCCCGCTCACAAGGCTAAGAGTACGCAGCGCTGGCTGGAAAGCAATGTGCCAGAGTTCATTGCTGCGGAAGATTGGCCCTCAGGGAGTCCGGACCTCAATCCTTTAGACTACAAGTTGTGGGACCTGCTAGAGCAGTTGGCCTGCTCCAAAGCCCACCGTAATATCGAGTCCCTGAAAGCGGATTTGATCCGATCAGCGGCAGCTATTCCTTTGGAAGCTGTGCGTGCAGTGATAGATGAGTGGCCCGCGAGATTGAAGCAGTGTGTGAAGGCCAAGGGGGGACATTTTGAATAAAACTGTTTGATTATGAATTCTAAAAATGTTGTCGAATAAATAATATCTTTCATATAAATATATCTTATCTTGTTTCATTTTTATCATGAGATTATCATGGGACAGAACTTATGGCACGACTATGTACAATGATCGGAAATACGATCAATGGAGAAGGCCGACAGCTTGCGCTAAATTTATTGGAGTATTTCCTGCAAGAGAATAAAAACAACGGTTCTCTCCCAACTAACAATTATCACTCCTAATAGAGTTGCAAGAATGATTCTACAGTATTCCTTAAACTTACATACTGTAAGAACATTAGCAAAACCCTCTTAGAACTGCTATACAAGCGGAATGGGCACACCTAATATAGTAGGACACTTCAGTCATTTAAGAGGTTGTATAAGGGCTGCTGGTAACAGTTATACAACAAAAGTGTAAGCCTCTTGCAGCCGCTAGAGGACATTTGCGTCAGTGCAAGATTCAGTTTTTGTCAACTATACAACTGTTCTGTTACGTGATTCTACTTTATTGCAACCAAACTATTTCTTATGTATTGTATAGGCGAAGAAGAATATATAACTAACACATTACAGTCATCTTGTTTACTTACATATCGGCCATTGTCAATTTCGTACAAAGGTATATGATAAACTTCTACACTGTGATATAGGGCTATTGAATTACCTCATATTTGATTCATATTTTGATAATGAACTGAACTTATCTGCGTTAAATCTTCCACAAATCCTATATTTAGACACTATTACACTAATGTTTATCACTTTATATCTGCAATTTCGAACTGAAACATAATTATTTAATATTAAATAGAGGAATAAATGTTTGCTCAATATGGCGGGTGGTTGTGTATAATCATGGCATCGTCCATGTTGTCTTTAGGTTATTAGAATATTTTGGTGTTGCCTGCAGGTGTTATACAACAATTTGACAAATGTCTGAAATGAAATACCGACAGAGTCGAATGATTCACCCAGAATTTGTACCAAATCTATATCTTCTGTTTGAACAGTTGATAAAACATTTTGAACCAATATACATGCGTTATTTATCTTAAAACATTGGTTATGGCATTTTAACAAAAATATGACAGAAGAAAGTTAGGTTATGGTGAAGTTGTATACCAACATATTTAGCATACTTATGTACAGCCTTTAACAGTTACTAAACAACAGTTGTATAAGTGCTTCCGTTGGGAGCAATTTGTTGGCTAAAGTAGTAAATTGCACAGCAAAACAACAAGGCTCGGGTTTGTTTTATAAACGTTATCATGGATGCCACAACACAACCATTTTGACTAACGTGCAAATATGCCGTATAAAATAGTTGTATAAACGTTTATGCAATGGTTAAAAATTTGCCCTATAAGGTGTTGTATAACTATGCTATATAAGAATATTTTAAACACCTCACTTTAGAGCAAATATGTTGCAGAAAGCAAATTTGCATTCCACACAACATTAAGCCAGCATTTTGGTGTTCAGGCAACAACAATAGAGAGCTTTTATGGCTGAACGGTTCTTTTACCAAAAGCTTATACAACTACTTTGCTAGTTGGGCTGTTATCCACATCATGCGTACTTGAGAGAGTAGTAGATGCGCTGAAGATGAGTCTGCGCAGTGTTCCGCCCATGGTACGGAAACTCGGTCTGTTTACCTATTTCATATGGCGTTGATGACGTGACCGCCACGAACGGTGACTACAACTATACACACATACACACTATAACATTTCTAAGATCAGCAGGGATGTTGTATCATTCCTCCATCTCCCAGAACCTCATAGATTTGTCTTTTAAACGTAATAATCTATATCGGATATAGCCATTCCCGTAATCCAAAGGATCGTAAATATGTCCCGGGATAGCGGAAATCCCGAAGTAAATATCCAAAGTCAGTTACATACAATTACTCTCGCACTAGATTGGCGTTTAATTTAAAAAGCCGTAATTAAAGCTGGCCTCACAAAGTAATTACCTCTATAGAGCTGGAGATATGAATCTGGTGAAAAAAGCTGGTGCAAGTTGCTTTAAAAACATTGCATGGAAACTAGCCACTGATAGTGTTGATACATGTGCTTTATACAGCTTCGTGCAAAACCTAATCATGCTTCAGGTGAAAAAGCTCAGTACTCACGAAAGCATATCGGAGGTTGGTTATATTACATCATAGTGTTATAGCAGCATGAAATAATTTACTAGAGGGTACTTTCCAACACGATTTTCTGTTATCCGAAACTGTCAAAAGCAGTTATCCAAATTGTTAATCATTTGATGTTGCCTAGCTAAGCACTGAACTGTTCTGGGGTCAATTTTTGAAATGTGTGAGTAAGATAACTACGAGAAAGTAGGCGTGGATCTATCAATGAAATGTCTTTCTGAATACTGATAGAAGAGTTAGAATAGAAAGCATTTATTCAGCTTCAAGCTACTTCAAACAATAATAATTTTTAGAAAAAATGTGTTAAATTTACAAAGTGGTCGTCACATCAAACCAAAATAGTCTCCCCGAAGTCTCTTTTCAATAATCTTAGCATTCCTAGATGTTTTTACATTAATAGGCCAGATTGTTGTACTTTTCTAAACCTAAATCTTTGGAAATTTTCTTTTGATCTAATGTCGTTACACCACTGGTTATTTTTGCGAGAACAAGTGTGGACGTTTCGCCGTCATCCATCAGCCTCATCTCTAAAGGCGAAGTTAACTTTGTAATAAAACGTTCAAACATTTGATGAATGTATTTACTCCGTTTCCATTTTTTCACGTTGAACACGGATCTGAGGTAAAAATTGGATGCCGGTGGACAAAATAACAAAAAAGTGGTGTGTGCTAGGAGTATCACTATATTTTTTTGCATGTATTTTTCCCTCTGAACATGAATCTGCAATCAAAATTGGGAGAAGCCAAATATGAAAGTAATTAAGACACTAGAATTAAAAATGTGTTTCGTCATTTCCTATGTTTCTCTGATACATCGGAATGTAGAACTGCACATGTTTGCTTCTCTCAGGGCTGATATGTACGATTCAGTTGTCATTGAGAACTGGCCGGTATGACAGCTTCTTTCTTCCTAGAGGGTTGAGATTGTGGAACAATCTAGGTGGGGAGCTACAAAAGGTACTATAAAACTTTTGTAATACAGGTTTATTTGTTGACTTTCTTCAAAGTAATTTAAATACACACAAAACCAGTCCTTAAACCAGCTCTGCCAAGTTTCACCCGGGAGTGCAGCACCCCCGATGTCTCTAGCCTTCAAAAGGTCCTCATCGTTAGAAAACCGTTTTCCTTTTAGCTTCATTTTCACATGCGGTAACAGTGCAAAGCCGCAGAGAGCAAAAGCTGGACTGTAAGGAGCGTGCCCAGTAGTGGTCAAATACTCGGTGCAGGCTTTGGCGAGGTGAGCTGTAGCGTTGTCATAGTGCAGGTACCAAGTGTTCGTTCTCTATGTCTACGTCTGACTCTATGACTTTAGGCAGGCACTGTTCTGTGTACCACTTAGCTGTGACTGTCTTCTGTGTGTCCAAAACGACACGCTCCACAATCCCGCTCGATTTCGAAAATACAGCTATCATTTTCTGACCGCTACGGGGGTGTCCTCATCACCAAAGACCTAATCTTTGTTTTGAGTCTTGGTCCGCACATCCTAGTAATAGAGCCAAGTCTCGTCAGCTGTCATCAAACATTTTCAGCATCTTTCGGCACCAAGTCGTACGACGAGTCTTCTGTTATTCCGTCAGACTATGCGGTACCCAGAGAGAACAAAGTTTTCTTACGTGTAAATGGTCATCCAGAATTTTAATGAACTGCTGGTGAATGAAGGTGTAAGGTGCCCTCTATATAATGGTATGCCACTCTCCGGTCTTCGTCAAGAATTTTCCTCACATCAGTAATGTTTTCTTCTGCTTTTGACGTTTTCTGCCTTTCTTCCCTATCGGCGTTCTCCAGAGTAAAATTGTACCACCTCATTATAGCCGTACGGTGAAGACAATCATTCTTTAATGCAAGCGTCATTTCCTCTACGCACTGGTCTATGCTTAAACCATGCGTAAAGATATACCGTAAAACTGCCCTTATCTCACTACGTGACTAGGATGCCTTAGTCCGCACTTCACACTGTTAATACGAATTAACAACTATATTGCTAGCGGCTACTATGCATTCATGGACATGTCTCAACATGCAGTAATATGAGCCTCCTAGTAGTACCCTTTGTATTTACCCGACTTACTGATCTTAAGCAGTTCAAAAATAGGATCACCAAATATCTCCAACCTCTTTGAAAGTAGTCGCAAACCTTGGATACTCATTCAACTTTCTGTCTGCTTCAATATAAAAATATACTACTCCGTGTTTTTGTTTCTGTTATTCCTTTCGTTTACTCATCGATCTGTTGAATCTATGCTGAAGGCCTTTTGTTTCATTTGTCATGCATGCATCGATATCTGTCGCAGACTGTATTTACGATTTTTTTTTGATTTGGATAAAGTCGAACGTATCCGTATTTTATGTATCTTTCCTATATGCACTCAACCGGTCTGTTTATTGGAATGACAGTTCTCTCTGAGCGAATATTTAGTCGTATTTCAGTGTGGTCCTATTTTTTTTTTAATAAAGCTGCTGTTAATGCCATAATATCGTGGCTACTATATGGAAGTTGAGCCGATCTTTGATATGACAGATACGAGTAAAAATGGGAAAAGTCGTTTCTGATTACTCATTCTCGATATGCTAGGTATAAAGGAGCGGTCGTACCGGCCAGTTGTTGATATTCATAACTTTAATGCAAAAGCCTGTCATGTCACCGAGCTGTTTTTTTCTTCGACTCAACCACAAGGATCGATCTGACACTCTGAATGCTTGCACATAACACGCTGTTATCCGTGAGGCTGTAGATCTGATTATACAGGAAAAGAGGCTATGTGTAACAAAACAATGTTGAAGTCAAAACCGGTTTCTCCATGACACAGGCTTTGTCATTCACCGAAGTTTACGTACGAGTAGCATGCTTGTGTGTAAAGACAGTGCCTTTCTATATATAGGGTTCAGAAGGATTCACACCCTAGCAAAAATATTTCATATACCGAGTGTTTCAAATTCTACCCACACCATTGCGATTTCAGAAACGGTGATACGGAGTTGCTTAAATAGGGGCAAAATTGCGTATATAGGTTACTAACTGCCGCTTTAAAAGTTTCAAAACGCAAAATACTTCCGAAGAGAGACTGAAAAAAATTATTTTTTTCCGAAAAATTTCCAAAATCGTTTTAAGTATTCCTGACCTTATTTGTAGTGAGATATTGAAGTAAACTGCACATTAACATTGCCAATTTTGCTCCTCTTCAAGATAGCATAATTGGAATTTAAATATGACGTTTCGTTTCTTGTCTTCCCGTGAAGACACAAATAAATAGAGTTTTTGATTCTGATTTCAAAAATGTATAATATGTCATGCACTCACATTGTTAAATCTCAGTTATTCCAGAAAAACAGAAATTCCTAGGTAGGCCTTGACATTATTGGATAGTCATTTGTTTCCCATACCAGACCAGACCTTAAATTGACCATAGTAACAGAGTTTGAAAGACTGAGAAGAAGGAAAATAAAAAAAGTAGTGAGCAATGTACAGACAATTTCAGGTTTTATAATACAATAACAATTCATGACCTACTAAGAAAATAAATCACTGACTGTAGGACTGAAAAATCGATTTAAATATGCAAAATTCCAATATAACGTCCCTCTGAAGAAAGGAAGTTGGTGATGTAAGTTTAAAGAAGAAACCTTGAATTGAAAATTTGACTGGAAGAGAATAAGTAAAAAGACAACATGCAATTTATTTTAAAATCTCATCTCAAATAAAATCAGGAAAAAAATAAACATTATTTTGGAATAAATCTGGTAAATACGCGAAAGAAATGACTATCTGATAATTTCAAGGCCTACCTAGGAAGTTCTACTTTTTTTTCAAAAACTAAAAAGTTTGGCACTGTCAGTATGTGATGTTTCATAAATTTTTGGAATCAGAATTAAAAACTTCTCATTTGTGCAAAAATCCAATATAGTGTCCATAACAAAAAATAAAGTTGATGTAGGAGGACAAGAGACTAAAAGTTATATTGAAATTCTAATTATGTTATTTTGTAGAGGAGAAAAAGTGGTAATATATGTGTGCAATTTATTCTGAAATCCCACTATAAATAAAGTCGAAATAGAATTCGAACGATTTTGGGAACAATACTGTTTTCCCGTCTCTCTCCATAAGTACTTTGAATTTCGAAACTTTCTAAACAGCCTATTTTTAATTACCTAAACGCGCAGCTTTGTCCCTATTTAAGCGACCACTTTTCTCTTATAGTTTCCGAGATCCCATTGGTGACGGTCGAATTTGACTCACCCGATATCGGGAATAGGATAAAACGCCATTTGCCATCTGACTTATTGATACGACGAAAAACATGTTTACACGGGCAGATTGCCGCTTTCCTTCAGTAGTTGTATACAAAAATATATCACTTCCTAGCAGTTCATAATAGCTACTAACATACGAACATTTCTTGCTAACTGACTCAGCCCAATTAATAATAGTGACCCGAAACAACACACGGACTGTCTCAATCATATTTTGTAACTCTGTACTCAGTTTATCGGGAAGATAAAGCCAATGTTACTTTGAAACATGAACAGGGTCTGCTCCTGGAAACTTGAACAATGCAAACCTTAAACAAATAAAGTAATTCTGCTCCAGGCTGTATCAAGCTTCATCCCAGCTGGCGATGTATTGCGGAAAAATTAACAATGGATTCGAGGTTTAAAAAGCACAATGATAAAGCTGGAGGAGATTAAAACTGTAATGCAGTTACGTAGTCGCTTTTACGCTGGAGGTAGGATTATTTTATATCTTTTTATTTAAAGCTTCTGGTAGGCTCACCGTTTACATCGCCCGTGCTTTTTTTATTTGTTATGTTTGAAACCTGAAAGGTACTGGTAACATTGGTTCGGGCTGCCGCACGTATCGAGAACGAAGATGGCACATTCTTATGGCAAGTGCCTCCCGGTAAATGTGGCTAAAATTTTAGCTTGTTTATAGGAGCCAAAAAAAAATCGAATTCATGGCAACGTCTACTTTTCTTATACCGAATCAGGCAAAAGCTCAAATACCAGAGCACCGCGCGTGCTATGATGACTATAAAGAAACTTTATTAATCCTATTTTTGAACTGCCTAAGGTGAGTAAAACTGAGAAAAGTCTCATGAGGCAGATTGTTTCACAATCTCGATATCTTGAAACAAAGGAATGGTCATATCGACCAGTTGTGGATGTGCGAAGTTCGACACGCCTAGGATGGAAGGCTAAAGTCTGGCTGGTTTGTCCGGCAGGCACATCGCGCGACGGCGAAATGAACGGCTGTTAGTCAAGGTATACGAGCCCCTTCCCACTTCAGTTGGCCCAACTATTGAAATCTTATTTTTTTTCTTATCAACCACTAATAATAAAAATGTAGCAGGGTTTTATAGGGTTAAAATATTAACAATGAATATTTTGATAACATATAGTAGAAAACACCAACTGTATCACTCCCTAATCAAATTTGCAGCATAAAAATAAGACACGTTGCAATTACAGCATATCAACCTATTTTCATTTCAATGCAAAATAAGTCTATAACGCATAGGTGGCTGTGAAAAATAAAAGCCATGACAATTGTTTTTATTAATCACAGCTGTCAGAATACGTTTAAAATAGTTTTGAGTAGTTAAGGTTTTCAAAATGGGTAGAGGAAAGGTTATTAGTGAGAAAGTTACTGACAAATAAATTTTTTAATTCTGGGAAATCAAACATAGAAATTGCAAGTTTGTTAGACTTATCGCGTTACAGTGTGAGAAATATTGTTAGAAGATATAACGTAACTGGTTCAGTTAATATTAAGTCACGATATGTGAAAAAAAGTAATATCACAAATGCCGACCGAAGAGCATTAAGAAGAATAATCGTGAAAAACAGGCGTGCCAATTATTTACAATTAAGTGCTCTGTGGAGTGACGCTGCTGGAAGGAGAATGTCGAGGTCCACAGCTCACAGAGAGGCCCACAAACTGGGATTTAGCACTTGAAAGGTGTTTTCTTATAAAAAAAGTGAAGTAAAAACCCTAAAGTTGCACAACTTGTTTATAGGCCAAAGAAAAGCCACTATTAACTCCACTGCAAAAGAAAAATCCGCTTAGATGGGCTAAAGAACATAGACAATGGACACCTCAACAATGGTGTGCAATACAAAGGAGTGATGAGGCCCGATTCGAAGTTTGTGTTGGTGACAGTCGCAGTAGAGTTATTCGCAAAAAAAAAATAAAGCATTCCATGTTGACTGTCTGAAGAGAAAAGTGAAATTTCCAGCATCCATTATGGTCTGGGGCAATATATCATCAAAAGGAGTAGGAAAACTTCATTTTATTGATGGAAATGTGGATACAAACAAATATTTGGCAATTTTAGAAGAATCGCTTTTACCAGTGATGGAAGAATGTTTGACATCCGGCCAAGATTTTGTGTTTCAGCAAGATGGTGCAGCGTGCCATACCTCAAAAAAGGCTATAAAATGGATGGAAGGAAATAATGTACCACATTTGAAATGGGTTTCTAGCAGTCCAGATCTGTCACGTATTGAAGCTTTGTGGCACGAGATGAAAAAGGTTCTACGACAACATCCTGCTCGTACAATCACCAAACTGAGACACAAGCTTCAAGAAATATAGGATTGTTTTACACCATATTTTTGCCAAAACTTGGTTAACACTATGCCCCAAAGCATTTCAGCCGTAATAAAAAATAAAGGTGATGTTACCCAATGGTAATCTTTCAATTTTTGCTTTGTTAACTTCGTTCATTTATTCGCACATTGTTTATTTGTTGTGATGTTCTATTAGTTATAGGTCTAAGTGATTTCAAATATGTATTTTTTACGACTAGAGTGTATCTAAAATGTTTTTGAGAAAATAGATTGTTTTAGAAGTAAATAGTTTCGTCATGTTTAGTTTATAAAGGCATATTTTGGTACAAATCTTGAAGTGGGCCAACTGAAGTGGGAAGGGGCTCGTAGTACTAGTACTAAACTGTTAACCTCCATGTCTCTAGTCAGAAAGGAAGTCGTTGCTAGTCTTCGTTTCTCCAGCTCACCAGCGAGTCAAAGAGTACTAGGCTAGTTTTTAGTGAGCGTTTTGCGACTTTGTCACAAACCTCGACAAACAATTTTGCGTATCCGAGCAACCATATTGTCTGAAGGTTGTAGAAGAAAAAAATGGCTTCATTAAACACCTATGATGAAAGACCTTTTATAGCGTAATACCGCCTATAGAGCAACCGAACGCGAAGGTAATTTATTTCTCGATCGTGTTACTGCTCTTCATGTCAATCAATCGGTTGTCTCGAAGTGTGCGTGTGTGTTCTAGCGATTTACTAGTAGAACGCACTTATCACGTTTGTATCGAGGGATTAGGGTATAGCGAAAAACATGGTTTTCGTCTGCTTAACACGTTTATTATAATCGCCTGAACATACAATTTGTCCTGAAATTAAAATGAAAATCAATCAATGATGGAAATAATTAGCTTTAACAGAGCTAACCCACGTCAAGTCATTTATGCAAGGTGATTCAGTAAAACGAGACAATATGTGTAAGGTAGAGAGTACATCCAAAAATAACATAACAAAGAAAAAGTTCTTAAACGTATAGCTCGTAAAATGACATGTTACCAAGATGCAGCGTGTTGTAATGTGTACACCTAGGGTACTATAGAGGGTTTGAATTGGTCTCCTAATACACTACATACAGTTTGTAATGTCAAACTTCATCGTATTTTCAAAGTAGAATGAATCGAACATTTCTATACAGACATCAAAATATTTTAACAATTTTTTCTCCAAAAGTACCAGTTTGACGAAAATTTCTTACTTGAGGTGCTTCATATGAAATTATTTCCTTAGTCAATGGCGTATAATATAATTTTTCTTTCCGTTTCTCAAAATTAATGTTTACGTCTTGGGCAGACAAATTTTGGTAGGCCTTGGCTATGATGTTAGTACTACGAGTACATGTACAACATTTTATCTATTCCACTCCACAGATATATTTTTCGATTTTAAAATATATTACCAACACCCGGTTCCTCGGGACGGGGGAATTTCAAGATCCATGTTTATATCAATTTTTCTTGTTATTTATGCTCTAGAAATATTGTTATGTTTTCCTGAATCACCCTGTATCGAATCTTAGGTTAAAGGCATTAGATACACTGCTAGGGTTAAACAGGAAAAACCTAAACGATGTAGCAGGTCTACACATGAGCCATCACGTTTTTATAAATGACAAAACATTTTGCAACCAGTAAGATTGATAGTGCACTGCTAAAGACAGAATACCTCGAAGATGTCTTGCACACCACGCGACTTCCTCAGAATAATGGAGCTGTTGTGAGCTACAATAGAACTTGCACAAGAGAATCATAGATTCATCCCTTCATATTTTAAAAACTAAGTCATGAATTACATTAATTTTAACACAAGGGCATTAAATCAAGCTCATTGACGTGACTTTATACTGATGAGGTAGAATTAAACACACATTCAGTGTCATTATCACTGTAAATCAATAATTATACTCGTTGAGATTTATAATAGGAGTAACGCTCCCAGTGCTGCTAATATAGCAATTACCATGTAATTACAAGTATCACGATTCATGCCTTATAATCCTGTTATGTTCATTTTTAATACCTGCTCCGTAGTAATCCCGTAATAACACACGTTATAAAGTTTTTGAGTGTCAGTTAATGCCTCTTAATGACACGTCTTTATTGACTCTCTTCGATTGATTTTTGCAATCGAATTGAAGCTGGTTTTAAGATGAGGCAAATCTACGTTTTCGATCCAGGCTCAACAAACCATCTGGGCTTTCTGATTACAAGATACACTCAAATTTGAGCAAAATAGCTTTGCAGCTTTATTTATTTATTACAGGAAAAAATCCCAAATAGTGCATGAAAGAGGCATAAAACCAAATATAAATGAAAAACCAATAAGAAAGAAAAATATATGCCAAGTAGAGAAAACATCTACGTTGTCAGTTGTGAAAACGAATATTTTATTTTGATATTGAAGACTTTGACAGAAGAGGTCAATTTCAGTACAATTGTCATCAAAACGTTTGAGAATCCTCTCTATAAAACACTTAGGGCCGATTTTTCTATTGAGCTGCGGGATCAAAAATCTTGATCCGAATCATAATAAACCAATTAGTATCTAGTAATGGATCAACTGTGCATAGTTGATCTCTTCTAAACTCCCTTCAAACGAGCAAAAAAATATACGAGTTATGTAAGAAAAGCCAGTAATCCCCATATTAAACCTGGCTTAGCTACAAAAACATATTTTTCAACTTGATCCAGAGATCAAAACCTATGATCCGGATCAACAATGACCAATTAGAAAGTGTCTTTGTAAAACTGCATCGAAAATTGGCCAATCGGAAACATGTATCATAAACTAAACCCACCTTGTAGAACCAAATTCAATACAAATAAACAACTAAGAAACTTGAAAAAAAGAAGGATATATTGGTTGATAATTAGGTGAAGATTTCAACAAACTCTTCAATTATCTTCCATCCATCACATGTATTTGCTGCTGCGTTCTTCAAGGTGAATAGAGATGTGTTTGGGTTAAAATTATTTTAAACATCTTTTATGTGGCTTAGACGAATGTACGAGTATAGTTGCCTTGGCTTTATTAAATTTTAGAAAAAATCGTACAGATAAGATAAGAAATTATACAACAAAACATAAGGTCTGTAATAACATAACTTTGTAAAATTGAAACCCTTCTTTCTTGTTATTCCTTGTCGGCTAGAGATTGGGCGTTTATTAGAATTAAGATAATTCAGATTCAGAGAATAACGATTCTGGGCCTTCTAGCACGACGTTTACGATGCTGTTCGACAACTTTCACGTCTCGATCAGAGTTTGGTGACGATGAATCCATCGCAGAATTATTATCGATGTAAACACCGCAGAAAATAGTGGGTCTACTTACAGATTAGCTATGATAATCTGACACCGAAACTATCCGGATGAAACTGCACTAAACTTACCGCATACTTGCTTTATTAAAAACCACTACCTTAAATAACATTCACCACAAACTCAAAAACAACTCGGTATCAGATTCAAAATTTTCTAAATAAGACGCTAGGCCCCAGGAACGGGAACGTCAGTTAAGTAACTATCGAACTTGATCAACATACAACAATCACAGATTTCTTTCATGCTTGTAACAAATTAAGATAGCAAGTGCCGGTGTAAATACTGTGTTTACGCATTAATTACCATATTCGTCATGGTGTTGAATCACACCAATTAACTGTTGTGAATATTTGCGAACGCATCCTCCTAGCCCCATCCCTAGTATTCGTTTTCCCTCTACTCTTGACAGTTGATGTATTTGTAGTGCTGCCAAGCTAATAATACTAAACGTGAGTAATATGTATTAACACACGAATTTTTGTTATTTTATTTAAAATTGTGTGAATGGGGTAGACAGTGTATATTTTTTGAGAGCTTTCCGATGCTCTGTGCGCTGTTAACTTGTGCCAATCCTCTTCCTGGCGTGTTGTCACACGCTAGCAATCTGTTTTTTAACTGTGGCATAAGTTAACTTTTTCTGCTTGAGGCTTTTTTACCAGGAGACTAGACAAACTTTACTGAATCGTTCTTATAGCTATCCTCTCAATGAATACGTAAAAATGTCACTTATACTTAGTCCCTTTCAACTATTTTCCACAGTTTTGGGGTACCGCGGCTGTTATGAGGATCTTAAAGAAACTTTGTTACTCTCATCTTGCCTAAAATTAGTAAAACTTGGAAAAGCCTCCTCAGGTAAAGTTCCACAAACTTGATACCCTAGTGACAAAAGAGTGATCATATCCGCCAGTTCTGGATGTACGAAGTTCGACACGGTATTAAAGCTCGAAATCAGGCGGGTCTCTCTGGCAAGCAAATTGCTCAGCGGCATCATGGAGGAGAGCTCTGCGGACCAAAGTCCGTTGGCATAGCGGTAAAAGGGAGCTAAATAGCCGACGGCCGTATCTGTACAGCATCGAGCATGGATAATGTAGTCGAGTCGACAGCACCCCAAACATGTGAGCAGTACTCGAGGGCCTTGCACAGACTGAGTAGATAATGTGGAGGAAAGTACTTTTTGGTGGGTCTCTTCATACTGCATAATTTCTGGAGCCCCTTAAAACGGGCCTCATTCCATAAGCAAACACTTGTAGCCTGCCAGCTTGGAAACTAAAGCAGACCGTAAGCGCAGTTAGTGATTGCGTGATTTGCTGCGCTTTTCCAGACACGTATGTACTCGTATCGCTGATTAAAAGGCGCTGATTATCGGATACCCTCTAGGTCGATACTTCACAAGGATCACGTAACCTATGGAAGCGGTCTTGTTGAAGTTACGTCACAACTAATCAAACAATCGGCAGTATTTTCATGAAATACGCAAGAGTATCTACAGCTAAGTTGGAAGGCCACACAAAGCTGAAGTTAAGAACTTGTTCATCAAAAAGGAAACCATTACGATTATAGGGCAATAAGAAATGGTCAAGAAGGTATACCTTTCATTAACTTGCCGGAAACTGGAAGACCTCATGTTTTATCACAAAGCAGCTTTAATAGCCTAGTAGGAAGCGATCAAGACAGAATTGGACTACCATGTCGAAGGCTAAGTCGCCGTTTTAGGGTCTCGTACAGATGGCTTTGTCCATAAAAAATGTGTAATTTTGACAAAGAAAGATCATCTGGATGTTGCAAGGCTCTGAGCCGTAGATATTTTGTGACAAACTGCGTGATTATAATGGATGATGAGAGGTTTTTCACACTGCAGCATTCAAAAATAAAAGGCATTGATATTAAAAATTATCCAAATGAAGTAAAAGCATAGACGGACTTTTTTGATAAACTTCTAATCTGACATGTACTTCCTGAGGCTGAAGTTTCAGCATCGTATATTGGACGAGTTCGGGGAGAATGTGTGGGCCACAAAGATGCTTGCCAAAACTGCTTAACATTATTAACACCCATCATCATAACGACGATTTAATATTTTGGCACGACCTCGCTTCGTCCAATTATGCCAGGAGAGCACGGGAATGGTTGAGAGAGAATAACGTTCATTATGTACCGAAAGAAGATAACCACTCGGCCATTCAAAGAATTTTGTCCGTTGCTGGGGGTACGCATTTTTAGAAAAATTTCGTTATTTCGTTGATCAACCCTGTAAAAATGTCCAGACTAAGGCCCAGACTAACCAAATTGGAGCCCGTATAACATAAAAATTTACTCGCGGAAAGGTTTTGGGCTCATGGACACTTGTTCCACGTGTTGAGATCAACTAAAGTAAACAAAACGGCCGGAAACCATTCCCCATAAGGTTTCTACGAGGTCTTTTTCAAAATCATATGCGCATACCATCATATTTTTCAAAGAGAGAAGAAATTTTGTATATGTGTGCTTTCAGTCTCTGTGAACATAACCAACCATATACAACATTTTATGATGCTTTTTGACAATATTCAGCACGGTACAGGTCTAGGCATTGCATTCCAAGTCTTTAAATCAGTTTCTACCGTATCAGTGCACAATATCATGGTGAGTAGTATCTTGTTCATATATACTACAATAATTTAATTTTTCCTCTGCAACTCAAAACAACTGCAGCAGCAGTGTTACAGTCTTTAGCCTTGATATGTAATATACTATTAAACCTAAGCATTACAAGCAAAGTATTATTCAGCTATTATTTTTATGTTCGCTATTTATCAGAAACTCTCATCCCATTTGTCGTTTCTGGTGCTAGTTATCTGAGAAATATAAAATTTATGGATTTATTATTGGAAACACAGTGTATTCCTTGGTGTTTTCCAACTTTCACTATACTCGATGTTTCTGAACTACTTATGAAAAAGTTTTTAAGTATCTATAGAGGAAGCTCGATAAGCTGTGCTTTTCCAGTACACAGGCAGTTTTTAGAGGATATTGATCTCAGTATTAATAATAAAATAGTAAAAACTTATGAATATAGCTCCACCAAGACGTTGTGGCAGCCCTGTACGCGGCAGCATGGCATCATGGTTGAAGGCACAAAAAAGGTAAATTCGTAAAAATGTGTTTTCCCCTCTCCACTAAAATAAATAACAAACATAATTATGCAGCCTGTCTCAGAATAAAAGACAATATATCAGAAGCATATTAAACCTTTAATATAAAAAATCGTGTCACAACGTGCTGTCAGATAAATGTCCTGCGAGGTGTCGTTACGGAGATACAGGCCTCTGAAGGACATTACTGAATTATCCTACTTCCTACGCCACTGCCGAGGAAGTATAAGCTTTCTCCCAACCCGTCGTAGAACCGTGCTGAAACGATGACGTGCTTGCGCATTTAGGAAAACGTGTTCCAACCTTGTCCGTCACAGTAACAGAACGGTTCTGCATTGTGTTCCAATCCGTTTTGGGATCGATTTGTGACGGTTTTGTTACGGGGATATCGGTACCTGCGCTGAAGCGAGAACCAAAGGAACTGACATGCGCAGAAGAGCTACTGTCAGGTGATTTCTTCTAAGCCTAACCTCCAAACATCCTTGCTTCGTTAGTGATTGAACGTGTGTGCCGTGTTTACAAAAAAAAGATAATGATTCGACATTCTTCATCGCGATGAGTAGTGACGACGAAGAGGACAGCGATTTTGAATTGGGTACTGTTGCGTCTTGTAGAACTTCACTTCACTGTTTTTTCACTTGAAACTTATAGAGGGTTATTTAGAAACAAAAAAAGTGTGGATGAAGCATGCTTTTTATGAAATTTTTTTCCCAAAACACTGTATTTTTAGCTGTTCTTTCCACCATTATTTCCACCGCCATCTATCCGTCATATGACGTAGACGTCTGTGCATATGTCATATATGAGAGGCGCTTGCCTGCGGTGTTGCCGGATTGGGCTCTGCATTTAGGGAAAAATATGAAAAGTGGAAAATTTATATACGTATATTAATTTATCGGGAAAACGAAAAACTGAAAGAAACAGTAGCAAAATAAAAGGCGAAAAAAACAGTAGTAAGCTAAAAAATGAATTATAAATAATTGTAAAAAACAAAAAATAAAAACAGAAGTAAAACAAATACTGATTCCATGTAATTATGAAAAACAAAAAACAACAAACGGTAAAGAAAAAGCAATTCTAAGTGATAACAAAAAATTATAACAGTAGGAAAAAAAGTCCATGTAATTATAAAAAAAATAACAAAGAGGTGAATAAAAAGCAATTCCAAGTAACAACACAAAACAAAAAGTAAAAACACTAGTAAAACAAAAAACAATTTCATTCCATCCAAATTGCTTTTTTATTTTATGGTCTGTTTTTTATAATTACATGGAATAGTTTTTTGTTTTACTAATGTTTTAATATTTTGTTTTTTATAATCACTTAGAATTGCTTTTTATTTTATTGCTGTTTGCTATTTTTTGTTTTATACTTAGTAAGAATCACTTTTAGTTTTACTACTGTTGTTTGTTTCAGTTTTTTGTTTTTGTGTTTCATTAATTAATCTAAATGTATATAGATTTTCCACTTTTCATATTTTTCCCTAAATACGGAGCCCAATCCGGCAACACCGCAAGCAAGCGCCTCTCATATATGACATATCCACAGACGTCAACGTCATAATATGGTAGATGGTGGTGGAAATAATTGGGGAAGTCACTGCTGAAAAATACAATGTTTTGGGAAAGAAATTTCATGAATAGCGTGCTTCATCCATACTTTTTATGATTTAAAATAATCTATCAGACTACCTCTATAAGCTTCAAGTGAAAAAACAATGAAATCCGAAGTTCTACAAGACGCAACAGTACCTTGAATTGTTTTCGGATAGTGACGACGACCAAATTTTATTTCATCGTTGCTGATATATGATCATATTTTTTAGCCCATAAACAAATCTACATCAGCGATTTTGAACTTATTGCAAACGCATCTTTGTCACAGTCCAGGCAACTGTAATATAAGATATCACAGTAATTATTTTTGAATAATGCTGTTGCAGGTGGAATGAATCTCAAAATTTTGATCAAACGTTACACCCAAAATATTAAATTTTTTTTAACTTCAAATTACAGTCTAATAAGTTAATGTTACGATTTAACTTTATTTAAGCCATGTCATACTTCAAGAGAGGGTTAAGTGTAAACAACATTGTCGCTAAATAAGCAAATTAAATAGAAAATCCCAAGCTCCTCATAGCTAGACCGAAAAATTGGTAGATCATGCAACATTGGCTATCCTGTCAATTTCGAGGCACAAAATGATTCCGAATCCGTTCCAACACCTTTTACAGTCCATAAACGACCCTAGAACCACGACAGGCCGCGCATGCGTGTAACAGGGTACGTCACGGTAATCGAACGGTTCTAGTACGATACTAGCACTAAATGTTGGAACAAAGCTACAGTAATCGCGAATAATTTAGAAAATGAATTATTATTTTTGAAATCTACATCGATAAAAACGCACCTGTAGTATTATACATAATTGATAGATTCGTAATCAACGGTTCGAAAAAGCCTAAGACATTATTTTCAAATCACTGATGATAGGATGGAGAGTTGCCAAAACAATTCCAAGGATCAAGTTAAAAAACAATCCGACGTTTTGAAAGGCAGTTCCTATTTTCACAAATATAAGCAAAGTGTATAAAGAAAGCCTGTCTTTTTGTGTCACCCCATGTGCAATAATGTCGATATCCGCGAGAAACGCGAACTCAGCACTTTTAAAATGGTCGTTAAAAGGAAACTCAGCGCAATAAAATCGTCCATTCAAACACGTTGGGCATTAAAGCAAAATGGATCGAGTCTACACCTCACAGCTGAGCTAAACTACAGGATCGTCTCGTAAGAAAGTATGAACGACTTCAACGAAGTTTGAAGAGGATGTAAGTATATCTTGTTTCTTGCTTGTAACTGCATAGATTTTCCAAAAAAAGTTTGGAGAGGCTGGATGCGTTTGGGACGGCAGGGATACTTCGTTAAAAATCTATATTATGTCATTGAAGGAATGACACAACGACCGTCATTCCGGCAATAGTATAGAATATACAGCTTAGGCCATAGAAGCTATGAATAGCCCCACCAGTCCCATCTCTGTAGCAAATGTTACATTATATCAGAGCCAAACCATAGAGCTCGGGTGTCACAGCTACTACAAGTGAACATGTAGTGAATGACAGCTAGTCAAGGTGGCATTTATTCGGAAAAACCGACATAATGTAATGCCAATTTAAATTAAATGTAAAATACTACCGAGGTAGACAAAAACGTTAGTAAAAGTTTAAGCCTACACATGTGGTTTCATGTAACGGCCAAGAGATCATGCAGAATTATCAACAGGAAAATCGCAGGATAAGTTTCAAATGTTACATTAAAATTTAATTATCTTCTATAACCATATATCATATAACTTCCAATGTGGTAGCCTTTTGTTGAAGTTCTCGATCATATGACAATATTTGAAGCATATTGTATAGGGTGTTTCATTATAAATTGACCTCCTCTCTATCTTTTTTATACGATCCTCCGTAAAACCAAACAAAGGTAATATGGCCTTCTCAAGATTTTTTATGTAGTGTTTTTCGTATACGGGGAATGAACCTGGACATTTTGCATCAAAAAGTTTTTTATTTCTTAGGAGAGTATTTTCAAAAAGTTTTACGTGTTTGCAGTATTGACCAAAATCCATTCGTGAAGTAAATCTAAAGTGTAGATCATAAATCCGTTGTCAGTTTTTTTTTTGGTGAGATCGTCGGAAGACACCGAAATGCCTACTTTCTCAGTATGACTAAGGCCTCCCGACATTGTAGAGTTTGTCGATGGCCATATTCGGAATGAGCGTCCCAAACTTCTCCAGGGACCAAGTTTCGTTCAATTAAGAGCACGCGGGATGGGAATAGAAATTTTGCAAAGTCGAACTTTGCAAGTTTAAATGCATAACATTTTTATTTTTAAGTTTTATTTGTGTACTTACAGCAGGTGCTTGACTAGTAGGTATACTAGATAATTTATCCTTAAAAGATTGTGCATTTTGTATTCCTTTCGCTCTCTTATTGCAGTCTAGAAGTTCCTTACAAAAGTCACTCTTGATTAAGCATACGGTCCTGGTTAAGATACATTGTATGAAAAGCACTTAAAGCTCTATTTTCTGTATAGGTCAGCCATTCACTGCCCTACATTGTACTCGTTTTGTTATCGCAGCGGGACAGTTTCCCAATTTTCAACATCAAAATGGATGGTACCGCAAGTGCACTCTGCACTATTAGTAACTCGGGCGTTGTTTTTACTTTGGCCAGTGAACGTTCCGCTGCCCTGGTTGGTTATTTCAACCATCTAGCTTTTGTAACGAAATAGGGGATAATGGAAAACCCAAATTTGTTTTTCCAACTCTATTATGAAAGAAAACAAAGCGAATATACATGTTCGTATGTAGTGCATAAGATACTCTGGACCGGGAGGAGAATAAGGAATAACAGAGCCAATCACTTTATGACGATGTTATCTCGATCAAAAATTCTTACTGTCCAAACTCTAATTTGTCTACTCTCTCTACAGTAATCGGGTGTGCATGACTGCTTCCGCCTTCTGGTCGGGTATTTATTCCCCTATCGTCGAATCAAGAGGCATTCCAGCATTTTCGCGAATTTCCATGGAAGTGTTCTAGATGACAGCAGGTGCTTCCAGATGAGTTTCGATTATTCTTCTACTTTGGTTGCCTAGAGTAGCTTCTATTCACTTAAATGCGTAAAATTTAAACGTCAAGCGCTGGCATTTTTTGTGACGGGGATTAAATTAAATTTGAATTCTCTTTCATTTGAATGCTTATCCTAATTTTAGTTTTATTAAGATATGGTATGAGGGTAACGCAGATAAGGTCAGATGTGAGTTGGGAGGCCAATTTGGAAGGGTGGCTGGATGAACCAACGAATTTGAATAGGCCTATATGTTTGCAATTGGTGCCCAACAAATTGTCAAATCAAGACATCGGCGTTCATTATTTTCTTTGAAATGATATTCTAGTAGCTAATTCTACTGAGATTGGGACTCTCCTACAGCGGGACAGAAATACTATCTGCGTTGCGATGTGAATCGTTCAGTTATTATTAAAGTAGGGGTAAATCAAATAAGGTGAAGGGGCGAGGTTATTATTTAATAACAGTGCAATTCCAACTTAATTCGTAATTTTGGAAGGTTGGAATACATAAAATCGTCTTCAACTTGCAGCAGCAATGGAGGAATGCCTGATATTGGAAATAGTAGAGCACCCTGCTTGAACTCCACTCAGTTTTTATAAGTATCTGTCTGAATTGGGTGTGATTCTAACAAATTAGTAAGAGCATTATGTGGTAGTTACTGTTGTTATATCATCACTATATTGATTCATTAAATAAATAAATACATTAGATTTTTTCCACAACCTTTTTTTCCTTTCCGGGAGCCATCCAACCAAAGTCCCCGGTGGCACCGCAGCCTCTATAGCCCAGGCTACAGAGAAAAAAGGTATTTTGTGTAAAAAACTTTAACAGACATCTGAAAATTTTAAATGAAAGGTGGGGTATTTCTAATGACAAAAAGATAAGCCAGATATGTTATTTTTCATAAACAGTAGGAAAAGCTTAAAATTCAGTATTTTGCTTTTATATTTTCAAATTAAATTTTATAAATAATCGCAAAGCTCGAGATTGTAGAGCATGAAAAGATCTTCAACTTTATTTTTTAAGAACAAAAATCGATAAATATCAAGCTAAATACGGGGCATTTTAGCAATATTGAATAAATGTTTATATGTTTATATGTTGCAATAACAATTATAAATGGCTAAAAATTTGCGAGAATGAGGGCATCATTGTTGTTAATATGTGTGTTAAATTTCAGATTTATGTATTTGTAATTAAAAACCATTTAAACCTTTGAGATATCTGCTAAAGTTTTTTTCACCTTTTTTTATCTAGCCTGGACTACTAGGGCTTATTGTGCGTTTACAGTACCCAATCCAGCAGACTAGTGTTCTGAACCAGTTGGTACAGTTTTCCTGCCTGTTCTAAGCTCCCTCGCTTCAAGTTTTGGTTTCCATTGTCTGCAGCTAAGGTTTCCATCGAACTGCTCTATTTTGCTCAGATGTTCTTTCAGGCCATGGTGTCCTGGTAGAAGCCCTGTGACTGCGCGGGAGTTGGTGGCAGTCTTGTTTGGACATGGTCCCGATATGCATTCTTTCCCGTACCTACATCCTGTCACTACGTGTACCAATGTTCCTTGTGCTGGTTTCTTACCCATGCTTTCACTTGGTTCCTTATTGTACTTTTTGGCAACCCAAGGAAGGTTGTGGGCTTGTAAGGGTGTGTATGATCCTTTTTTACCTGAGTGACCTGGCACCCATCAGAGTTACTCTGTTGCCAGTGTGTTAAGTTCTTGTTGGCATTCCCAGATCAATGCAGATGTCACTCTAGGACTTCTTAACGCTATGAATGACGCCTAATTGACAGTGTATATGGTGATCATTTTCTTGTTACACGCTCGCTGATTATTTAGTCTTGCACAGTGCAATATAACATACTTTTCTGTCTGAAATACAGGCATCCCATATATACCTTTACAAGAGGTTCTTTTGGAATATAAATCTGGGAGCTATGTGGCCTTTTATCGCATCGAGTATTTCACTTCCATCATCTTTCTTTATTTGGTTATATCTAAGGTCATCATATCTTCCCTTTGGCTGTCACTGGACTGAGGTTGTCCATTCTCGCGGCCCCAATAATTACATAGCATGGTTCCAAATGCTGCAGCTCGAATTGCACCTGTTATTGACAGGCAAGCCAGTCTGTACCTTGCTTAATTCTGCGATGGCAGTGCGTGGTCTCATCTTTGGCCAAAAACCAGAGATGCGTAAGTGATCGTGGGTCTTACCACCATTATGTACCAGTGCATCATGGAACGCCTCAATCACCACGTTTTGCCATGCCTTTTCATGTCTTTGATCTACGGGTTCCATTTCCATAACCTTAAAACGAGGCTGTCGAAATCGGGTTGAGGGCGAGTTGCCATTGGGTTGTTTTTGGTCAGAACAGTGCCTGATGGACCCGACCATTTCTGCGACAAATTATGTACCTGTCACACTTTGCGTGTTAACCTGCGCCTGTCCTAAACTACGACCAACAAGGTGACATTCCAATATAATACGTTTTCCCTTACAAGACTTATGGAACTTGAGAAAATAAGCGGATTTTCTTAGTAGCATATACACCAATGTCTTGAGAGAACCGTGATATTGGGCTCCGCAAACTCAATCAAACCTAAACCAAACCGAAGCCGGTCCTGTACCTCGATCACGTCCACAGCGCCATCGTACACTTATACGACGTACGACTACGACGTAAATACGGATTTTATGACAAAGCCGTTCTTGGAATTTCAATTCATCTGAACAGTGAGTACGTTTTCGTTTATTTTTTTTTATACTTGTTCGCTCACGTTTCACCACACATTAGCTTTATTATAAGGAAACCCCGAACTCTGCGGAAATCCTGTATTATATGCTTTCTGTTATACTATACTATATAAAATCATAAGTTTATCATCGATTATAGATTAGGATAGTATTTTTGAATAAGCTGTATACCACCTTCATATCATTATGTTGAATGTCAGGCAGTGCAGTCCATTAACTGTATAGTCATGGAGAGCCTGACATTAAATTCTTAGTGTCATTAAGCACCCATTTAGGACATGTTTATGGAAAATAAAATGCTAATATGAAAGCACGATAATGCTACCTTGCCTGATAGTCAGTTTTGCAGTGAAGCAGTCAAGGTTTATTATGTTTATCAAGTTATCACCCGTTGCTACAAGAAACCTTAACACAGTACGCTGAGTAATCTGGGATACTGATTTAGAAACTGGCTATCAAAAAGTTAGCAGCAGTAACATGGTACTTTTGGGATTTCCAGTTGATCTATGTGCAAAACAGACACCAGATTCGTAATCCACGCATCCGATTTATCCATGGAAGTGAATCTGGTCGAAATTCAAAATTGAAGTTTCTCAAGGCAAAGCTTCGTTTCCCGTTGTCACATGTGAATTTAACTCGGCAAGATGGTGTTATTTTGGATACTGATTTCGATAAGGACATCAAACGTATAAGGAGATAGAAGAAATGACCAAGGGAATCTGCAAAAATAGCTTCTGTGAAAAGATTGCAGTTGTAATGCGTAGAAGCGTGTTTATGACAATTTATTTTGTTTTCCAGATTCTTGAAAATAAAAATTCTTGCTACGGCATCATCAGAACCAAATTGCCCATTAGAAATTGTCGTTAATCCAGTGGAGCTTATTGGACGTAATAATATTTGAAACATAAACACTTACGCTCCTCAATTTCCGTATCAATACAATGGGCTTTAAAATAATGGCGAATGTGCACGTCATACGCATTGATGTTTATAATTTAGGCGAAGGTGTAACAAATATGAGTGTTCCACATTTAAAAATATGGTGAATGTATGTCTTAATAGAACGATAGAAAGCTGTGACGTGTATAGGACCTGGGTGGGGCCTATACGGTGACATAGAGTAAAAAAGAATACATTTTATTTCCCATAAGACAACGTTTCGCGCATGGTGGGCTGCAAATAATATTGAAGCGAATTTGAGCCAAAAAAAAAAGGCAACCTGACTTTTCTAGCTTATCTGAGAGAATTTACACGATTTTATATTTTCCACTTCTGTAGTGGAAACAGTGCAAAGAACGTTAACGAGTTCGAGAATATCAAAAGCATGCTTTTCCGAAAAGGTATGTGAAATTTTGTTTCTGCAGACGCTGTAATATTCAGTATTTTTGAAGCGTCGTAATTCAAAAAAATCTTGGAGCTGATAAAAAATAAACATGTATCTCACTGGATAAATCGCCAAAGACTTATACGAAACAAAATATAAGAATGACTACTAAAACAGGTTTTAAATGTTTGAGACTACCATCTACTTTATCATAATAGCATTAAAATAAAAACCTTCAGCAAAGCATCCCGCTTCCCAAACCAAGAACATTTGTCTAAGAACATGTGAATTAACTACTGCTTTGCAAAGTTTGGGATGAATAGATAAATAGTTTACTTGAAGATAGGCAAATTCACCCATAACGTGCTTGGCATTTTGTACCATTTGGAGAGGGGCAGGCCCCCCTTATCTATGCCACTGACAGAAAGGGTACTAGATGTGGAGAAATGGGAAATAGTTATAGATCCACAACTTGTTTCAAAGTAGGGATGTACAACTTTATCACCACACCTGTCACTGTACATATTCTTGTGAGCAAATTACTCCTAGCTTCTTGAACCAAATCTAGGTCAAGTTTTGCTATATAATAATATATACAGCCTACGACACAACAAGTAAATATATGAGATTTTTGTAGACACGCCAAGATGAAAAATACCCAGAAGTTTTATAACTAGCAGTAGCAGGTACGAGTATGTCCTGAATTTCCAATTTTTCACATCAATTCCCCAAAGAAAGGTCAAACGATACGATGATCCTCCGATTTCTATCTAATCACCGATATTGAAATTTACTTTTCAGATATCTGGCTTCCATTCGCTACGGTTCGAACATGCCTGAAATGATGTAACTTTCTGGAGACTGCTTTTGAAATAAGACTTTTTTACGCTTTCACCTCAGAGTATGATTTCTATTCCGGATTTGTTATCGAATTTATAAACCTTCTGTAATTTGTCAATTTAAGTTCGAAATAACAAAGGTAATTTGCGGAAAGGCAGCAACGAAGAAGCAAAACAAAAATTGAAAAATACTTTCGATTCAAAAACAGAAGTCTGCTTACTACTTCCTAAATTTGCAATATTTGGGGCTCTCTAGGTCCTGTACTGTGTCCACCGACACGGCTTTTGAACGATACACACAAGCGTACTTAGCTCTGATGTAAACAACGAGGACAACGTTCAGCATACACTCGCGCAGCAGCAATAGGATCTTTAACACGCACACAGTGATCAAAAATCAAATTGATAAATAGCACTTTAATAGCACCTATATTGCGATTTTGACGTCCTATCTCTCTGAAAGAAAACCTTATATTTTTACAATGGATACTATGCATGCTTACATTTCTACCAGCGGTGTTCCTCAAGGCTCTAACTTAGGACCCCTACTGTTCATTCATGGCTTATGTAACTCTTTGGCATGGCATGTTTGCCGACGATTTAAAATTTCACTCTGCTATTTTCTCGATAGAGGATTGCGTTTTGCTACTTTGAACAAATAAATATTGTACGAAGATGGTGTGAAAATAACAACATTCTTCTAATTATTTGCAGATGTAACGTACTCACTTTTTTCAGACAAAATAATCCTATATGGTACAACTACACAATGGAGGATTGTGGATTTTCGCGTTGTGAGACTGTGAGAGATTTATTTGTCTACTTTACCAGCAACTAACCTTCAATGATCATATTAACCAAATCAATCAAATTAAATTAAAACGTATGGCTTTATAATAAGAAACTGTAGGAGCTTTGGCAATGCTTGACAAAACTTGAATATGGGTCTCTTATTATATTATAAACAAGATGTTGATGCTATCGATAAGGAAGAAGAAGTTTCTTAGTTTCAACGCTAATATACAATTCAAGAGGTAGCCCGAATATAGTGACCTATAAAAGTTTTATTTTCAACCTTAAGAGCATCGACAGAATCAATTTTTTCAAATTGTTGCTCGAACAAATCGACTGTACCCAAATTCTCTCGCAGTTACAATTTCTGGTGGTACGATTAGCTTCACGAACTGGTGTTCCTTTTTTATGTTAAAGAGCACAGACTAACTTATTATCAAAAGCACTAGTTGTTATGACCTATAACAATGTCAATAAGATTGCTAACAACTGTGACACCTTTGATTGCAATTTTAATGAGATAAAGAATTAACTGCGTTTCCTAAGTTAAATTTACAATCTTGTGTATATACATATATGTGCTTTGTTCTTATGAAAATATCTCTAGGCTAACTTTTAATTTTATGAATTGCTGTGTTATTGGCGATAAGCTGTTACTATTATAGGTATATTATTATTATTATTAATAATATCAGTATTATTATTATTATTTCCTTTCTTCTCTCCCATAGGAAGGTATGAATCTGCTGTATAGGGAAAAAGTTCACCTTATCCTATTGCCAGAAATTTCCTTACTAGGCGGCAAGTGGCAAGAATAGCCGCTTTTTGGATAGGATCCAGTATCCCTTTAGGACGGTCTACTGCTTTAAGATGTTGTAGGAAATGGTTTGTTACCACTCCGAGAAGACAATGGGTACAATGCTGACGTTATTCAGTTTCCATAAGCGCTTCATTTCAATCGCTAAGTCCTCATACTTCATTTTCTTTTCATCTTCGGTCGTTTTCAAGTTAATAGTAAGGGGAACTGCTATATCTATTATCAGGGCAGACTTCTCGTTTTTGTCTATGTATACAATGTCAGGCCTGTGGTGCTGTATGTGCCTATCTGTTATTATTGGGCGATCCCAATAGAGCAGTGACGTATCCTTTTCTATAACCGCGGTAGGTACGTATTTATAATTGGGAACAGCCTTTTCCAAGAGCCCACTTTTCAGACCTATTTTTGATGAATAATGGCTGCAACACTATATTATGCCTAGCTAGGTAGGCGTCGTTTGCTAGACTAGAGCATCCGGCATTTTTTTTTTCTATACTCCAACTACCACGAAGGCCTAAGGCCTAAGCACCCATTGGTTACCGTGGGGCTATGGGGGATACATGGGAAAGGGGGGACGCCACACGGACTCTGGCGAGGGAACACGTGTGCATGCAACATGCACACATTCTGGCTCCGCCTACGAGAACCGCCGGGTGGTACCTCCGCGTTCGACAGTCAGAGACCATCTACCACCTACGGACAATCACAACATCCTTGGTCAAGAGAAACATTTCTCCTGGGACGGGAATCGAACCCGCACAGCGCACGGCGACTGATCAGGAGACCGAAGAGTCTACTACTGCGGCCACCGCTGCTACCTAAAACAAACACACAACATCCATGGCGAAGGCGAGATTCGAACTCGCGGCCCGGCCGGCCGGCTGATCAGTAGCACGACACTCTGACCCACGCGGCCAACCGAGGTCCCATCCTTATTATTATTATTATTTTTTGCGACCTTCACTCCATTAGCATAGTGGATGTTCGTCGAATGCCTGGAGGAATTATGCTATTCTCCGAGGTCTTGCCTAGACCTTGAGGAAGAATGCGTTGTGGTGTATTTATGATAGACTACGTCTTATTATACTAAGTGACATATAAATCCGAACACCCAGTTTAAATGGTTTTATTTTAATAAAAGTTGGTGAATGTATTTATCTTACTGTAAAAACAAGTGAAAAAATTTCCAGCCTTATCAGTTGGACATTCCGGTTTTTATACTGCTTTTTTTTAATTCACTAACGCTCTAAAAATGAATATTTCAGCCGCAGTAAAGAATTAACGTTGGCGGATTTCGGGCAATTGCAGTTAGAGTGCAAAGAAGTGTAGACACTGTGGTTAGGTGTTGTCAGGCATGGCTTCGAGAAGGCCGTACGCAAAGAGCAAGGGGCACTGGACGCCGCCGTAGAACAGCAGACCGTGAAGATCGCCGCCTAAGATTATTGGCCTTAAGAGACCGTTTCTCCACTACCAGGTCCATTGCAAATGAATGGTTTGCAGAACACGGAAGACCTATTGGCATGCGAAGTGCTTACCGACGAATGAAAAGTTTTGGCTTGTTTTCATACCGGCCACACTGGGTGCTCCCTTTAACTCGAGAACACCGACGTAATCGCCTTGAGTGGTGCAGACAACGGTCACTCTGGGATCAGGAATGGAACAGTATTGTCTTTAGAGACGAGTCTCGATTTTGTTTAGGCATGCACGATGGTCGTGCCAGGGTTAGAACGCGACGTGGTGAAAGGAGGAATCCACAGTTTTTTGTTGAAAGACATGTTCATCACACTGTTGGAGTTATGGTTTGAGGTGCTATAGCTTATGGTTCCAGGTCACCTTTAATCTTCATCAGAGGTAACATGAACGCGCAGCGTTATATCCACGAAGTTCTAGAACCCCATCTTTTACCCTATCTTGACACCCTGGCAGATCCAACTTTCCAACAAGATAATGCCCGACCACATGTTGCAAGAGTCACAATAAACTTCTTTCAACATAATGATGTCACATTGTTACTATGGCCACCAAGTACTTATACAAAATTTTATTAAAATAAAACCATTTAAACTGGGTGTTCGGATTTATATGTCACTTAGTATATGTGGGCCGTTCCCATTATCGCCACTTTTTGTAGAGTGTTTATGGTATGTTGTTTTTCGTTACCGGGAATCTTGATGACCTGGTGCTGGAAATTCTTTTGCAGGGTTCCAGTAGCGCCTATAACGATTGGTACTATTTGTGCTTTCAAACCCCACATTATTTGTATTTCGATTTTCAGGTCCTGGTATTTTAACATCATTTCAGATTCTTTTCCTTTTACAGATGCATCCGATGGTATAGCCACATCAGTTATGTAACACTGCTTTTTTGAAAAGTCTTTTAACACAATATCTGGCTTGTTAACCGATATTGTCCTGTCGATGACGGTTTGAATTTGTTGGTCCCAAATGATTACAACATCATTACGTTTTTCAACAGCTTTAGGAATGTGATCATACCAATTCTGTGATACTTCGATTCCGAAGTGTTTGCATATGTTGTAGTACAAATATGCAAACATTTCGGAATATCCGGCATCCTCATTATTATTATTGTTATTATTATTGTTATTATTATTATTATTATTATTATAACTACGTTATTGCTCTATGAATGTACCAATTTCGATTTTTCGATGCGACTTGTCTATAAGCTAGGTTAACCTACACACCGCGCGGCGCCTGATTTGACTGTTTCACATAATACCACAGAGCATCATACCTTTTCACGGAGGAGGAAGAGAAGCAGGAGCTGGCAGGGTTGGGCTAGCCCATTTAAAGTTTTTCGGAACTTAATAACTCGATTATCTTAAGGCTTTGGCATATGGTATGTATTATTAGGAAAACTTTTTTGTTCCCTGATCTATGCGCTCTGTAAAAAAAAGTCCCATCTTTGAGATCACCCTATATATTTTAAACGCCTTCCAGCAAAAATCTCGAAAATCCATTCACTGGACCCAGGTTTCTAGGCTATCGTGTTTTCACGTCTAACGGATCTCCACTACAACAACTGCCTGTTGATAAGAACGCAGAAAGCCTATTTCCATATCTCATTACCGTAACGGTCCAGTCGATATAAGCATCTGGATAATAATCGCTGTTGACATCGAGCAGTAACGGCAACAGCGCATTGCCGGCATTCCGCGACGCATGGCATCCTCGCGCCGCTTGGCGTCCTCCGCAGCAGGATAACAGCAACACAGCAACATAGGCGGCAGCAGGATAGCAGGACAGCAATAACAGCCCCACTGACCTACACAACGAAGCAACGCGGTCGGTTCTGGCAGACCACCAGCCGCACTCGGTCGGGAGAAGCTGTAACGGGGCGGGTGGACTGCTGCAGGAAGGGTTGGGTTTTTTTGCTGTTTGTCAACGAATTCTTTACAACTCCGGTATTGATCCGGTACGTTCACGCCTTCGCCGCCTAATTATTGAAATCACGTGCTCTGAAGAAAATTGGGCGTTTCGCCTGACCCCTTATTCAGGGTGGGCGATAAGTAACTGACTGGTTTGTATCTTGAATATTTGTGAAATGAATTAAAAAACGTCCATTCATTCTGAATATTTTGAAACTTAGAAATCATGTATGAAAAATAATATCAGACATTTATGAAAGGAAATTAGATACGTCCATTTTTTTCATCTTAATCTTTTATTTAAACTTAGAAATTATGTATGAAAAACAATATCAGACAAATGTCCGCCTATAGAATCCGCGCAAATCTGAGCCTTCTTGACTCTGCAGTATTTGGTTTTCAAGAATCCCCTCAAAAAAGTCAGGAGCAGTTGAATCCGGTGGCTTTGATGGCCAGTTGACATCACCAAATCGAGAAATTACACGTCCCGGAAATATTATTCACAAAAGATTCATTGTTTCCCTAGCTGTGTCACAAGTTGCTCTGTCCTGCTAGCACCTCATGTTTTGCAGGTTAAATTGTTGGATTTTAGGAGTCAGAAAGTTTTGCACCATATCACGGTAGCGCTCGCCAGTGACAGTACGAGAATTACCTGCAGCGTCTTTGAAGAAGTAAGGTCCAATGATACCTCTATACCGCAACAAACTGTGACTCGACGAGGATGTAGTAGTCGTTGATGGATGACACGAGAGTTCTCTAATGGCAGGATATGACAATTCTGCTTATTAACAAATCCCTTCATATCGAAGTGGGCTTCATCGCTCAGTATCATTTGTCGGTAAAAAACGTTGTTTTGCGTATTAAGCTGCAATATTGTATGACTGTATTGTTCATGGTCTCTAGGCTATAGTTCTTGGCTTAACTGAACTTTGTATGGCCGCAAATGCAAATGCTTTTTTGAAATAGTACATAGTGACGTGCAGTGAATAGCCAGCTCTTAAGAACGATGTCTGGTAGACGTCTCAGGGCGCTCCACTACGCTTTCACGAACTCTCTCGATGTTTTCCGGAGTACGAACAGTTACACGGCCCGACCTTGGTAAGTCTTTAACTTCACCTGTTTGTTCAAATTTTCGCACCAACTGACGAAGAGTGTTTACACTGGGCAGAGAAATCTTGTCGTAGATTCCGAATCGTTGCAACAATCAACTGATTATTTAAGTAAAACGTTTTAACGTTGTAAGATTGTGTAGCGCTCCATGTTGAATTCGACAGATGTGCTTTAAACAACTACAATGGCGCCACCTACTGAAATGCGTATATCAAAAATGGCGCACAATTTAAATCATTTATATATTGCCCACCCTGTATAACTGTAAGATGTTGGCTCAGGAGTTTGCTAACCGTATTCTAGAAGTTGGAGAATCATCGTTCATAATATTGTGCAAGTATCGATTAAAAAATATAAAACCCGCCTTTTCAAATATGCTGAACGGGTTGTTCTTTATTATAGCTAAAATACTCACGAATAAGTTATTTCACACAAAAGAAGAATCCCCTATGTTTGTCAGGCTGAATCAAACCACAGTAGGTTTTTTTGCTGTTTGTCAACGAATTCTTTATAACTCGGTATTGATCCGGTACGTTCACGACTTCACTGTCTAATTATTGAAACCACGTGCTCTGAAAAACATTGGGCGTTTCGCCTGTGCCTCTAAATAACTGTAAGATGTTGGACCAAAAGTTTACTAATCGGTGCTTTAAGAATTTTAAAAACATGAATGATGTGCAAGTATCGATTAATAAATATAAAAAACAGGCGATTTAAAAATGCGGTTTTATGTTATAGATAGAGTGTCCACGGTTAAGTTTTTTCAAAAAAAGGAGGCAATCGCCAATGGTTGGCAGGCTAAATCAAATCACATAAATGTGCTTAAAATTCCTCTTTATTGTACACGTTTCGGTTCCAACGGTGACCTTTTTTAAGTGCATTTGATACTTCAGCGAATATATCTTGTCTATCTATATATCTGACACTTCGTTTGTTTTACATTTCATTTACACATTTATATACAGGGTGCGGCAGAGGGGACGGACGTTTTTGGGATGGGTAGTACTCTTTTAAACCGTCCATCCTCTCTACCGCGCCCTATACAATAGTGTGTGACCGGTGCTGTAGCATGCTGAGATTGCATGAAGCCATCATTGGAATTTTAAGATGGCTCGGTGCAAAAGCAGCAAAGCGCAAAACCTCCTGAGGTAGGTATTCCGGTTCCCAAAAGCACGTTCAGCTCTAGAAAGCGATAAACGATGGACGCCTCATAGGAATGAGTAAATAGAAGAAATCAAAGTGTCACCTGGAAGACATATAAACAAAATATATCGTCAAAAGTGTCGATTATACTTGAAAAGGGTCTCCGTTGGGACCGAACCGTCGTATTTGTACAATAAAGAGGAATTTTGAACATACCTGTATATGTGGTTTGATTCAGGTAGACAACCATAGGGGACTGTCAGCATGAAAACCACAAAATAATTTTCGAATATTACATTAAAAGAAGAAGAATCATAATCGATTCAACTGTTTAGGTGATACATTGCATCTTAAAAATATATTGCGGGGGATTTGGAATTGAATGATGTTTTTCGGATGTTTGTCGTACACATAGAAATAACTTAAAAATTGCATCTGGATTTTCATGAATTTTTATGGGAAAAACAGAAAAATCTATTCACAAACTATTTCATCATAATTGCAGACAAACTTGAATGATAAATCCAACGGATTGATTTTCATGCAAGTTAGCTAGTTAGCTTGCGTGTGATCAACATTTCTCTTGCTTTTGATGACTGTAAAACGAGTATCAGGAAAGTTAAGCTCTGAAGCTATTATAGAATAGCCTATTTGTTTACTTATTTCGCATGACATTGTGTAGTTCCCGCCGAAAAACCGTGAAAAGAGCTATGCCTAGTTTCGCATATTTGAGCTTTTTGAAGAGAGTATCGTAAACTCCTCTTTATGAACTGATCACTGATTCGCTTGGGAAGTACAGAGTTAACCTACTTGACGCGACTTTTCGAAAAACGGTCTGTTGTTCAAAGTCAATAATTATTGACAATAGTTATTCAGCTCTAGATCACCTGTTACTGGAATTTGGGCGTGTGGCCGATGCGGATGCGGCGTACAACAACGCCAGCGCTTTGCCACAAAATCGCTGGCGGGTACTTCCGGTTCCGGTATCGATTCCGCTACCTACAATGCGCTCTTCATGGATCGAAGAGAACTGTCAGTTTTTCATTGTAAATCTTACAGTCAAATAAATACATAATCCTTCAGAACACGTTTCGTGAACATACAATGTGGACGCAACAATACTTTCAAGTAGAGCCATTCAGATAATAAAGATGAACATGTAAGAAAATAATAATCATCTACCTTACGCGGTGTCCGGCTGTAAATTGACATCCTCCCCTTCAACTTTTTTATATGACCTTCTCGTAGAAGAAGTTGTATACAGGGTGTTTCGTTTTATTGTTGCATAACTTTAAGATTCGATAGAACTTTTAAAATTAATGCATAAAGTCTATATAAACATGGGTCGAAAAATGCGTGGCTTCCGAAATACAGGGTGTTTAAATTTACTTTCTAAAATAGTTTTTTTTTAAATATTTCGAACAATATTTGATCTATAACAGTGAAAATTGGTATACAAGGGTTTTTTGGTACGACAAAACGAACCATGGGCATAGTTTTACTGTAGCCGCCAGAGGGCGCTCTCTACTGTACCTGTAGTGTATTAAAATGACCGAAAAATTTTTCTTAGTGCAATTTTTTGCTTTTTGAATAAAAAAACTGATTCTTCGCACTTTTCAACATAAAAAAGCTCTCCTGTGAGTTTTCGTTATAGTTAGCCGTTTTTGAGATATTTCGATTTTTAAGGTACGATGCATTTTTAATTATTTATGGGCAAATAATATTTTTTTTTACATTTTCGATTTGGGCATTAGATTGTGTTTTTAAACACAGCAATAATTCCTAACTCCAAATAAACACAAAAAAACAAAATATTAATTTGTTTAATTTTCCAATATTATTTTTAACAAATAAAATTAATTATTCACAACTAAAATGCTATTGGATAGTTAGGACAAACATACAAAATCTAAAGTAGTTGCTCGAAATGTAAACCCAATTGTTCAATACACAATTCACATCTACGAATGATCGAACGTGGTATAGCATTATTCAAATAAGCCCTTATTTCATCACATGCATTCCTGATTCTGTCTATTAGCAGATCTCTTGTGGTTACGGGAGTCTGGTACACTTTTTCTTTTAGAAATCCCCACACAAAGAAATCTAATGGATTTAGGTCAGGGGATCGTGGAGGCCAGGCGACTGGTCCTCCACGGCCAATCCATCTTTCTGGATAATTTTCGTCCAGCCAGTTTCTAACTATTCTCGAATAATGAGCTGGACAACCATCAAGCTGGAACTAGGCCAATCTTCTTAAATCTAACATAACATCATCCCACATATTTGCATGTTCAGCCTTTAAAAATTCCAAGAAGGTTGCAGCATTTAACCTTGCAGGCAAAAGGTTGGGTCCAAATAGTCGATTATGGTAGATACCAATCTACACGTTCACACTAAATTCATGCTGAAAATTTCTTTCCCGAACTGCATGCGGATTTTCATACGACCAAATATGTTGATTATGAAAATTTACCACTCCACGTCTAGTGAAGCATGACTCATCTGTCCATAAAACGTTACTTAAAAACTCCCTATTATTATCAGTTCTATCAAGAATCCACTGACAAAATGTGATTCTTCGTTCTCCGTCCCCTGGCTGTAGTCCTTGCACAGGTTGCAAATGGTAAGGACGTCTATGGTCATTTCTAAGAACACGGTGAATATGGCTTGCTGAAATGCCCAAGGCACCAGAAACTCTCCTAACACTTGTGGTCGGATCTCTATCAAACTCACGCAGAATCATACGGGTTAATCTGCGCTGACGAACATTTATGTTTTAATCCCTTTGGAGATTTCCAAAACCATTTTCAATTACTTGGCGATGCACTCTTACAAATATTGAGCGAGTTGGATGTCGTCTGTTTGGAAATCTTCGTGCGTATTCTCTGGCTGCTTCTGCTGCGTTTCCATTTACAAAGCCATACACAAAATGAATATCCGCTAACTCTTGATTGGAGAATAAAAATGGCAT
Organism: Acanthoscelides obtectus; assembly: GCA_963669975.1. Classification (NCBI taxonomy): domain Eukaryota; kingdom Metazoa; phylum Arthropoda; class Insecta; order Coleoptera; family Chrysomelidae; genus Acanthoscelides; species Acanthoscelides obtectus. The sequence continues at coordinate 26,898,361 of CAVLJG010000004.1, forward strand.
TTTTGTATACCAATTTTTCACTATTATATATCAAATATTGTTCGAAATATTTAAAAAAAAACCATTTTAGAAAGTAAATTTAAACACCCTGTATTTCGGAAGCCACGCATTTTTCCACCCATGTTTATATACACTTTATGCATTAATTTTAAAAGTTCTATCGAATCTTAAAGTTATGCAACAATAAACTGAAACACCCTGTATAAGCGTTATATTGCCTAATATGAAGATTGAAGATCGCGAAGGGTACTCGTATTTGAAGATAAGTTTGTATTAAACCAATCTTCAACCTTGTTTCATACGTCAAGATTGGCGGACTTTTGTCGCATACTGTGATTCTTTATTAAATATTCGCTGGCATTCATCTTCTCGGCCACTCTCCTGTGGTTCAACATAAAATTAATTCTTCTGTCAAAAACTTCATCGGGTAAGCAAACAATTTAAGTAGATTTTCCTAGATGGAAAAATGTTCCCTTTACTTATTATGCAGTTCATATTAAATAGGTTACCTTGCATGTTGTGCGCGAAAATATTCAACAATAGCGTTGCCAATAAATATTTCTAAGGATGTTATTGAAATAAATCATATAAATCATTCACACGGTTTGTAGAGTTTACGCTTAGTCTCCAAGTCATTTCACCGAATATTTTTATCTGATTTATTTTTGCCCACGTTGTTGTTGCTCGTAAATACAGTCGAATTTGTTATCAAGTACTAAATCATTCGCGGAGCTTATAAATTACTCAAAAGTAACATTAATATTTTGAATACTTTAAGCACTCTATATACATTGAAGGCGTTCATCAGGACAATCACTGCAATTGACATTATTAAAGAATGTAGTAGTAATACTTAACGACTAGTAGTAGTGATTTTATTGGTCTTTGATCAGGGTGATTCACAAGTCGTGACCAAAAATGAAACATCATACACAGGACAGCATTTTAAGGAGGGTCTTCTATGTAACATTTTTTTCTCGAGTTCTTCATTAAAAAAAATACGCGGTGTTGAAGTTAAAGAATAAAAAACAATTTTTTTAATATATCCAAAACCGTCAACCGGAATGAACTAAAATTTGGTATGCGGATTTACCTAAATATTGTCCACATTCAAAAGTCTTTACTTAAAATTAACGTGCACCAGTGGCGGAGATACAGGGGATTAGTGGCATTATTTTTCCAAATAAAAATAGCACGCCCCCATTTTTTTTTCGAAACGTGCAGTTTTTCGAATTTTACCTTCAATTTGATACAAATAATTACTCGTGTGTTTTTTCCTAGAGTACACTGTTTTCGTAATAATAAAGAAAAACAAGACCATTCTGACTGATATAAGTGCGGCATCGTCTTAATAAAGAAATTAATTTGATGATATCTAGTCTTTCTTGTAACTGATCAACAGTATTAATTTATTCAGCATACACTAGTTGTTTAAAAGCGCGCCACAAAAAGAAATCTAGGGGGCTCAAATCAGGAGACCTCGGAGGCCAATGTACGGCTCCGTTTCTGCCAATCTATCGTTGTCTAAAATGATTATTTAACCATGCGGTTATGTCACGACGAACATGCGGTGGGCACCATCGTGCTAATATGACATTCGTACTCTCGCTGCTAACGGAACATCATCTAACACATGTTCTATGTAATTCTAGAAAATCTAAGTATGAGTTTGCATTCAAACATTGTGGCAATACGTGCATAAACAGTTGGCCATTGAAAGTGCCGCATCAGACATTTCTAGAAAATCTGTGTTGAAACGAGTGGATTCTTACAGAACGGGATTTTCTAACCACCAATGTTCATTATGAGAATTGGAGGTTCCTCTCCTCGTCAAAAGCGATTCATCTGACCATAAAACCAAATCAATCAAATATGCATTTTGATTGTGCAGTAACCACTCGCATATATTTCGCCGTTGCACTTCGTCGCCGAGTTGCAGACATTGCACATTTTACCGATGGTAAGGATGTGAAACTTCCCGATTTAAAATTATCCACGCAAGATTTTGAGAACATGGTAAACTGGGCTGCAATCCACCCAATACTTGTACTAAGATTATCCAACGCCAAATTAATCACTTCCAGTTGCTCTTGAACAGTATGCCGCACACCATGGCCTCCAATTTCGGGAAGTTTGGCAATTCCATGTTGCGGAAGTCTTAGAAATGAACGCGTAAAAACCATTGGGTAGGCTGGCGTCTGTTAGGAAATCTACTTTGATACTCCAGAGAAGCCGCTAAAGCATTTTCATTACAGAACCCGTACACAAAAATATCAGGTAACCAAATAAATTCGTGCGGTTTTTAGTAGAAAAATATAAATTTTTATTGAGAAACAATAAGACACTATTTATTCGTCGAAGTAATTATCATCACATTCAATGACCGTTTGCCAACGTGGAACCAATTTTTGTATGCCGGTATTGTAGAGCTTCCTGGATTTGGAGTCAAGAAATTGGCGGACTGCATTTGTTACACCATCTCGAGTTGTGAACTGTCGGTGCATCATACAGTTGTTAAGAGACCAAAAAGGTGATAATCACTGGGCGAAATGGGAGAATATGGCGGGTGCGGTATCGTTTCCCAGCCGAGTACAGAAATTTTTTCTCGGGTCACTTTTGCAGTATGAGGTTTGGCGTTATCCTGCAAGAATATCACTTTCTTCCGATTCATCAAGAAGGCTGCTTCTGGATGAGTGCTGCTTGTACTCGTTGAAGCTGCTCATAATACAAGTTAACGGTGATGGTTTTACCCCTTTCCAAAAGCTCATAATGGACAATTCCAGTTGCTGTCCACCAAACACACAACAAAACCTTGTTTGGGTGCAGGGAAGCCTTGGGCATGTGTGGTACCGAATCAGTGGGCGACAACCAATGATACGAACGCTTAAAATTCGAATACAATATCCATTTTTCATCGCAGGTTAATAACCGATTAAGAAATGGTTCATTAGCGTTGCGCGAAATGTTTGCTGAACAAATGGTGAGACGACTTAATTTGTTATCATTTGTCTTGTTCATTTGGGACCCATTTTCTTAACTTCCACGTCTTTCCTAGCTGATGCAGATGCAAACGAATAGTTTCAGGACTCACTCTGAACATTTCTGCAAGTTCTTGGCACGTTGCTTTGGAATTTGCGTCCCCAACCTGTTGAAGATCCTAGTTATTCATGTTTTTTTGTCTCCCTGAGCGCGGTTCATCGCTCAAACTGAGATCTCCCGAAGAAAATTTTTTGAACCACTTTTGTGCTGTTCAATCGCTAACGGCATCATCTCCGAATGCGGTACATATTTTTCGCGCCACCGCTGCAGCTTTTGTACTCATTTAGTGAACAACTTCGAATTACTGTTTTATTTGTCGCCATCTTCAATTATTAAAACTAGGTATGTAACAATTTTCAGCAACGTTTTATGTGTGTGAGAAAAGAAGGATTCATACTAAAGTGACAACAGGTAACAAACAATCGCTATCGATCAACAGCATCCATGGCAATGTGCGATATACAGCAACCGCACGAACAAGTTTGGTTACCATAATATGGGCGTACTCATCATTGCTAAATTCCATTTCACAACACTTAGAAACTATTGACTTGACGTCTACAAATAAGGGTAGTAGTAACGATAACAACCGTATAACACATAGCTTTGACAAACTATCTCCCAAGAAACGTCAAGTTGGTATCAAAGCCTCCTATTATTTTTTTATTTTTAATAAAACAGGGCACTCTAGGAAAAAACACAAAAGTAATTATTTGTAGCAAATAAGGCAAAATTCGAAAAATTGCGCGTTTCTAAAAAAATAGTGGCGTACTATTTTCATTTGGAAAAATAATGTCACTAATCCGCTGTATCTCCGCCACTTGTGCACGTTAATTTTAAGTAAAGACTTTTAAATGTGGAAAATACTTAGTTGAATCCACATAAACAATTTTAGTTCATTCTAGTTGACGGTTTTGAAAATACTAGAAAATTGTTTTTTAATTTTAAACTTCAACACCCTGTAGCATTTTAACGAAGCAACCGAGAAAATGTGAATCATTCTGTATACATGATATAAGACATGTGAAGAAATACGGCATAAATACATAAATATAGTAAAAAACGCACATGCACATATATATGCATAAGGAACTAACAATAATAAGACAACCCTTTCAAACAAAAGAATACCTGGCAGAAATGTATACAACAAAGATTCATGAAAAGTCTGTTATTGAGCTCCACAAGTTACTTCCTCAGACGTTTTTAAGCAGTATGAGATTCTACAATTTTTTAAGTGCACAGGCAAACTTATTATAGAGTTCCATACATGCATACTCGATTCTTCTAACATCTAACATCGTATGTGTTGTGTTATTTTTAACAAACCTACATTTTTTGCGGAACGCATATAGAGGGCACTTAAAGATGTAGATTGCCGGCAGTGTTAGTAGGCATTGAATATGGACCTATATGATTTACGCCTAGGTATGTTAAAAATTAATCTCACAATTCTTTTTTCAATTGTGAATGCCTTGTTCACCATACGGACTTGTCCCTAAACTATAGTGGTTCTTGACAGATAAGAGTATACCACCACTTAGTAAACATTAAGTAATACTGCCTGTAAGTAAGCTTGGAATCCATAATTAATAATAATAATAATAATAAAGGGTCTTTATTGCACTAAACATTTAGTACATTACGAGGGGCGAGGATTAGCGTGAGCTATTCTTCCACCTAACCCCGTTTTGATAATTTATACGAAATTACTTAGAAATGGATGACATTAACTATGGTAGATACATTTAAATCGGTTTGTTTTAAACCAACAAAACTGTGATCAAAGGGATTTTTTTAAAATCAACCATCATTAACCAATAAAAAAAATATAAGTGGAAATTCATGTTTGCGAGAGAAGATCGGACTTCAATTTTAATTTAAAGGTTTTAATATGCGAAATATTTTTAAAATGAAAATTAATACTGTTGTAATATTTAACGGCATTGTAAATAAAGGTTCTTGAATATAAAACAGTGCGGTGGACTGGCAGTATAAAGAAAGCCTGATGCCTTGTGTTAATATTATGCGTGCTGCATCTGGTAATAAATTTTTCAAACAGGTATGGGGATGATGCGGATAGTAAAATACGATGCACAGAACTTATAACAGAATATTTGTATAGATTATCTATAGTTAACCAATTGAGGTCAGAATACGTATGCGATATATGATCAAATTTACTCAAATTATTTATGTACCTACTACAAGTATTTTGCATTATCTGTAGACGTCTTTTATTCGCAGCAGTTAGGCAGGGGTAATAAATTATTATTAGCCCATATGAAATCTTAGACAATACCAAGCTTTCACATAGCTGTTTTTTCAATTGCTTACCAGTGATGCAATTGTTTGCAAATAGAAGCCGGAGCGAACCGTAACATTGCCTCAAAACGTGCTGTAAGTGTTTTTCAAACCTCAGGTCTTCATCTAAATGTAAGCCCAAATTTTTTACACATTCTGAATAAGGGATGATTTTTCCTTCGATTTGAACGTCAAGTTTGCTTATAAGATTTACTCTTATTTTGATATTACCAAATGGCAAGGCTTAACACTTCGATGGGTTGAGCTTGAGGTTATGTAACTAAATAGCATCTCTCTAAGCATAGATTTATAATATGCAACAAATAAAGATTTATAGCGGGTAGCATAATGTTAACATTCGCAACGTAACTCCGTCATTACCAGATGCATTGGAACCCATATGACTGATTATAGATGCTAAGCTTGTTAAGTCAATTAAATTGAAAGAGAACCTCTCAAAACTATGTCTGTTGTTACGATAATGAATTATTTTGTCAATAAATTGTTCATCACTATTCTTAAAAATTGAGGTAAAGTAATCATTCACTTTATATGGATTGGAAAGGTGGACCGGAATGTTCGGAGGCTCTTTATTACGTTGTATGTGCATTTGTTTCAATGATTTGTAAAGAGATTTAGAGTTTTTTATGTAGATGTTCCAAATAGGCTGATTTTTCTTTGCGTAATGCTAGCAAGCAGTAATTTCTGAGGCTTTTATAGCGGTTCCAGTTTTCTTCTGATGGATCCATTTTATATTTGGAGAGAGCTTCACCCCTTTCCCTGAATAACATTTGTACGGTTGCAGTACGCCAAGGCGCTTTTGGCTTTGTGACTCGTACTGTTCGTTCAGGATAGTGCAAGTCAAAAAGTGACAATAGGTTTGATGTCAAAAACTCAACTTTGCTTTCTATGTCGCTGAAGTAAAGTATGCTTTCCCAGTCTATCCGATAAAGGTCATTATCAAATGCCTCTAAGTTAATGTTGTTAAAGTCTCTGTATGTTACAAATTTTGGTTCACATTTGATTGAACATTTAACATCACAATATACCATCTGATAGTCACTAAAGCTATCAGCATTCATTGTACCACTAAAAACATATGAAGTAGAAGAACTTATAAATATAGGATCTAATAATGTAGAAGTTCTCTCTGTTATTCTAGTCGGTTCACTTATAATTTGGGTCATACCATATATTTCAAAACAATCATTTATTTTATTTTCCACGAACATGTTAATATTAAAATCACCCAACACCAGTATATTGTCATATTCGCTTATGAGTTGTGGTAGTAGATTATCCAAGAATTCTAACATACTTGATAAGTTTTCATTTGGAGGCTTACAAATAACTCCTACACAGTAACTTGTATTACCAATTTTAAACGAGAGAAACAGAAATTCTATTTTCAGCTCGTTGTAGCTATTATCAAAGCTCAGTACCTGTACATTGCTGGCAGTATCCCTCTTTATAAAAATAGGAACACCTCCACCTCTACCCTGCCTATCGCATCTAAATAAGTTAAAACCTCTTATGCTAACAACATCTGAAGGGATATTATCGGAGAGCCACGTTTCGGATACACCAACTATGTGCAAGTCATTATCCTCTACCAATGATTTGAAACAATCAAAACCGGAAACCAAAAAGTCTCTGAGTCAGTGTCTACGTCATGAAGCTGTGTCCTATTAGTATTAAAGTAAACGATAAAGGTAACAACTATTCTGTTGACACCAATGCTCCATTTCGCTTTCCACTAGGGTGATGTTACGAACAAATTCCTCAGATATAGTGCCATTTACTATAACTGTGGTGTCATCAATGTCTTATCATGAAGCCAGATAGGCTCAGATCATTGACAAATAAAACGAATAACAAAGGTGCCAACATTGGTCTTTGATAAGCTAAAATATTTATGTTATATGGTTCCGAAATTGTACCGCTCACTTTTAAGTAGGTTGACTCACAAAGTTTAGCGCCTGACTGCCATCGTCCCGACCGACCGCGTGTCGTGTCTGTAAATATTTCAAGTTTTTCTTCATCTATGATGTGAGGAATGTATATTAATATGTGTCTAAAATTACCGGGGCCAGAAGGCCAGAAATATACTGCTATCAAAAAAAAAATAGATATACTCTCACTCAGCCCTTACAACCCCCAATCCCCGATTTTGAATCCGTTTTTCTGAAATTGTGCTTCTGAAACTTCGAAAAACAAAGTTAGGCCGATTTGTATTTTTTTCGACTTTTTCCCGCCTCTGGACCAGTTTTCAAAAGCTACAAAACTGTTTTTCCTTAGCGTAGTAGCCTGTCTACAAAATCCGAGCGGTACCTACCAAGTTTAGCCAAGGATTAGCGGAAAGGAAGACCAACCCAGAGACCGACTGAAATGAGTGACATGGTTTTTTTATGATGTACATATATAACATCCAAAAAGCATAATATCTCATTTTAGAAAGAGAAAAGCAGTGATGTCAATTCCGGCAAGTAACGCTTTTTTTTCGATGAACGTGAACAATAATGAGTTAAGGTTATAGCCCAAAAAAATACGTTCAGTGTATTCGCTGAATTAAAGCGGTTACTACTATTATTCGTCATTTGTTTGTCTGGGCGGTCCGTAGGACCTTTGCCCATTAGTCACTGTCTAATGTACGTTAGTCGAATCTGTCAGTCCTGGTTGCCCAGAAACCAGACTATGTCAAGGAACAAGAGAAAGGGAAGGAGAAGAAAAAAGAAGAGCAAAGAAAAACAGAAATGTTTAACTTGAGAGGAAACTCCTAGGTTATTTGACTTGGTACACGGATTAATTTTGAGGTGAACTAAACAAAGTTTGATTCGGTTTGGTTACAGTGTAATTTTAAGTCTACTAAAATTTCGCGCTAAATTTTGATTACAGTGCGAGCCGTGGCATTGACTGTTTACGAACTTGCTCCACTGTGTAGTCCACTGAGTCACGCAACAGAGGGTTGCTGTGCGATTCCGCTTGACTATAATGTCGCTGCGCCTGAAGCTTGACATAATCCCTCCAGTAGGGAATGTCAAGGTCTCTGTGTGGTGTCTCGTTTGAGACATACCATTGAGCGTTGCAAATTGTTCGCAAAGTTCTGCTTTGCAGCACTTGAAGACCTTGCATGTGTGTCTTGGCAATAAAACACCAAGCCGCACATCCATAAGTAATGGCTGGTCTAATAATCATTTTATATAGGCGAACATTGTTTATCAAACTCAATTTGGAGGATCTACATAACAAAGGACAAACGCAATTTGGAATTTCTTTTTTATGGATGCTGAATGTTTCTGCCAGGTCATGCCTTTATCAAGGGTGACACCGAGATACTTGGCAGAATTTGTCCATGGTACACGATTTCCGTCTACAGAAACCTCTGCAGGGGGCCGCGACGTTTTTTGGTACAATCAATAGCCTGCGGTTTCGAATGATTAATTTTTATCAGCCACCGTTTCGCCCACTCTAGAACTTCATCCACCGCACTCTGCAACCCATCGTGAACCAGATCACCAGTACACGGCTGGGCAATGTCGTCAGCATAGAGGTAGACTTCACAGTTGCTGGGGTAAGGGACATCATGGATGAAAAGCGAATAAAGAACTGGTCCTAGGACCGAACCCTGAGGAACACCGGCCGGTACTAGCCGTGTTATTGACAAAACATTGCTAATTTTGATCCGAAACTTCCTTCCTTCAAGAAAGCATTTCAGTAATTTCAGAAGCCAAAAAGGAAAACCCTTTTAGATCCGTTTATAGAAGAGGCCCGCGTACCATACCTGGTCAAAGGGTTTTGAGACATCCAAAAGCAAGATGCCAGTACTCATGCTGAGGGTGAACCCTCTGGTTACATGCTCCACCAGCCTGACTGCCTGTAGCTCGGTGCTATGCTCGGACCCAAAACCAAATTGGACGTCAGGAATCACATGGTGATTTACGAAAAATTTTCAAGGTGGCGATAAATCACCTTTTCGGTAAGCTTAGAAGGAGCTGACAGCAGACTTATGAGACTAATCCTGAGGAAATATCGAACCCACCTTCTTTGGAATCATGATACCTCAGCAGTCTTCCACCCAGCATGGAAGTACTGGATTCTGAGCATCGCATTGATTATTGTCACCAAGTATGTGAGGGCTTTCGGCGAGAGCAGCTTCAACGCCTTGTTGGTGATATGATCCTCCCCAGGTGCTTTACGCACCTTGAAGTCTTTAATATGACTTAGGAACTCCGCTGGTGTGCATTGTGGAAACTCGGAGGGTTCCGCTAATGTGCTAGCTGGAGCCTCAGACGAATCTTCTGAAGAAGAGTCATCTGAAGAGGATTCAGTGCCTCCGCTAACGCCGTTGGCCCTAAAATATCTCCTGACGGATCGTACGATGTGCTGTTTCTCGTCGAGGTCATTATCGAGATCATAGTTGGGAGAGAACTGTTTTTCCATGGCATCAGCGAAAACCTCGAGCTTATCCTCCGTTCTGAAGACTATGCCTTCAGGACCGTGGATGTGCGGGAGTTGTTCTCGCTTTCCGTTTCTGATCAAAACAGTTACATCCCAACGTCAAATAATGACAATGGCGCACATGGTTGTCACATTAATTTGAACTACTAGATCCTAGGACGTTTCACAAAATCTACATTATGTCTTCGAAGCCTTACCGCAACCAACATTACGGAACGCATGTTTTGTAAACGCTAGAGCTAGTATAAATTCTATTTACTACCTAATAGCTCTCTTACGACTGTAAAGGCAATAATAGAGCTCCATGATCTCGTTCGGTCTCAATATATTTCGTCAAAGAAATGACGAATTCTTTAGCTTGTCGACCCAGGAATTTTAGCAAAATGCTTAAAAGGACACCTCAAAGTTTTTTATAAAATAACAATGTAAATATTGAGGCAAAAAGTACGAAAATAAACCACAAATAAACAACAGCCATTGGCGTAATTCCCTAACAAGCTTTGCGACAATGTCGCAACACAGAAAACTGTTACCAATATATAGGGTGCGGCAGAGGATGGACGGTTTTAAAAAAATCATAAAATAGTTAATTTTTACTCGAAAAGAAATTTATTGATGGAATCAGGTTCACAAGGAAATAGCATTTGAGACAGTCAAGTGTGGAAAATCACATCAGGCATGTGGTGGCCGAAATCGTTGATGCAGTGCTGGAGGCGTTCTTGGAAGTTCGCGTAGACTCTCTCCAACATCGCTCTCTCAACTTGGGCGACTTCCACGCGAATTTCGCACTTCAATTCGTCCAGAGTTCGGGGCTTGTTCGCGTATACTCTAGCCTTGAGGTGTCTCCATAAGAAAAAATTGCATATGGATAAATCTGGGGGCCGAGGAGGCCAATCAACATCGCCAAACCTGGAAATAAGGCGACCAGGGAAGAGAGGGCGAATAACGTCCATGGATGCTCGAGCTGTGTGGGCGGTCGCCCCATCCTGCTGGAACCACACACGTCGGATTGGAACACGTCGCCGTCGTAATTCAGGGAGAAAGAAGTTGGTGATCATGTCGACGTAGCGCTCTGAGTTCACGGTAACATCACGACCATTACTGTCTTCGAAGAAGTAAGGGCCAATGATGCAAGTTTGCTATACAGCGCACCAAAACCGTTACTTTTGGGCTGTGCAGCGGTCTTTCGTGTAACTGTTGCGGATTTTCATTAGCCCAATAACGACAATTCTGCTGGTTAACCATGCTGTTTAGGTGAAAGTGGGCTTCGTCACTCATAAACAAAATGAGGTTCTCATTTTAATCGATCAGTGCTTGTGCCGGGCTGTAACTGTCACACAATGGCCAATTTGTAGGGGTCAAAGCGGAGATCCATATGCAAAATTCGCCTTACCGAACGATCACTAAGGTGAAGTGCAGCAGCATGTTTCCGGGCAGATCGAGTCGGACTGCGAAGAAAGACCTGTCGAACGCGTTCAACATTTTCAGGAGTTCGAACTGTTCGTGGCGCTCCTCTTGGTCTTCTGTTGATCAGTTCACCACGCCTGCGAAGTGATTCAACCCAACGAAGGATGATGTTTCGAGAGGGAACAGCTCTATTCCGATGAGTGTTGAAGTGGCGACGAAACTCACGCTGTACGACGATGACTGACTCATTATTTTGGTCGAAACAATCATAGGTGAAAACGCTGTGCTCCACCGTCCAAGGCTCCATAACGACAACTGGTAAAATAATGCTAGGATCTCACGAGTCAAACGGCACCCTCCCCACCTCTCACGTAGACGGAGGCGGAGAGTACTACCCATCCCAAAAACGTCCGTCCTCTCTGCCGCACCCTGTAAATGTACCCGGGAAATTCAAACTATATGTACCAATTTAGATTCTATTTTGCATTAAGGCTAGCATTCAAATTTACTAAATATGACGTAACTGCCTTCTTTCAGTGAATAAACTATAGTGACCTTGGAGAAGATACAAACCGAGGCTACCTTGTAAAATATATTTCGATTTGCTTCTTTCACCTTCGTGAGACGCTCCAGAATATATTAGATAAACTAGAAACTTAAAAAAAAACTGCGATGGTCATCCATAAAACATGAATGTACCTTGGATTATATCAGAGGTCACAAGCCCCGAAGCCCGTTCCGTGTATTCTGACAGCGAAAGAGAACGAAAAAAATTCACACGGAGAAACGCATAAAAAATAATCTTTTGTGCTACTATTCAGGTCATAAACGTGAATGTTTAATAAGTTACTGCCTTCCCTTTGACATGCCTGTTTACATTTTCCAGCTCAAAGAGATTGAAATCTGTTTTATTTAGAAGATAGCCGTGTGCACATTCGTGCCTGAAGGTATATTTTGCGATTCTAAACCAATGAAACCTTGCCGTGCTACGATGCAATTTGATTTTTAAATTCTCAGGAAATAATCAGCATAGATTTTAATCCTGTTTTTAAGGAAAAGTACGTCAACGTGCCTGCTTCACGATTATTAGAATAATTCACTAGCAGAGTGAAAATTACGTTCTGCTTTAATCTAGCAACCAGAGGAAATTGGAAAATACAGGGTGCGGAAGAACTGGTCCGCTGAATTAAAAGTAGCTAACGATTATTGGTTTAATATGGTTTGATTATTAAGCGTTGCACGCAAATAGGTTGAAACGAGAAAGTCTACGAAACTAGCCCGCCCTGGCTAATCGGCCTGGGAGAAATCGTGGTTCACATCTACTGGTGGCAGATATTTCACCAACAGTGATTTAGTAACTGATATTCACGAATTATGACTGTTAAATTAAATTAAAGCGTGACGTAATCACGACTATCATGGGATCTGCGTGAAATGCGCATGCGCGCTAGCTGCTAAGGTCAAAAGTCGTATACCACAGTAAGAATAATATGGCCTGCAAGCGATATTATGCCTTATAGGCTTTAGTATTTGATTCCCATGATACTAAAGGGTGTCTCAACAAAAGCGACAGATTTGAATTTGCCGTCATATTTTTGTAAAAATGGTATGATGCATACTTAATGACAGCTGTCATGTCCAGGCTACGAAAATGCACTTCTTCAACTAGGGCTATGTGAAGGTAAAGGTGTATGCGAACAAGCTACAAACAATTGCGCCTTGAAGGAGAGATAGGGCGTGTTATCGACGAAATACAGCCACAGTTGTGCGAAAACGTTATCCAGAATTTTAAGAAAAGACTGATCCTGTCCCAGAGGTTTCATGGTGGCCATTTACCGGATGTCCTATTTCATGTTTAATCGCAACTATTCCTCTTTATGTTAAAATATAAATACTCTCTTAATTCGAAAATAAATTGTGTTTTCCTTGAAAATGAAATCCGGCGCTCTTATTGAAACACCCCTTATAACTCGAGAAATATGCTCGCTTCGAGATTGAATTTCGGACCCCTTTGCGCATGGCATCACTCAGTGACAAATGTTCCGCTCGTCGGTATGAGCGTTTGGTTTTGAATATTCGATCAAAATTTTTCTGTGACATAGATCTTATAATTTTAGTATCATATAGAATGTTTTGTTTATATTTTGATGTCTTTTTACATTATAAAGTTGAAATGCACCAAATAACTTAGGACTTAATCGTTAAAAATACGCTTGTAGCTTTTCTATATCTTTTTTTCCCAGAAAAGTTCTCTTTGTCTACTCCATTTTTCACTTTGTACTTCTCTATTTTCACACCTTTTTTCCATTCGTATACTGCGAGAAGTCTGCACCGGTGTTGATTCCATCAAATTTTGAGGTAACTCCAAGGTTTTTTCTTTTGATTATCACAAAATGCTTCGAACAGTTATCATGCTTGCGGTATTACACATTAAGTTTGTGTAACTGATAACATTTCAGAATTCATTGCTCGCAAACTTGTTTGTTTTTTGGAAAACTGAAGAAACACTCATTTGAAACGTCTTCTCTCTCTACGTTTTGTCATCTCTATTCGATACCATGGTTTCGATTCTGGTTTCGCTACCGAGACCTTCAAATTAATGAGCGCTAAAGGGCACAACTCTACATCACATCAGGAACCGGTTATCAAATCCAATAGTCTCGAGTCCTTAACCCAAACTTGAGTTTCGATACCAGCACACAAAAGTCGACTGGGTTGATTTTTAACGGACTGTTTGAAAGGAATACTTCTGTGGAATCGGATATTGCTTTTAATTTTAAAGACTTTGAAAGGATAAGTATCTATCTGAGTTGGCTGTATGCTATAGGTACATTTTGCCGTTGGTCGGTCCCGAGGACGGCTTACAAGTGGCGTTGCCTTTGGACTAGTTTCTAGTTCAGGAAGTTGAAACTTTTTGGGACTTATCATTTAGTTTTGGTGGTAACACTTAGCTTAATATCAGATGAGTAATCACCCTTGACACTATCTGCGTTAGAGACGGGCTTGACGCCTGAATTGTTTCACAGTTTGCTTTCAAGCACCTTTCCTCCTATTCTTTGACATTTATGACTATTTTTACTCTCTTTGTTTCATCTTCCACGATAAAAGTACAAAGGGTACTATAAAGGTTTTGCAATTCAGCTTTATTTATTGATGCTGTTCACATATCGAAATTGCCCCAAACATTTTGAGCATCTTTCGGCGTCAGACTATGCGCTACCCAGAGGGAACAAAATTTCCTCCGGATAAATGGTCATGCAGAATTGAATGAATTGCTGGTGCATGAAGACATGAGGTCTCCTCTATCTGCTGGTATGTCATTCTCCGGTCTTCGTCAAGCATTTTCCTCACAGCAGTAATGTTTCCCTCTGTTGCTGACGTTCGCGACACTTCCTTCACTCTCAGCGTCCTCCAGAATGAAACTGCCTCTTTGGAATTCCCTGTATCTCCTGAATATAGTCGTACGATGAGGACCATCACTCTTTAATGCAAGCATCAGTTCTTTTAAGCACTGGTCTAAACCACGCGTAAAGTTATACCGTAAAACTGCCATTATCTCACTACGTGACCACGATGCCATAGTTTAGTACTTTACACGGTCAATACGAATGAACAACTAAATCAACAGACCTGCTGCTGGCAGCTACTATGCATTCATGGACATGTCTCAAAATGCAGTAACATGCAGTCTCCTGCGTCCGATTGTTAAGTCATATTGCAAAACTTTATAGTACCTTTTGTAGTTAAATACCAACTTGCCATAAATCCAAAAATCATCCATACGACAAACTCCCGAAATCGATTCTTTCTAGATGATCGCAATCGATCCTCTCTGCAGTTTCATCCCTTTCAAATGACTCGTTCAGAACCGACCCAACTCTACCGGGAGACGACAGAGGAGAGCATCGAGAAAAATGACCTCGATGGTTCGCATATCCGCCTCATATCGCATCCTGTGGTATCGAAGTGCATACTGTGTAATTCCGCTGCAATGGAAAGGAAAATATGGCCGGTCATACCGTGAACATCCATTGGCATCCCGGTTCACCACATATCTATATAGACTGGTAGGATGCCCTGCCATGCCCAAGGAAGTATTTTTCTCTTTGGGTAGAACGTGCTGCAAGGTACCATGGCCGAAGATATCGGCATGCCGGGATATCGTGAGCATTCGACGGCAACCCGCTAGTCTACAACAGTATCTCTAGACTGGCAGCCGAGGAATGCTGCGATATGCCATCTTATACCGCCGCGGTATGTGGCAGTATGCTCTCCAGTGCTGCACCAAGATCGTTCGTATGGTATTGGAGGATATGCTGGAGGATAACGTAGCGGAATGCGTTGGCATGCCGCAGCAAATTCAATCTGCGGATATTCTGTTAGGCTGTTAGGATACCGACGGATGCTGCTATTCAAGCATTCAAGCAAGATCGTTCTCCTCCAGAAAGTTCACACTAGTGATAAAATCTTCCACGATATCGCTAGGATCCATTGGCACCCCGAAGCATGCCGCTAGGTTTCGACAATAACTACAGCTTATCATCTTAAGTATGCTGTAGTATGCCGACGTCTCGCAACATGAGATCCCAGAGGCCTGACATGAATTTTGGTGTATCGAGAACGACTATGCTGAGGGATTCCGAGGGAGCTGGTAGTAAAGGACATCAAAAAATGAATTTTCTTCTAATAGTGCATACTGATACCGCAAGCATCCATCGACATTCCTATTTATGTATTTATACAATATCCTTGCAGACGAAGCATGTCGATGCCTAACACCGCGGAATTCCGCAGCACACTCTTCAATGAGAATAAAAATCTCCTCTGGAATATTGAAGGACATGCTGTGAGATTCTGCGACGTAAAACATCAGGATACCGTGGCATACTCTGGCTGCCGAGCTAATAAAATCGTAAGCTAGCAAAATATTGAGTGTTGCTCGAAGTATCTTCAGTATCTATCCATCTGACTCTCAGCGTGCGCTGCGAGAGGAGAAATATTTTCCTTTACCGTCCTCCGGTGTACTCTAGCCTTACAGGTTATTATTAACACGTTAACTGTCCAAGCATATTCTCGGGATTCCAGCGACACGTCCATTATGCCAGACATATATTTTTTTAATATACCATTATAACATGTTTTCAACTATGTTTTATAGACAAAGTCTCATCACTCTCTCCCCTCCATCTTCCATGATCACATATGACTCATGAACGTATAAGTTGGAATAATACATATCTCACGTCCATGAATGATATGTAAACATAAGTCCGATGATACCAGAGCACGTTATTCCTTTTAGAAGAAGGTTAAAATTTATACAATGCAACCCCTCAAAATGTAAGACAAAGACATTTACTATTCCTTTTCTATTTATTGTGGAGATGATCCCAAAATTCCCATGTTAGATGTGCCTGGATCTGTAGTAGTAAATTTAGCTGAAGGCTTATTGAATGAAGGATCATAACTGATAATTATTACACCAGTATTCCTTTAGATACATATTTGCTAGATCGTTCCACAGATCTTTGTGGGAGTCTAAAGGAAAAATCGAAAGGGAGTTCCAAGACCAATTTGAAAAAAGGGAAATAATCGCTTGACAACAAGACATCACAATTTTGAAGTGACACTTGACATGGGAGTGATACTGCAGATACAGGAAGAAAAAGTTGTTGTAACCAAACCGAAAGCCATTTTAGATTACAACTCAGGAAAGCAGGAAATTGAAGTATCAGATTAACTAAGTAGCTATACTATTCACCAGTTCGTAAGTTCGTGATCTGGTGCAAAAAGGTGGCAATTAAGTTAATATTTGGCACCGTTGTAATTAATAGTTAGTTATTATACAACAAAATATCTACGGAAATAAAGGCTATATTGCTTTTTACGGAAGAAATAATTGAAGAACTTTTTGAAGTAGCTAAAACAACCACCCACATTGAACCATAAACTTCTGTTGAAATTTCAAAAATACCAAGAAAGGACGACGGTAAAATTATAATAAAAAGATGTCATGAATGCTAAAGAAAAAACCAACGCGAAAATGGAACCCAGTAGATAGATACTTATTGTACCATATATAGTAAGCCATTTTGCCTATCTTGTTTTTTTGCTGGAATGCACAAAAATAAAAACGCTAACTAATTTTATGTTGTATTTTCAGAATTATGTTCATTTGTCTTCTAAAACCTTTAAGAAAGTCGTTTTTAATAAATAAAAGACTTTTTTTGGAATCATTATTACGAACGTGAAAAATACGTCTTGGAATCATCTCGGAAAAAAAATTAAAGTTCAATATCTTCTTAATAAGTCCATGCTATAATCAGCTGCTTAAATATCACGTCCAATTTTTAACATATCGTAAGGCAAAGCAAGTACAATGCATCACATATGATTCAAGGGCGTTTAGACAAACATGTCTAATGAATCACATGTGATTCATGGACAGTTAACGTGTTAACTCACCGCGTTGCCTCTACACCTTGTCACTTTCCAGTTTTATGTGGTATTCACCAAACAGTACATGTACAAAGCTTATGTAGAAAGAAAAAGATTAGACTAGTACGTGCCAGTATATGAAAGGAATGCGGCTGTAATTTAGAGTAGTGAAGACAAAGCAGAGTTGGTGCAGAGTCATGGAATGTAATGTAAGCTAATTATGATGCAAATTAATGGGTAACTGGGGCCAATTTGTGGCTGGCCAACTCCCCCTGATCGCATCGAGTCGAGGTCAAGGTGCACCACCGCTTTGTACAATGGCGGTTATTTATCGACAAACTGTTGGATATAGTGCTTATAGTCCGGTAAAAACGGTTTTTCAAATTAATAGGATAGGACCCTGTAATCCTTGTGGAAAACAGCTCTCGGCTAATTAAAAGAATATTACAGGATGTAGGTATGAAGTAGCAAATGAATCTGTTCGTACTCTGTTAATATTTATAATATGCAGATAATAAAGAGACAGTATAGAATATTGTAGAGAAAATTTCAATTCTCCACTATACACATGACTTTCTTGTCGATACGCATGATCCAATTATGGCATTGGTTTCCTCACCATTGGGCAGGACGATGGTGAAAACCGAGCTTGTACGTTTTATTTAAAATATTGTAAGACTTTGTAGGGTAGAATTTGTATTTTCGTCTCCTGTTACAAACGAATGCAACTTAGTGCTTCTGGGTAATTTGGCGTTCTAAATTCGAGCACAACCATTAATAATTTGTAAACTAACTTGTTGGTGAATTTGCGGTAGAGAATGTATCCTCCTACTCCCATTTCCGCAATCCACAAAATACGATTTACCTAGTAAATGGGTTTCAAGGTTTTGCTTGGATATTTAGTTTAGGTAAAATTTTACCAATATCGATCGTGTAATCCCGCGCGTATGTCACTGAAAACTAATCAACTAGAGGTCACCTAACAGGTTTTACGAACATTTTCTGTTGCCTTAAAGTTATACACCACACAGTATTCGCGGGCAATCAGCGCCCTCTTGATATATTGTTAGAAATCCTCAAAAACTCAGAATTTTGAAGTTTCAAAATCAAAATCACAAAAACTACAATATCAGCTTTTAGCACGTTTGTTATTGACCACCCTGTAGTGCCAATCTCCATTAATAAATGTGAATCGACATACTTCACGATGCTGTTCAGAGGTGGACCAATCGATGGCCCTTCTCTAACGGATAGCCTCGGGACCCATTCGCACCGACGCTACATCTATGTCAACGGGCTTCGCTCCTCAGACATCTCCACCATGATGCCGCCACGCGATGTGCCTGCCAGACAGACCCGCCCGACTTCGGCCTCTCATCCTAACTGGCCGGTACGATCGCTTCTGCTAACCTCAGGCAAAAATTGGATTAACAACGTGTCTTTAAGCTTCTGTCTGAGCGGTTCATCCAATATAAAAAAACATTTAATCCATTTTTTCAAGAATGAAGGTCAATTTTATTTATTAGATTACTGCCACCTTCAGTAAATTCTAAATAATTAATGTTGAACTACACTATTAAGAGACAATAGGACACGATAAGGTAACTTTGCCGGCTGTTTTTTCGGCTGAATCCTGAAACTTGGATCATCGCCATGATTGCGATGCATGTACAAAGCGCTGCCATTTCGTGTTTAACATGGAATTTTCGGCTTACAAAGAAAATCAATTCAAAGTGTTTATGAGCTGGCTTTTATGCCTTTGAACATTTTCAATTCATAAATACCGCGTATACCTGAGTTCGGTTAACATTGTGTAAATTCACTGCTTTGGAAAGTTTTGTAACAAGGAACCAAACCATGGAAAGCACTTCTAGATGTATATTGGAAGGATATGTCACAGAATTAGTATTTACTGTTGTCCGTACCATCACCCAACTAACAATTATCACTCCTATTAGAGTTGCAAAAATGATTATACAGTATTCCTTACACAGCATTGTATACTGTAAAAACATTGGCAAAACCCTCTTGGAACAGCTATACAAGCGGAATGGGCACACCTAATAGGACACTTCAGTCATTTAAGAGGTTGTATGAGGGCTGCAGGTGATATTTATACAACAAAGGTGTAAGCCCCTTGCAGCCGCTATAGGACATTTGCGTCAGTGCAAGATTCAGTTTTTGTCAACTATACAACTATTCTGTTACGTGATTCTACTTTATTGCAACCAAACTATTTCTTATGTATTGCATAGACGAAGTAAAGAATATATAACTAACACATTACAGTCATCTTGTTTACTTACATATCGGCCATTGTGAATTTCATACACAGGTATATGATAAACTTCTACACTGTGATATAGGGCTATTGAATTACTTGCGCAGCAAATTTTATTGTGATTATCGTGCAAAGTAGTTACGCAATTTCTACGGGCTTATTTCATGCATATTTTGATAATGATCAAAAGTATGTCTAGATTTTTAAGATGGAAAACTGAACTTATCTGCGTCAAATCTTCCACAAATCCTATATTTAGACACAATTACACTTATGTTTATCAGTTTATATTTGTAATTTCGAACTGAAACATAATTATTTAATATTAAATAGAGGAATAAATGTTTGCCCAATATGGCTGGTAGTTGTGTATAATCATGGCATCGTCCATGTTGTCTTCAGTTTATTAGAATATTTTGGTGTTGCCTGTAGGTGTTATACAACAATTTGACAAATGTCTGAAATGAAATACCGACAGAGTCCAATGATTTACCCAGAATTTGTACCAGATGTATGTATATCTTCTGTTTGAACAGTTGATAAAACCTTTTGAACCAATATGCATGCATTGTTTGTCTTAAATCATTGGTTATGGCATTTTAACAAAAATATGACAGCAGAAAGTTAGGTTATGGTGAAGTTATATACCAACATATTTAGCATATGTACAGCCTTTAACAGTTACTAAACAACAGTTGTATAAGTGCTTCCGTTGGGAGCAGCTTGTTGGCTAAAGTAGTAATATGCACAGCAAAACAACAAGGCTCGGGTTTATTTTATACATGGATGCCACAACACAACCATTTTGACTAACGTGCAAATATGCCGTATAAAATAGTTGTATAAACGTTTATGCAACTGTTAAAAATTTGCCCTATAAGGTGTTGTATAACTATGCTAAAGAATATTTTAAACACCTCATTTTAGAGCAAATATGTTG
The DNA here is from genome assembly GCA_963669975.1 of Acanthoscelides obtectus. NCBI lineage: Eukaryota > Metazoa > Arthropoda > Insecta > Coleoptera > Chrysomelidae > Acanthoscelides > Acanthoscelides obtectus. The sequence continues at coordinate 26,919,228 of CAVLJG010000004.1, forward strand.
CAGAAAGCAAATTTGCATTCCACACAACATTAAGCCACCATTTTGGTGTTCAGGCAACAACAATAGAGAGCTTTTATGGCTGAATGGTTCTTTTACCAAAAGCTTATAGCACTACGTTGCTAGTTGGGCAGTATTTACTAACCATTCCGTTAGCGCTAGTGGATTTCTACCTAACCTCAAGCATCGATACTTACTGACATCCTAGTTGCTCGGTCATTCAGAGTACCATAATCCACGATAAATACTGAAAGTAAATACTAATCATGTGGCGTTCGCCTTAGAATTTCAACAATTAAGCCGACATCAGATTCATAATCTACACACCTGATTTACCGCGGCAGCGCGTTTTAGTTGAGATGGCAGATACGAAAAATGTTCTTCGACAGTATTTCAGTTTCAACGTTCCTCTATACATGTCTGTTGTCCTCTCGCTTTGTTAAGAAACGACACTCGATGCACGTTAGTTTTTGCAAGGCATTTGGTCCCGAGGCGCCACATTGACTGTAAGATCTGCTTTTTATTTCTACTACATAGATATCCGGTTTATGTCTATTTTCTCTTGGAATTTTACCAGTGCATGGCTGCATCTCTGGACAGAACTGTGTTTCAAGTAGTTCGCACGCAGACATCAGCTCTATTGTCTATAAACGAAGACTTTCATTTTATTTTTACATTGTTGTTTACACCTTTTGCTGTTAATCTATTTTTTAAAGTAAATCCGTTGAAATCCAAGTTCGTGTTACAGTTCACTTTCCGCAATTTGTTAGCAACAACACCCTCACTAACATAGTTTGGCCCTTCGAAGCAGTGGCGTAGCTAGAAGTCATGGGGCCCCGGGGCAAACATTTTTTGGGGGCCCTCATGAGTATGTTTGAGAATTAAAAATATCATGTTATAATAAAAAAATTGTTTATTGTCATAAAAACAAAAAGTATCACAAATTAAAATAATGAAATAACAAAAGTCAAAAATTAAACAATAATAAATTTAAAAATCCCTTTTTCTTGCTTTTCTATTTGCAAATTCGTTGATAATATCATTTATATCAAGGTTTCGGGCTTCTTCATTCTCTTTAGAGAGCGAAGCAAAATCGCCTAATCTAATCTGGCCTTTAGTAGACCTAAGATCGTTTTTTATAAGTTTTTAGCTTGTTAAATGATCTTTCAACAGTTGCAGTAGTTACAGGCAACGTAAAAAATAAAAGGTACATTAACTTCACTTAAGTCGCTTTCAAGTACTCCATACTTACTCAAAATTATATTGAAATTTTCCTTAATTGATAGATCATTCTTAAGGTCTGTTTTACAAATATTTAACAAATTGGTATACTGAAATATTAAATTATTTAAATCAAATATTTCAGGATATTTGTTATAAATGGCTGTACATTTATTTTTAATGGATGTTTCATCGCAACTTAATATAATTTTTGGAAGAAGTAAATCAGACAATTTATTATTTTTTTTCATGCTCCTAAATCTTTTAGAAATCTGTGTCAGCACACGGTCCATAACAACATTAAAAACATTTATTTTAAATAAAATTTGAGTATTATTAAATCTGTAACCACTTAATAGTTTGTCAAAGTGTTTTTTAACTTTAGGATGACGTTTTTGCCTAATTCCGGTTGAATATTCCATTTGCTAGCCAGTTCCGTAGCTTCAATCATTAAAATTTCATAAGAATATCTTCATTCAGTTAGGTTCTTTTCTACTTGTTCTAAAACAGTCACAGATTCACTTAAATCAATATTTTTCTTTTAAAGGACCTTTGAGGCGAAGTTAACCTGGGTAAAGATTTTATACAACATTGTTGAAATAAATACAAATTCAAAGCAACACATTTGTTTTTTAATGGAAGAAGCTTCTTCTCTTTCTTCATTTTTATGAGACTGTAACTCTATTTCTGTTAAAGATTTAATAATATCAAGATAACGAAGTTTGACAGCACTAATAGACAATATCCTTCCTGACCAACGAGTTGGATTTAATGTTTTTAAAGCTGTTTTGGATTCACTGGTAAAAGAAGCTAAAAGATGCCATCTATTGATACTTGAACCAAAAAAAGAATATATATTTTGCAAAGTGGCAAAATATTGCGAGACCTCTTTACACCAATTTACTGCATCATTTATTACTAAATTTAAGTTGTGACTTGTACATATTCGGCATTTTGTTGAACTCTTTTTATTTGAGCATTTACTCCATTATAAGCTCCACTCATTACACTGGCTCCATCGTAGCCTTGCCCATTACATTTTTCAATGGGAATATCTAGATTTTTTAGTATATTTGAAACTTCTTGAGTCATTCCTCCAGCAGAATGATCTTTTAACTGGAAAAAACCCAAAAAGGATTCTTTGATTTCAAACTTTTGAGATAGGAGACTTTTATCTCGAATTATGTGACACGTTGAATAACTATACTTAATTGATCTATCTTTGTGATATCTTGAGTTGTATCAAGAAGCACAGAAAAAAATGTTGCGGAATTTATTTGTTTTGTTAATTCTGAAGTAAGTTTTTTTGAAAGGCAATCTATCAATTCATTTTGAATAGTTGGGCTAAGATATCGCACAGATCCAGAAGGCATTTCCACCACCTGTTTCATAACATCGTCATAGTCTGACAAAAATTTCACTTGAGCCATAAAATTCCCGCTAAAATCATCTTAACGTTCACGGTGCCCCCGAAATGACAAGGAACATTTAGCCAAAAGTAATGTAATTTTAAATAATCTTTGCAATACCATTTTCCAGAAGGATGCTTGAAATCTGACCTCTTCTTCTAGGTTCTTGTCAATGGCACGATTTTTTCTCCAAAGGTCGTGAACAGCGCAAGCTTCAATATGAGCTTTGCTTTTACTGTGCGCTTCAATGCGTGATGATAAATGTTTCCAATCTCTTAAGCCCGTACTCCAGTGACTGCACAATTTTGAGAAAAGTCAACAAGATTCACAATAGGCTGCATCTAGTACAGTTGAATAGCACAGCCAAAGACGATTGACCGGACCGTATTTTGTAGTAGAAAAATAATAACTCTCACTAAAACTGCGATCATTTTGGTTCGAATCCTTGGGAAATGGACCTTTAGGTCTGTTGGGTTCAAGACTAATAATAATCTTTTTATCTTCATCAGTAAGAGTTTTTCCCATGTAAAATCCAAGATCGCTGCCTACAGTAATGTTGCTATTAGAGGAACCTGGTGTAGTAAACATGGCATTGCTAATAAAATTTTCATTTTCGTCATCCGTTATTACAAAAAAACAATACTGGGATAATGTGGGGGCTGATTTCGAATACGCTTCCACATCTCTGAATATGCGTTTGAGTTGTAAACTGAGGATGAGAAGAATTTAAGTTTTTTTCTGAAGTTATCCCTACTCAAATGCTTAGAAAATGCTAGGCACAGCAACATCCATGTTTCTAACCTTCAGACTTGATGTGAAGATTCTGCTTTATCACCTGAATCTTAACCCCGACTCACTTCAATAAGTGTCCGGGCGAAACTAATTTTTTAACCGAAATTTCGGTCTTAGCTTTAGTTTCTGCCGAAACCGAAACTTTTTATCGATGATTTTTTGGAATAATTCAAGTATTCTGAAATACGAGTACATCTATCTGGCGCGGAAGTTAAGGTAGTAGTGTATCTCTAAGAAAAAACGAACTCTATTGGAGGCTTTCTTTTATTTTAAGAATAATCAATATGAAAAATATAATTAATAAAGTCCCTAACATTTGGCTATCATTCTGCGCCTTCTAAAAGAAAATTATGGCAATAGTTTCCTTTTATATCCCTACAGTATATAAAACAAAATAAAAGATGATGTACCAGTCAATACAGTTAGAGGAAAGGGACCAAATTTGAGATAATTTTTTGAAAAGGAAAATAAAATACTTGTTTTAAACGAGCGTATATTTTTAAATAAACTTGCGATTTGATGCTCCTAGCATACTCTAAAATAAGAAAATAATATTAAATGTATTTTTTTACAGACAAAAAGTATATTTTAAAAAAAGTAAATATTTTTGTAAATTTACAGCTGGTTCCCTAATTTGAGATACTATTCAAAACATCCCTTTCTTTTGCAGAAAGTGCAAAAGAAAATTTTATTGGTAATCTCTTCACATTCTTTATGTGCCCATCTACTACAATGGCTGTATTTTGCCCATTTTAACCCTTCTTATCTTCGGAAAATGGACCCGTACAAAATAAATATTCAGCATCGCTTTCATGTTGCTTTCATCTGAAGATGAATCATACAACTTAAGGCTTCCTCTGCATTCTGAACTTGAACTGGAGGGGGAAGGTATCTATCCCAATCCTTTTGAGGCTTTTAAATAATCCATCTTCTTACTCTTGTGCTTCCAGGCATCTGCATCTTGATACAGGGCCCCAATTTGAAATAGTCTCAAATTAGGAATTAAATTAAATAATTAAAAAAGTTTAAACAAGCATATTTAGGTTATTTAATTTAATTATAAAATCACAGTATTGTAAAAGAAAATAAATAAGGTATTTGTAAACTACTAAATTTATATCAGACAATTGTTCTAAATAACTTACCTTAATTTTAGTAATAACTTTTCTCGCACTATTAAAAATATTTTTAACTCTCAAGAAGTGAACGGCCGGAACAACGTTGTATGTAACAAAAAAGCTCAGTGGCCGAAATTAAGAAAAACAAATTTGAACCATTTTTTTCAAATGACTGCGTCTATAGTTGGCCAGCACAATAAAGGAACAATAGTTATACAAGGTTATTGTAATTTAAAAATGTGACACCTATTTTGCAGCTATGGGAACCATTTTTATGGAAAACGCATGTAACAAGGTTGTATGATCACGTTACTTACAACGTTGTTACAGGGAGGCTTTAAATGACTATAAGCAAAACAAGTATTTTCAGCAGTTCTATTTATTAAGGGAACCAAAGTACACAGTAACAGTTTTTTTTATATTCCAACTACCACAAAGGCCTAAGGCCTAAGCACCCATTGGGTACCATGGGGCTATGGGGGATACATGGGAAAGGGGGGACGCCACACAGACTCTGGCGAGGGAACACGTGTGCATGCAACATGCACATATTCTGGCACCGCCTACGAGAACCGCCGGGTGGTACCTCCGCGTTCGACAGTCAGAGACCATCTACCACCTACGGACAATCACAACATCCATAGCCAAGAGAAAAATTTCTCCTGGGATGGGACTCGAACCCGCACAGTGCACGGCGACTGATCAGGAGACCGAACAGTCTACTACTGCGGCCACCGCTGCTGCCTAACATATTTTTAATAACAAAAAAATACGTTCTAAGTTCATCAACGTGTTTCGAAACCAAAACTGAAACTAAAATAAATATTACTGGGTTGCAGTTAATTTCTCATAAAATGTTACATACTTTAAGCGGAATATAATCACTCATATCTTCAAGGTTTTTTAATTTTTCATCTTTGATTGGATGAAGGTTGTGATACATTATAGGTAATTTTTCAGATGATATGATATCAGTGGCAAAAGTCATTGTTTCTTTTCTTTTGCGAATGCTTATGGGAAATGAATTCCAGGGCTGCATAATATTATGAGATTTTCTCATTCTCAAAGTAGCTGGAGAATCAGCGGTAAGTTGCAGCCACAATCCTTGTGTAATTTTAGATTTGGGGTATTTCCATATACAATATTCCAAAGCTGTTAAATTCTCAAAGAAGTCTTGGTGCATTCAGACAACTTTAAAAGGATTTTAACTTTGGCTTTAGCAATGACATCGACCCACTGGAATGGTTCATAAACCATAGATATTCTTTTTTGTTTACGTACATACAACTTTGTTACGCGGAAGACTGAAACGGCGCGCTTTACAAATTCGCGTCACAGTGATTGATGCGAGGTGGGTCTATGTTGTCAACGGATCCCAATAGGCACATACTACGTTGTTTTACGGAAATCTCATTTTATAGAAAAATGTTATATACAACGTTTTTCCGGCCGACCCTTCAAGTAACAAGTTGTGATATCACAGCAAACCATGTGCAAAACTAAACTGTAAACACATGTAGGATACTACGGCGTCTTAGTTCACAACTTTTTGGTATTACTAGAAGATGGTGCTACAAAGATACAAAGTTACACCACTGTCTCAAATTAGGCGCTTGTCTCAAATTCGGTTCCTTCCCTCTACCTAGAAAACGTATTAAATCTGGATAGAAGATTGGTTATCGGAGCAAAAACATAAATTGTTGATACGATACTGATATATACGGTGAGGTTCAAATGTGGCTGGCGTCGTAACGTGTAACGAAGTGCTTCTGTCTCCTTTTAACCCACGTATTGCAAACGTCTCGTGCTTCTCTCTCATACACATTGTGACGTCAGTGGTATTTGGTTTTCAGTGACCTTGACTCTAAAAATTGATCCTCTGCACATACTGACATCAGTGAAGGGACGAATTAAAGAGACGCGTCTCTTGATAATGTAAGGCATCGCGTTCTAATTGGCTGATAAACTCATCCCACATAGCGTCTCAGAGTTGTGGTAATGGAACCTCAGTCTAATTTACCATATATAGTATAACAAGCTAAAAATGTAAGTGCCAACAAGAAAACGAACATACAGATTAAAGCTGAAGATTGTAGCGCCTAACGTCTCGAAACCAAAAACATATAAAGGTTAAATAAACTATGAGGTTGATCACACTTTTGTATGTTACAATAAAAAAAAAACATGGAAACACTGAAAGCGACAACGTATATTCGTTTTCCGTTGTACTTTCGGTGGATTTTCGGCCGAAACTGAAACAAAACGCCAGGAAGAGAATTATGCAAGGATTATAAACCTGAATGGGCTGAAAACATTAGAGGAAATGCAAGCATATTTTCAATACTGCAGGTAACTTGGAATATTTATCTAAATAAATGTAAACACTATCTATATTTTTTTGCCGTAAATGTAATGTAAATCACACAAAAAGTACGAGGAATGTCTTTATTGTTTTTCGAAATATTCTCCACGAAGATTAATACACATCTGCATGCGTTCGAACCAATTTTCGAAGCACTTATTCCACTCGTTTGCTGGCAGATAAATAAGGGCATTTTTGAATACGTCAACTGCTTCTTCTGGTGACTGGAACCTTTGACCACGGAGTCTGTTTTTAATTTTCGAGAAAGTAAATAAATCGTTAGTACTTAGATCGGGACTATGTATATGGAAGATGGTCCAATAATTCCACGTTTTCTTCCGTATAAATACTGCCTTGTTTTTGGGCTGTGTGCGAGCTTGCATTGTCTTGGTGGAGGATGATTCTTCTTTCGTGGTTGATTTTCCGAAGCTCGGCGATGACTTTTGGCAAACAAATGGTATACCAATCCGCAGTAACAACAGTTCTTTGCTCATTAAGAGGAATTGTTGCAATATGACCCGCTTTTGACACAAATGTCGCGACCATCTTTTTCGAAACACTTCGAGAACGGATGACTTGTTGGCTTTTCTTCACCTTGGAACACCCAAACAGCCGACTGTCGTTTATGTTCTGGTTCATATCAGTGAATCCACGATTCATCATCACTAACAATGCTGTACACATTTTTTGAGTTTCCGGAATTGAAACGGTCAAGCGTTTTTTGACACCAATTAACCCTGGCTGATTCTGCTCTTCAGTCAACAGGTGGGGTATCCAACGAGAAACTAATTTTCTTACTACTAATTCCTCATGTAAAATTTTTTGAATTGAGGTCTTTGAGATCTTCAAGGACGCCTCAATCTCGCGGTATGTCACATGTCTTTCTTCAATGATGAGTTTGCGCACAGCATCGACGTTTTCCTTGGTAACTGCCGTTTTTGGTGCACCCACCCTGGGATTGATCGCTAAGACTCACCCGTCCACGTTTGAATTCTCCATACCAACGGGAAATTGTCGACTGATGTGGAGTTTCTTTGCCGAAAACAGACAGTAACTCAGCAAGGCATTCTTGTTGCGATAATTGTCTCTGAAAGTTGTAATAAATTATGGCGCGAAAATGTTCTCGGTTGAGTTCCATTTTTCTAATGACTTGGTGACACTCAAAAATTCAGTATAATGAGAACACTGCACGTATTGTGGTGAAACTTTGAATTTAAGTTTACTAAAGAGTGAGGTTAAGATTCAGTACTGACGTTCGATCCGCGCGGCCTACTATGTTTCTATATGCAAAACTTAAAAGGCGTCCCTAAAAACAGGACGCAATCTTGACATTTTCTCCTACCAGCCACACGGGAACCAGACATCTACTGTGAAAACTTTTTCGGTAAAAATGCAATCATTGATAATCATTTACTCTGATACGTAAAATCTTCATTGCAATTATTTGAACCATTATGGGTCGTTGTTAGTTTACAATTTTATTTAGATTTTGTGAATATATTCAGAATTAAAAATGTGACATGGATTTCTAAGGATGTCTTGTTTTCAAATTTGGAATAGGTACAGTGCTTTGTGTGCGAATTATGGGTTAATTGTAAGAACAATAACTAAGAACACTAAAATATAAGTTCAGGCTAAATACTGATTTGTGATTATCGTGACTGATTACTACATAACAATTAGAAGCTATTTTGTTAAGCAGATTAATTACCGAAGACTGTAAAACGGTTACAAAGCTGAGAAATTTATTAGTTTCTTGGAAAAAGTGTAAACAATTGTCAAACAAAGGTGATTATAATTTGATATACTATATTCCCAATTACCTGCACCCTAAGTAAATTTACGCTTTTGGAGTTTTTTTTTAATTTGAGAAATATTTTAATGGTGTTCCTGTTTTTCTTTTGTTTATTTGATTATATCGTTAAAATTTAACAATTTCCCAATAATGCATTTTTTATTTTGCTATCCCGTTTATCTTGCAATTTATTTCCAAAATACGTTCCAGTATTTTAAATGTGCTGCAGTTCCTCTACTTGTGAGCAGCAGTGTAGATACTTTTTTGATGGACTTCCTATATAGGATGTCTAGATTAATTACACAAGAGAAGCCATATAAGGTATTATTTGTACGAAGGCACAAGGTTCCATAATAGGGGAATCCTTATAGGTTCAGAAAGGAAAAGGACATTCATTTATTTCAGGGAAATATTATTTTGTTACAACTTCGGACTGACATTTTTGTTGAAAATAGCGTTACCTGTGACCTTACAAGATAAGCATCTTCTATCATCAGGTTTTTGGTGGATGATATGTTCATCTTTCTTTATGCTTCCAGCCTATGGTCTCCCAGAGAAGTTTTGCAGATTGGTGGCTGACTTCCTATCTGTCGTCATTGCAGGTTCTCCTCTTCATCCCACAATGTTAACGAGGATACTCCTTTAGGATCAGTATTGGCTCCGACATTGTTCCTCTGACGTGTCAATGATGTCCTTTCCTGTACGATCCATCCGATCAATAACTTTGCTGATGACATCAATAAGCATGAAGGATTTCAGAGTGACAAGCAGATCTGTACCGGTGAGATGAAGACAAGAAGAGTAGCAGCAACTTTTTACTTGTTCTACTTTACTTAGTATATCCAGAACTGTCCGATACGACCGCTCCGTTGTCCCTAGGGTATCAAGATTATGATCTAGGCTTTTTCCAGATCTAACGCTAGGCGATTCAAAAATCAGATTAACATATTTCTCCTCCTGGTAGCCGTGGTGCCATGATATTAGGTTTCTGCCCACACAGCTGCTTTGTTATAAAAAAAACAAATCAAAAGTGCCTCAAAGAATGATATTGTCGTTCTCTTTTGACAAATATATTTGACAAGCAGTTTTAGATTTTCATGCAAGTCCTGCCCTGGATTGCGGTTGGAAATGATTTAGAAGGAGCCAGCCGTAAACTATCGTATATATGCCAATTCTTTCTATGCTCAGGTGCAAACTCGGCGAAATGTAAAACAAACATTTGGCAATAGGTTTCCATAAATTTTCACGGAGTAAGTGTAATCAGTGCCTAGTTTCAATAGTGGTACGGTAATCATAATCATTTCATGAATGTTGACAACTCGCTAACTGAGGTTTGAACATTCACAGAAACCAAAATGCTTTCAATAAAATATTTCTGTTGAAGTAATAATTTCACGAGCTAAAGATCGCGCAAGTACAGAACAAAAATAAATGTTTTTTCATTTAATGCGCCAAACATACCAACCTGTGATATAAACTACATGGTATACGTGCATTTTCTAGACAAAGGAGTTGCTAATTCACTCATGAGAATATAAGGATATCAGGGTTATGCTGATATCTATATATGTTGTAAATTAAGTTTTACGCTTGCGGAGTAAGCGTATTCAGTCATTTGGTGGGTCTCGCAGCGTTACTCTTTCTATTACCAATACTTCCCCCGATTTGATAGTGGCTCACTCAACAGATATGAAGAGTACTCTAGGCTAGGTTTTAACGAATGGTTTCCTCGAATAGTTCAACCATACATTAACTCATGAATGCTTTAACGTTTCTTGGTGAAATACTATGTCAGAGAAGCGTTTAACTGCGTCAAATCATTGTATCCCCAAACAATGATAACCTCCAGATCTCTCGTCAGAAACAAAGTCGTGACTGCTTCCTCTCTTCAGCTCAAGAGCAGAAATCTGTCTGGTCACGGCTAAGTAGGTTCTTAGTCCACGTGCTTTCAATTTCTTCAGGTTCTTGGGATAAATCAATAGGTGTCAAAAATATATTTAATCAGCTTGCCAACGTTTCGGCGTTTATTTTACGCCTACCCCAGAGCTACAAAAAGTGTGAAAAAGATATATTTAAAAATTAAAAATTTTAAATATGGCAATAAAGTTAAAAATACAGTAAAAAATCACTAAGAAAATACACAGGAATATGAAAACAAAAATGATTACATGATAATTCAGGATCCAACAAGTGAAGTATGTTTTCTTTAAAATGGGTCATTACAAAGAAGCATTTCGAAAATCAAATTAATAAAACAACGATTCTGAAAAGATATTTTCAGGTTTTTCGAGGCATTGTGAACAAAAGGCTTTCTCTGAAGTTGATGTTATAAGGCCCACAAAGTACCATCTATTACCAGAATCGACCACTGCGAGTAAGCTGTTAGTTGGAACTGCATGTCAGTTTGCATTGTCAGCCGGGTCACTACTGTGGCCACTAGGGGCCGCCGATACTGGTGCTACTATACTAGATAACGGTCTTTTCGCCATTGAAGACAATGCGAAATGTTCATTCAGTTCCGACAGACAGCTTCGCTTTTTTCACTTTCACAGTGGTCGATTCTGGTAATAAATGGCACTTGTGCTGTTTTATTTCAATAGACCTTGTACTCTTAGCTTTCGGTCGTTGTCAACCGACCCCAAGCATGTTGTACTGATGCCAAATAGCAGGAAATATGTCCATGGTAATTTTCAGTGCATATAAACTTGGTTCAAGTATTCCGAGGACCGTGTTTTAGGATTAGTTTATTTAAAAGCATTTCTTAACTCTGATTGGGAAGCTAACAAATGGCGAACTTTAGATTTTCGCAGACTGTACGTACAATAATGTTTAGCAAATATACAGGGTGTTCCTTAATGATATGCGAATATTTAAGGGTGTGAATCTACATGATAAATTAATTTTAGTTTGGTTTATAAACTATGGTCCAAAAACGTTTCCGTACTTCCTGTTGAAGTTTCATTAAAAAAATGGAAATTAATTAATATTTTCAGAACCGCTTCAGGTATTTCACTGATATTTAGTACGAAGTGAAAGTTAATAAAGTTGCATATTTTTCAATGCAAAAATAACTTTTAGTTTTAACAGTGGCGTGCGTACGGGTATTGACTTCGATATTTTTTAAGAAAAAAATTGTACGCCAATGTTTCTTTGCCAGATAAAAATTAGTTTTGAATTCCCCCTTCAATTTAAAACAAATGATCTCTCTTGAATTGTTTACTTTCGACGCGCCATTTTTGAGTAAAAAAATAAAAACCGTTCTATTGTCTAACTTGCAAAATTATTATTAACTTAATTATTTTTGCATTGAAAAATATGCAACTTTATTTACTTTCACTACGTACTAAATATCAGTGAAATATCTGAAGCGGTTCTGAAAATATTAATTAATTTCCATTTTTTCCCCAAAACTTCAACACCCCGAGTTTTTGTAAGGAAACGTTTTTTGACCATAGTTTATAAAGCAAACTAACATTAATTTTTTATGTAGATTCACATCCTTAAATATTCGCATATCATTAAGGAACACCCTGTATCTTGTATGTGTCTCCATGGATTATTATACTTGATCTCTTGTGGGTAATTTATATTGATAATTCTGACATATGTTTTTCTTTGTTTCAGTTTGTGGAGATATACACGGTCAATTTTATGACCTTATGAAATTATTCGAGGTGGGCGGACCGCCTGCCAGTACAAAGTACCTTTTTCTTGGTGATTATGTTGATAGAGGATATTTTAGTATAGAGGTGAGTACCTTAATTGTGAAACAGTGGATTGTTATATAGGGCATCATTTATTCCAATTTGTGAACAAAAATCCTTCATCATGATGTTAGAGAGTGTTTAGTACAACAAAAATAACTGATTGTTAGGCCTTGTTAGGTTACCTTCGATAAGAATTGGAAATAAGGGAGGTCGGAAAATGTTTCCGCAGTGACAGTACTGACAACTGACAATCGTGAGAGGTTGCGTATTATATTAACGTTAAAGTTACCCCAAATGTTTTGGTTATACATGTGTTGATTATTCCAAACCGGAAACGTATAGGCTTGGAATCATAGAAACACAGAAGGACAAGTGACCACAAGTCTGTCAGAATTACAATAAAAAACTACCTCACCACATAGCGCATACACCAAAAATCGGGTCAATTTAATCAATTTGGACCACTGCCTATTTCCTGCATTTATCTTTATCTATGATGTAAAATTCATATTTATATTGCATATTAACCATGTATTTATAACTTGAAGTTATTTTTATAAAACCTTTCCAAATTTACAAATTTCGGCAACAGCATTGAATAATGAAGATAATGCGTTACGAAATAGTATCAAGTAACTGAGAGCGAAGGATGGTCTCGCTGCTGCGTAAAGTCGGAATAACGAAGACAATAACTAAGCAGCAAAATAAGAGCACTAAAAACTAGTATGTAATGATGTACGCGTCCACCATCTTTAGCCATCTGTGATATACTTAACACTCTCACCATTTTTTTATTTCTGTAAAATCGGTTGGTATGAAGAAAACTAAATCACCCAACATCTATTAAGTTATTAAATATGTATATTCCTAGAAAAGAGTATTCTTTAGAAAGTACGCTTTAATAGCAAATCGAACTAAAAATTAGAAAACAATTTTCCAGTATAAGAGAGTTCAACTGTAATAGAAAGTCAGTCAACTATAACTATGACTATTAGTTTGGACTAAGATCAATATAAAAATTAAAATAATAACAAATTCGATCTTAGTAAAAAAACGTGGTATGCTTGATATTAAATGTTAGAATCATTTTTTTAGTTGCTATTTACAAAATTTGAGTTAACATGAAATTATAGTTAATTGCACCACAGGTTTTTGGACTGTAATCAATTTTTTTGGGTTATTAGTTCTTGTATTGTTCCTATTCCAAACTAATCAATTATACTTGATTGTTGGACTTTTTATTGCAGCGCCAGAAACTCTCCTATATTTGAAAACTATTCTGTACTACTAATTTTCTGAATTTTTAGGCTCAAAATGAGATCACAAGTGCTTATAATCAGAAGTTTATATTTTCGGTATATTTTATATGTGAAAAATCTAAATTTACGTCAACATTTTTTCAAGTTACGAAATTTCCTAAATTATTTCAAAATTCACAATTTTTTTCAAAATTTCTAAATCTTCAAATTATTTTCCGAATTTTCTAATTATTTTCCAAATTTTGAAATCCATTCTTTTTCTAATTTGTAAATTCAAATTAAAAAAAAATCAAATTAGAATTTTTTTTAACATTATTGTATTGAAACTTTGACGTTAATCAGACTTCTTGAAATTGGTGAAAGTTAGGTTGAAGGATTCTGTTTCATACTGGTCAAGAAAATGAAAGCGTGTTAAAAATTGAAGAGTTAGAACCCCCAAATACCTCTCCTTGTTACCATGTTATAAGGGAGGATTCATCTACTTGTAGAAACGCAAAAATTCATGGCAAGGACTATAGCTCAGAAAAAATTGTTAAGGTAATATCTTACTTTAAACCTATTGAATGATGCATAGAGATCTTCAAACTGATAGTTGTATCAAATTCTGGAACATATTTTCTGAGAATGAAGAATATGTTTTCTGTTTCTAAGCCTATTTTACGTAATTGCGAATTTTTGGGTCACTCAAAGAGCGTGTCGGTAGATCCCTTAAGCAACCAGTGCGTTTTACATGAGAAAATATGTTATGTAAGAGTACTGGGAATTTTTGAACAGGGTGTGATTAGGACAAAGTTTTATGACAAGTAATAAGTCAATGATTTTTCGATAATGCATGTTAGAAAAGTAGCTCGTATCATTGTTTGTTCTAGGTTATAACCATACAAAATCTGACAGTTTCCTTCTCTTCTGTTGACAGTGCGTGTTGTACCTGTGGGCGTTAAAGCTGTGTTACCCTACAACCCTTTTTCTACTTCGTGGCAACCATGAGTGTCGACATTTAACAGAATACTTCACATTTAAGCAAGAATGTAAGTATATTTCGTATTACTTAGAGCTTAAGACTGCATATACAGTCTAATCATATTAGCAAATTTCTTCGAAATAATTGTAAAGTCTGGTTTTATTGGTGCAAGTTGTTCAAGGGGGTATTCAAAACATGGACGCATAAAATGGGTACACCAATCTTTGTGGGAAAACTTTTTATTCGACAACAAAAAATGAGAAAACGTGTTTTTGGGATTCAATCGAAAATTTTGACAGGAACGAAAAAACTTTATAAGATTTTTAAGTATTTATGAGACCTGCAAAATGAGATCATACGTGAAAAGATCCGACTAATAGCAAACGAGTTGACCGAAAACCAAGGGTAATTGCAGGTTTTGGCACTTGTTGGTAATGCGACGATGGTTTCTCGCAGATATTTGAAATTCTGCAAATCCGTAGTATTTGTACTTCTAAATATCAATAACAAAATTGAAGTATATTGGTCAAGTAGTTTTTGAGAATTTCAAATTGTTTATCCCAAAACACCTGTTTTCGGGCCATCACTACTAGTTTATTGAGCAATATACAGGGCTCGTTTAAAGAGCATTTAATAGCAAATTACACGTGCTTACCTCGCCGGTATGAATCACAAACCATTCCGAAAGATAAATGTTATTTTTATACGAAAAACAAAGATTACGTTTTTTTTCCTAAACAAATTCAAACATTTCGTATTCGAAAAACGTACGTTACTATACACATTTTAAACAAAGCGGATGTGTATATCATCTTTTGTTGCGAATTACTCACAAATACGAAATGTTCGAATTTGTTTAGAAGAAAAAACGTAAACCTTTTTTTGCATAAAAATAACATTTATTTCCCGGAATGGTTTGCGATTCATATCGGCAAGATAAACTAGTGTATTTTGCTATAAAATGCCCTCTGAACTAACGTTGTATATTGCTCAATAAACTAGTAGTGATGGCTGGAAAACAGGTATTTTGGGATAAGCAATTAGAAATTCTCAAAGAAGCAGTCTAGTCCAATTTTGTTGTCGTTATTTAGAATTTCAAATATCTGCGAGAAACCATCGACGCGTTACCGACAAGTGCCAAAACCTGCAGTTTGCCTCGGTTTTCGGCCATAGCTCTTTTGCTATTAGTCGGATCTTTTCACGTGTCGTCTCATTTTGCAGGTCTCATAAATAACTAAAAATCTTATACATATAAAGAGTTTTTTTGTTCCTGTCAACACTTTCCATTGAATCCCAAAAAAAACGTTATCTCATCCTTTGTTGTCGAATAAAAAGTTTTCCTACAAAAATTGGTGTACCCATTTTATGCGTCCATGTTTTGAATACCCCCTTGAACAACTTTCAGCGATAAAACCAGACTTTACAATTATTTCGCAAACCAGGGGCATTTTCGTCTAATATGATTAGACTGATATTTAAACTTGATGGAATATTCGTGGGAGGTTATTTTTCTTGGAAATTCGTTATACAAAAACAATTTTTATAAGTATAAATTGAGATTTTAGCTTGCGGTGTCAACATAATGCACCCTCAAGTTTCAAGCTCTAGATTTCCCACCCTGTATTGTATATGCTATGCTTTAACTCGAAGCCGTGCAGACAACCATGTTTTGTATCACTGCATCTGCATTTATTAACTCAGGTTTTAATTATCTCCATTTCTTTAGACTTGTTTCAGTTAATTAAAAATCACTCCAAAGGAAAAATAAAACATGTCTCAGCTTATATACATACTAACTGAGCTAACTAGGGTGCATAAAATTCCAACGTTTTATAATAAAGCTCTTATATACATATAATATAAATATTTATGAAATCCAAACATGATACTGAGACTCGGCAGTGTTTGAGTTTTAGATTTAAGTTTGGGTTAATACAACTAAAAGCGGAATATGGGTGTTAATAATTCGCTCGTGGTAACTTTCCAAGAAGTTTTTGCATTAATGCATATAATATGGGAGACCCGGGCATAGCGAATATCCCCCGTTATATCTATCTATATGCCACGAGTCCGACATCGTGACTAAGTAAATCAACGGATTCGAAAAGATTAGGAGGAATCAAGCCTATAGTCAACGCCAAACAAAGTGGCGTGCACGTCATCACGATAAAAATTCCCCGACCTAATGCCTAGGTTTCTATCACAAACAATTGCTCTATTGCAGTTTCATATTAATGTGATATATAAATTGTAAAATGGTCATTACTCTCTTTATGGTTAATAGTCATATAAACATTGTTATTAAAATATCACATAAGTTGCTTTCTGATAAATTTAGACGCATTATGCGAAATAAAATGTTTTGCAAACGCTCCAATCACTTATCGACATGTAAACGCACTAAACCGATTTCGCAGCGTTGACACATTGTCACCTTGAAACTTATTTAAACTGGGAACTGACATTTGTATTAATTTTGACACTGAATCAATTTGTGGCATTTCAAATCTTTATAAATCCTTTGGCCCCGCATACTGTAAATCAACAACTGTTTGTTTCAAAACAAAATTATTCATTTTACGAGTAGATAAAGGCAATTTTGGTATATAAAGATGCCCAAACAGTTAAATAGTCGGTGTAAGGAACTCGTGGCCTCGTTAATGCACTACTTTGAGCAAGAAAGGGACAACAACGGGCCTTTGTTGCCTTTAAATGCTGTTCAAGAGGTAGGTTACTAATAATTATATGTAATGTATATTAATAATAGTGAAATTTTATTTCATTTTTTGTAGCGTGTTGCTGCTGCTTTAAAAATTAGTTTAAGGACAGTTAGTCGTATTTCCGAGGGTGTGAAAAGTGATGCAAATTTAGAATCGCCCAAGAAAAAGCGGAGTTATATTAAACGTGTAACCAACACAGCGACATTGGATACAAGTGCCATTCGAGAAGTGATCTATAATATGTATCACAAAAGTAAAATCTTATTATAATAACTTATCAGAAATTTGCATTAATTTGTTAACTAAATTATAATGTCATATTACACATGGTTTCAGAAGAACAAGTTACGATACAAACTTTATGGTCTCGATTAAGAGATAGGGTATTATTTGATGGTAGTGCCACGTCTTTAAGGCGGTTGCTTAGAGATCTTGGATTTAAGTGGCTTAAGGACAATCCGCGACGAGGGCTCATGGAACTACCAAGTATAGCTTTGAAAAGGGTGGAATTTCTAAGGCAATACAATCAAGCCAAGGTTGAGGCCTTATACCAGTTTGTCTTCCTCGATGAAACTTGGATATTTCAAAATGGGACCATAGGTCGCTCTTGGCAAAATGGAAACCAAAAAAGCGTGAAAGCTATTAAAACAGATGGTAAAAGGTATGTACTTTTACACAATTTGCACTATAAAATTTAAAACTAATATATTTTAGATACATTATATTACATGCTGGAAATGAAAATGGGTTTATTGAGGGTAGTGAAGCGATATTTTCTTCGAAAACAAAATTGAGCGATTACCATGGAGAGATGAACCAGGACAATTTTTTGAAATGGTTTCAACATCAGTTATTAGAAAAATTGGAGAGTCCATCTATGATTATACTGGATAACGCCCCTTATCACAGCATGATATTGAACAAAGTGCCCAACAATGCATGGACAAAAAAAAATATCCAAGACTGGTTGACAAATCAAAACATACCATTTTTAAACACAATGTTTAAAACAGAGCTATTGAGTATTGTTGCTCGGTACATAATGCTTCTTAATTATATATATTTTGGTCGACAGTTTATATTTCTTTTGTTTATTCCTATTCTTAAAATAACTGCTTTTTTAGAAAGAAACCACCTAAAATATACGTGATTGATGAATTGGCGGAACAACATGGGCACAAAGTTCTTCGTCTGCCTCCTTACCATTGTATATTTAACCCTATTGAGTTAATTTGGGGCATAGCAAAAGGTTACTATGACAGACATATTGGCAGAGATGGTAACAGTGAAAAAGACTGTTTGGATATGTGGAACGAGGCTCTACAAACGGTTACCCCAGACATGTGGAAAAATAGTGTTCGACATACTGAGCAAGAAATTTTTAAATGGTATGAAAGAGAACGAATTTTTGATCGACCAGACATCGAACCTTTAATAATCAACTTTGAGAGTGATGAAGATTCAGATTCAGACAGCGCTGAAGAAAGAAACTCCGACTAACTTTATTGTACAGAAAAAGCTTACACCAGTAGCTTACCTAATTTTAGAATGCATTTTTCTGTATGAATTCTGTAAAATAAATACCATGCATAAAATTTGGAGGACCCCATTTGGATTTTTATTCAGTACCTTTAAGCTATCAATTAAATATGGTAGTTTCATAGTGTCATCTGATCAATAATTGTCATACTTAATGATTATGCAAGTACAGATCTATAATTTTATTATACTATTATTTTTGTTCTCATTTGAGGTTAATATTGCTTATAAACCTAGATATGTAAATAATAAATTTTATTATTTTACAAAAAGTTTGGCAACAATGTAAATTTTTCAACACACCCACCTTGATGACGTGCACGTCACTTTGTTTGGCGTTGACTATATATGTTTACATTGCATTGTTTGTCGCCGAATTTGCTTAGTTTTAGTGCACACTTTTGACTCATTTGTCTACCAATGCCTACCAAAGTGAAGGCGTTGTATCAACATAATAATAATACTTAGTCGAGGAATCATCTACATATCTTCATTATGTAAGAGATGCCATATCTTGAAATCGTCTAATACCACTATTATCTGCAAACATTCCCACTTTTATAAAATAATTCTGATTATAAGAATTTAATGACAGAACTGCCAAAAAATTGACTCATGTCAAGAGCATTTTGATCCTCAGTACAGACTATGAGAATAAGGAGACAAACAAATCCTTGACTGACGCTTTTCTACCTAGTCTGGATTCGTTGAGGTAAATACACATATTCGTCCGTCTGTATTTAGTAATTGTTAATCTGTTGTGGATATTGTCTATAAAATATTAACATCGCACATGAAGAATCTACCGAGAGAAAGTATGGAAAGCATCAGACCGGATTTAGACGCGGAAGAAGCACAATAGGCCAAATCTTCGTACTACGAGAAACACAGGCAGAAAGCTACGAGCACTTGAAGCCGACGTTTGCATTATTCCTTGACTTCAAACAAGCATACGATAAGGTAAATCGGAAAAAAATGATCGAGGCTTTAAGATTAATGTGAGTCGAAGAAAAACTTATTAGACTGATAACGATATTAATGAAGAAGACAGAAAATAATGTCAAAATCAACAACGAATTATCCGTTTCTTTTGTCATTAGAGCACTTTCATCAGTTCTGTTCAGCCTATGGCTTGAGAAGATTATAATAGATGTGAAAATAAATAGAAGGATTACTTTATCATAAGAAACACCAATGCTTAGCATTCGCTGACGATTTAGTGATCATAACCAGAAGTAAGGAGGAATTATGCAAAATGACGAAGAGGCTGGAAGACAAAGCACTGTCAATGGGTTTGGATATTAACGAAGAAAAAAGAGGAAGAGTTTAAAAATGAGTGGCTAACAGTAAAAGCAGCCAGTGGCAAAACTTACCAATTTGAAGAGGTAGAAACGTACGCGTTTTTAGGAACTGTTTTTAAAAGAAGACCAGATATAGCGGAAGAAATTCAGAATAGGCTGATGATGGGTAACCGGTGTGTTTACTCACTGAATCGACTACTGAAGAGTAAAATCGTGTCCAGAAAGGCTAAACTACGGTTGTATAAAACTATTTTAAGACCTATTGTCATCTATGGCAGTGAAGTATGGACATTAAATAAAGCAGAACAGAACAAAATCGCTATTTGGGAGAGAAAAATCTTACGCAAGATATTCGGTGGGAAGCGGGAGTGCGGTAGATGGGTGCGGAGATCGAACAAAGAACTGCTTTATGGTGAACCTGATATAGTAGGAACAGTGAAAGCTCAAAGATTGAGATGGTTAGGACATGTCCAAAGGATGACGGAGACCAGAATACAAAAAAGAATACTAACAAGCAATATTGGTGGAAAAAGGAGGCGAGGAAGACCGAAAACCAGATAGAAATAGGAAGTGGAAATGGATATTCAAAATTTAAGAATTAACAATTGGAAGAAGAAGGCAGTAAACAAGAAAAGCTGGCGACAGGTTACCACTCAAGTCAGGGGCCTATTCGGCCTGCAGTGCTGACCTATATATATAATCTGTTATATGTCATTTCCATGATCGGCTTCTTAAGGCACATAAAATAATCTTTAACGAATATTTTCCTTGGTGCAAAAAATCGGATATAGATCATAATAGTCCACACAGTAAGCTAAGGCTGATATAGAATCGCGTAAATCTCCATATGACAGCAGACGAAAAGCTCTAAAGGCCTTCCATTACAGAACCGGCCAAATCAATATGGACCTGTCAAAGATTTTCACTACGCTGCGCTTGAAGCAACTACATAAAAAATCAGCTTTTGATCCGGCTTGATTTACGACCTGGCAAGCACCAGTAACGCCAAAACAAAAATAAAAGCTGCTAGCTGCGTCCATGGACTGCGGAATTTTAGCACTGGCGCTAAAACATTAAAATCGTATGCACTGTTGTTTTGCTCTCAAAAATATTATTTTTTGATGATAGCATGTTTTAACAGATATGCATACAAACTTGTAGATGATTCTTCCTCACTGAAGTTATATTTTTATACCCTTATATTATTTACTCTAAAATACAACTGGCTATAGATGAAACCTATCCATGAAGGACATGCATTGATCATATTATGTATGCTGAATTGCAACAGATAAAAAAAGAATTAATAGAGAGAAGAGGATGATGGTATTTACTGTGTAATATTTGAGGTTATTCCATCAATGTTGTTTCTCCCAAGCGTGTTAATCAATTTTTTAAATTTTTTTTATTTAATGTTTTGCGTAATTGTTTTAAATTATCTGGTAAATGTTCATACAACTTTGAGCTAAATACTCGTCGCATTCACTAATAACTTTGTGATAATGAGTGATTGTATGTAAGAAGTAAAATTGCTTATAGTTGTAGTCACCATTCTTGGCGGCTACGTCATCAACGCCATATATAAAATAAGTAAACAGATCGAGTCTCCGTACCATGAACGGATCTTGAGCGCAGAGGTCGTGATATGTTGCCCTTTACTTATAATGTCGTAGAAAGTATTTCTAATTTCTGTTTTGACGGCATCACTTACATCATCGGTCTTGCATTTTTGGATTTTGTGAGCTTCCCCAGGTTTTACTAACGGCAAACCTTACTTATTTTCTGACTTTATTCGCTGAACACTGCGCAGAGTAATCTTCAGTGCATCTGCTACTCTCTCCACTACGTATGAAGTGGGTAACAAGGGACTGCAGTTTTCATTCTCTTCCTGGAGATACTCAAATAAATTTAGCACGAGCTGTTGGCCTTCTCCATTGATCGTATATCCGGGCATTGGAAAATTTTATATTGTTGATTGATAACAAGACAACTTAAATTGCACGCCCATGTCATGTAAGTTGTCACTCTGACAAATATGTTATTGAAGGGCACGCATACGTAACGACAAAGCTTTCGAGACGGAGACACACAACTAAAAAACGTATGTCTTTGAGCTGACGTTCACACACAGGGGTAGGCTGCATGTGTATGTATGTGTGTGCATCATTATACAAGTCATCAGTTGGGTAAAACTTTGATTTTCCAAACATTGATTTAAACTTTGTTGCATATTGAATCACATGCCTCTTTTCCCCTCTTCTTTCAGTTTCAACAAGATGAACAATAATTACGATTGATCTCTAATACACAACACAATGAATCACAAAAGTAAAGAAAGTATTTAAACTGAAAGATGTATAAAAATATATTCAGCCGGCACTTACATTTTAAGATGTATGTTTTTTCGCATTGCTGATGTTATTGCATCATCAATCGTCAAACTAATAACCTTATGTAAAAGACTATTTGGAAATTATACGCACCACTCCAAGTTTTTCGGAAATAATTGTAGTATACTCAAAATGTGTCAATCAACTATAAAACTTGTAGATCTTTCTAAATTTATGTCGGAAAAAGCTTACAGGTCTTATATTCAAACATAATGTGTTATTTCGACAGTAGCAAATTAAAGCAAATCTGATTATCCAAAGACATGTTTCACTTCTGATTTAGAGAAGCAACCAAAATCTAAATACGATTTGGCAACGTCACAGCTTCAAACTGAGTTTAGAATGACAGACGTTAGTGGTTTTTCCCCAATCGCGTATTCAACACTTGGAACCGTTTACCAGAAAGTGCGCTTATGCTACGTCAGTCAATAGATTCAAAGTGTATTATGACAGGTGGAGTAGTGATCAAAATTTACAAGTATAGCAATGAACTTTTAGTTTTTATTTTATGTATTTTACGTTACGTATTTTACTTTTCTTTTTCGTGTATAGTAATAACAATAATGAACCAGCCGTTTTTACGGTTTAAAATATGTCTGTTACTTTGTTAAATAGGGTTTTCTTATCTCCGGGATATTCACGTTACAACATAGCCGTACTTCCTTCTTTTTTTTGTGCCCTAGATATAGTTATATACCACATCATCGCAACTGTTATCTGGATTCGATTTTTGAACTACCTAGGGATAACACAACTAGGAAAAATTTCTCCGGATGGACAGTTCCACACTATCAATACATAGGAAAAAGTTGTAGTCGTATCAGTCAATTCTCGAAATACATAGCTGGACCAAGTTAGAATAGATAGATGAAAGCCAGCCATTCGTAGGTTATTACAGTCTTCTCTCAACCTAGTTATGTCACGTACTTTAATTTATCAGACAAGTCCTTTGTTTATTTTCACGCCACTATACACCGCCCGCACTAAAAAGAAATCGCCCTCGTGGAGTTATTCATAATCCGATTTCCAGACTTCCATGAAATTTCACCAGGCGTTTCACCCATAAATATTCCTTGCACATGTTATGCGATCTCCGCTTAAAAAAGGAATAATATTACGTGAACATCGTCTTTATTCCTCTTATCGCACTGTGGTGTAATACGATTGCTTGCCTGACAGACATATGGGGCAAATGCAGTTTCGTTTCGTTTGTTACAAGGAAACGTGAGATAAATGTGAGACGGATTCATATTCCCTGTAGATGGAATATTTCTTATAACACTTGGTTCGTTATCTAAACTCTGTTCAAATCTCATTTATGCCACGTCAGGACAATTGCCCAGTTTGGCCTGTAGAGAACGTAAAACAAATGTGATACAGTATTATATAAGATGCATTGTTCTTGTAGATGGATGTCTCACAGCCCAAGTGTCTCATGGGTTCTCATCTTCACCCAGGTCTTTTCCACGGATCGGTTTTAGCTTCATTATTG
Source organism: Acanthoscelides obtectus (assembly GCA_963669975.1). Taxonomy (NCBI): domain Eukaryota; kingdom Metazoa; phylum Arthropoda; class Insecta; order Coleoptera; family Chrysomelidae; genus Acanthoscelides; species Acanthoscelides obtectus. The sequence continues at coordinate 26,943,291 of CAVLJG010000004.1, forward strand.
TTCTTTGTGGTGGAATACGATTGTCTGACAGACATGCGGAGCATAGGGCTAGTGAAGTTTCGTTTGTTACATACGAACTTTAGACAAATATGAGAAGGCTTCATAAGATATATTTTGCTTGCAATTGAATCTATTATACCTCAAGTGCTTGGTACCTCACTTTGATAGTTCCTCTGAATCCCACAATGTCAACGCGGATGTTCCGCAGGGACAGGATTCTGGCTCCAACGTGGTTTCAGTTATCCGTTAATGATTTCCTTTCCTGCACAATGTACAGCTAAGCGAAAACTCTTGAAATGAGATTGAGCTGGTGAGAAAAAAACTGATAAGGAAGTTCCTTTTTCAGAACAAAAGACAATGATCTGGACGTTGTTAAACTAACACGTACAGAACACCTACTAGTAAGATACGCCCAAGTGCATATTCTATTTTGGTGGTCGGTCGAGTTTTGTCAGGAAACTATTTGATGACTTGAGATGCACAGTTGCATACGTCTCGTCAATCGCAGCACCTAGGGAAGAAGCTTGGTTGTTTGTCAGGGCTAAAAGTACTTTACATGCTAACATATACAAGATCCAGATAAAGCATGTTTGGGTTGTTGTTGCACCTTCCAATGTGACTTGAGATCTTTGGTAACCTTATTCCCGGATCAACCCTCATATGTGAATAGATACTGTGACAAAAAGTACTATTGGCGCCATCAGTTGGGCGAGTCTCCTACTCGCCAGAGCTTCACGACCGATCTGTGCTTTTACGCGAACCACGACCGCACAAGCCGCTTGTCTGTGAGGACCGTGACAGTGACTCACCTTCTACCTCCAGTATTGTAGATGCCGCTTTGTGGTTCACCAGACCTTTCTCGAATCAGCAATGGGGACTGTATATAACTCGGCGGCCGGGAAATCGAAGCAGAGTACTGAATACGGTAGAGTAGCAGCGGACTGGAGTATAGTGCAGTCAATGACGACATAAGAATTAGTCAGGCATAAATAGTGGTGTACATAAATGTTCTATCAAGTTAAATAAATTAGTGTATTTCTTTTTGTACAATCCAGTGTTTTAATCTACACCCAAAAGAACGCAGAAAAACGCTACAATACTGTTGTTAAATTTACGATTGTTTGTTTCAGGTAAAATAAAATATTCGGAGAGAGTATACGAGTCATGTATGGAGGCGTTTGACTGTTTGCCGCTGGCGGCACTTATGAACCAACAGTTCCTCTGCGTTCACGGCGGATTATCACCAGAAATACACAATCTAGACGACATACGAAAGGTAACTATCTCATTAATGAACACAACATTAATTTTGTTCCCTCAATTTTGTTCCCTCAATTTTGTGTACCATCTGTGCAACCAGACCTGGCAGTTTTACTGACCTACAGTACTTAAACCAAGGACAAAGGTACTGTGCTAACGGTACAATTACCAATGAACATTTAGGAGAAATATACACAGAGGCAGTGATGACTAAATTTCAAGTTCCGTTACCTATTTATATGAGGAGAATCGTGAACTTAGAGGTCCTGCAGAGCAAATGAACTTTGGGGTACTTAGGCCCGTATCGCCAGTCGTCTCTACAATTGTAGGGCGCCTTTATGGCCTCCTTGATTGTCATAGTTTTCTACTTCTCCGTGTCAGCGCTCTATTTTGAGGTTATGTCACAAACATCTATTTGCATCAAATTGTGCTTGCTTTTGAGTTATGTCATGTTTTATCAGCCTGAAATTTCCTACAATTTAAAAAGAAAACATATCTTCACAATAGTAGAGCACTGACGCTGACACGGGACAAGTGTAATCTAGAAATTTTTGAAGGAGAGAAAGGAGTATGACAATCAAGGAGGTCATAAACGCGCCCTACAATTGTAGGGACGACTGACGATACGGGCCTAAAGTATCATTTCTCGACATCCTGCGTAGTTCAAGCAATACATTCTTAGGATTCGGTCATTTTAAAACATTTAATATAAGAGAACAACGCTTCGGCTAATTCGACATACACATCCATGTGATTTTTAGTTGGTGGAAAATAATTATACAGTAGAACCCCGATGATCCGAATCGCGATTATCCGAAATTCGCTGTATCTGAAATAGATCGCATACAATAATTTCTCCGTTTTAACCGAAGTTGTTCGGGAAATCGGCGCATGATCCGAAATAACCACCGGTAGTTCCCCTTTCGGCGTTTGCGTCATTAGATTCGCTGCCGGTGATTCCCCAAGCGCGTTTGCGGAATTCACTGGTATGTGTGCATGTATGTTTGTTTCAGTCAGGTTCATAATCGCTAAGATGGAGCAGTATAGAAATAAACGTAAACGCGTTGTTATTACCATAGAACAGAAACTTGAGCCAATCAGACGTTTAGATAGAGGTGATTTGCTTAAAAACGTGGCAAGTGGTTTGGGTGTGGGCGTGACCATTTCAGAATGAAAACAACGACGCGAGAACAATGAAAAGTGGTCTTGTGTTCTGACATCATCGCAGCTGTCACGGAAAACTATGAAAAAGGGGGAATATCAAAAAGTGGATGATGCTTTATATCTGTGGTTTACACAGAATCCAGAACGTGGAATACCAATTTCCGGACCAATTCTAAAGCAAACAGTCAACTTAAGTGAAGAATTGAGAGTTATTGGGGCGCCTGATACCTTTGCAGCCAGTGATGGTTGGCTGGAAAAACGACACGGTATACGAGAATTAAAAGTTTGCGGAGAAAATTTACCCGCCGCAATAAAATTTGGAGAACATTTTGAAGAATTAATGAAGCAGTATAGTTTGAATCCAAAACAAATTTACCAAGACCATTTAAACATGTCCGTCTCAACGCTCTTCCAGTGTGGTATAACAATAAAAAAAATACCTTAAAGGATGCCGCCCTATTTAGGGACTGGTTTTACAATCATTTTGTTCCCAAGACAGAACGATATCTGAATGAACGTGGATATCTGAGAAAATGTATTTTGCTATTAGAAAATGCTCCTATCCACCCAAGTGAGGAGCAACTTAAAAGTGGAGAGATACGAGTGATGTTTTTGCCTCCTAATGTAACGTCACTGAGTCAGCCAATGGATAATAAAGTTTTAGAAAATTTAAAATGGAATTACATACGTTTGTTATTAGAGCAAATTTTAGATCAAGTTGATAATAGTTGTAACCCCTTGTTTAAAAGAGATTAACCTCAAGATTGTGGCATATTGGATAGCAGAAGCATAGAGCAAGTAAAAAATTCAACTTTATAAAAATCTTGGTCGATAATAATTAAGTAAGAAATGGAACCTTGCGCATACTATGAGAATAACAACAAAAATTTACATGAGCTCGTCGTAAAAATAGCAGGGTGTGAAGATCTTACCTATGCAGATGTAGGTGAGTGGATTAATGGTAATGAATTGGTGGACGAATTAACTGATACAGAACTACATAATAAAAACTGTTTATGAAGAGACAGTTTTAAGTGATGCTAGTGACAATGAGACAGAAATATGTGCCAAAATATCACATTCTGAGGGATTAGAAGCGCTACAAAAGGCGTTGACTTACGTCGAACAACATGAAAACGCCATAGCAGCTGATGTGCTACTTATCAAGCATTGGAGGGATATTCCTGCCAAAAATAGGAACAATGCAAAACGTGTACAGTTACAACTTAAACGTACGGTCTCTTTTATCAGATTTTGATGCTTTCACAACTATACTGAAAACTGAGAATTTTGATTTTTTAGCAGTAAGTGAGACATGGCTCTCTAGCGACATCCCTGATAACATTGTACGTGTCGATGGATACAATTTTTTCCGTTGTGATCGAGCCTCACGAGGCGGTGGTGTTGGCATTTATATTAAATCGCATTTGAATGCAAAAGTTATTAATGTTGATATTCGTGTTGTATGTTTAGAGACTCTTTTTGTGCAAGTGAATGTGGATAAGCATAAATTCGCGGTTGGCGTTTTGTATCGTCCGCCGTCGCAGTCTTTTGGACTGTGTTAATGTCTAAGATAATTTGCTACCCGTCATCGTTAATGATTTTGACAATGTTATTGTTTTGGGTGATTTGAATCACGATTTTCTGAATTCAAGTAATATCATATCCTCGACTTTTGAGGTAGCTGGCTTTTCACAGTTAGTTACATCCCCTACACGGGTGACAAACGACACCGCTTCATTGCTTGATCCATTTTTCACTAATCAGCCGGAACTTGTCACTGGCTGTTTGGTACTTGATGCTCATGAAATATCTGACCATAAGCTTGTTATGTGTACTCTGAAACTTAGTGCTGGCAAGATGCATCAAACATTCATCCGTGAGAGACTTCCGTGAGTTTGATGAGGCAGCGTTCATTCCAGATCTGTGTACCTTATATTTTATGAATAACATAGATGCTAAAGTGGAACATCTGTCGACAACCCTCACAAATATTTATAACAAACATGCTTCGATTAAGACACTACGTGTTAATAAACCGCCATCTCCTTGGTTGGATGAGGGAATGAAAAAGCTTATCAAAGAAAAAGATTCAGCTTTTACTAAATATAAAGCTAGTAAATCACTTGAAGACCTTGATAAATTCCAACAGCTGAGGAATAAGGCACTACATAAAATTCGAATTAAAAAGAAAGAGTACATTCAGAATCTAACTGATCAAAATAATCTAAAAACTTTATGGTCTGGGCTGAATAGGCTTAACATAAAATCTAGTTCAAAACAAACAATACCAGATGAGCTAGCCGATGCAAATAGTATTAACAATTATTTTTTGTCAGTTCATAGTTACGACAGTGTCTCAGAAAATGTATGTCGGTTTTATGACAGCAACAAATTGGACAATCGAAATCGCTTTTCTTTGCGAGTTGTCGAGCCGGTGGAAATATTGAAGGCAATCAAAGATATCAAATCAGATGCAAAAGGAATTGACACCCTCTCACTAACCATGGTCAAAGTAAGTCTTCCCGTAACTTTTTTCCATATCACCCACATAATATACTCATGTTTGGAAAATGGCTACCACCCTAAGCTGTGGAAGCTGGCTCTAATTATACCTGTCCCTAAAATATCTAAACCTACTGAACTTAAACATCTTAGACCCATTAGTTTGTTGCCGGTGCTATCGAAAATTTTGGAAAAAATTATACAGTAACAAGTTGTCCATTACATAGAGGAACTTAAAATAATATCGTCATGTCAATCGGGCTTCAGGAAGCACCATAGTACCACCTCGGCACTGTTAGATCTTTGTGATAATGTTATTAGGGCAGTTGACAAAAAGTTAGCAACAGCAGTGGTATCAATTGACTATTCCAAAGCATTCGATCGAATAAATCGTAAACTTTTGTGCGCCAAGCTGAGGTATATAGGCTTCGATGATGCTGCTGTCAGTTTTTTCCGTAGCTATTTGTCCGGTCGCACGCAATGTGTCGCAATCAATAACGATCAATCCAATATTACGACTATTCCGTCAGGAGTTCCGCAAGGCTCAATTTTGGGACCTGTGGTCTTTTTTACTTACACGTGTGACCTGCATAAAGCAGTTGATAATTCAGGGATACAAACATTTGCTGACGATACTCAAATAATATTCCATTTCGACGCCTCAGATACGCAAAATTCATCAGACATTTTACAGCTTGATTTAGATAAGGTACATCAGTTTTCTATGGAACATAATCTTGCTATTAATCCAGATAAGACACAAGTGTTATTGTTTTGTTCTGATCAAAAGAGGAAAACTGTCGAAGATTCTTTCCATCCGACTATTGATGGCATAACATTACATCATACTCAAACAGCTGAGGTACTAGGAGTGGAAATTGACACAAAATTAAGATTCCGCAGCCAAATAGCTAATTTGATGAAAAAAACTTACCTGTATTCTAGGGCTCTTTATTCCAATCGCTACTTGCTTAACTTTAAGAGAAAAAAAACTGTGCGAATCTTTGATGATATCAATGCTCAGTTACTGTGATGTCGTTTATTATCCATGTTTGGGTCAATTGACCAAAAATCGTCTTCAAATCATCCAAAATAACTGTGTTCGCTTTATTTATGGGTTGCGTAAATACGATCACGTAAGTGATAAATATAGGGAATTGAACTGGCTTAGGTTAGGAAGTTTGGTTAAACATAAATTCTTAGTTTTAGTTCATAAAATAATATTGTCATCAAAGCCTGAATATCTAAGAGCTAAGTTAAGATTTAGTTACGAAGTGCATGACAGGGCTGTTAGGAATCGTTATAGTATCAGAACCACCCCACACACTTCTGCATTATTCCAACGAGTATTTACATATAATGCAGCACTATTTTATAATCAGTTGGACAACAGTAAATTGATGTCTTTGGAAAGTTTTCGTAAACATACTAAAAGCATGTTGCTCGCTATTGATTAAATAAGCATTTCTGCTACAGATATAGATTGTGTCTATTTGTATTTTATACTTAGGTATATATGTGTTCTTTTTTTCATTATTCTTATTTTTTTTTCCATGTTTTGAACATCAGACGTAACCGACATAAACAGTTAAGTGCAAGAGTAGCCTTGGCTAAACTTCGCTGTTTATGTCCCTCCGGGTTATCCAATAAAGACGTTATTATTATTATTATTGAATTACTTCCTTTGTTACTAAATACTCGTAAATATGTATGTTAGTATCCACATCCACATTTATATTTTACGTAACTTTATATAGGTATATACTCACTTAACACGCGCATTTGCATTTTTCAATAATAACATTATGAGTCTAAATATTTATTTCCGTTTTATCCGAAATTTCGGTTATCTGAAAGCACTTGACTCCACATTATTTCGGATAATCGAGGTTCTACTATATTTCTGTCAGATAGATCGCAATTTGACTAGTTGACATCTATCTGGCAGAAACGTGCTTATTTTCCACCAACTAAAGATCAAATGCCATGGTATATCTGTCGGTGGTATAAATAAATGAATGAGTAAATAGATATGTGGTACTAGGAAAACTTGCTTATTATTGCAAGTCCCAACTTTAAGGACATCCTGTATTCAGCTTTCTCATGCTCTCGCCTACATTTTCTTCTGGGTAGAGTCTATAGCTTTCTGCTCTGCGGCGATCTTAGGCTCCAAGGAGGCAACCCCTTGGTTGCGTTCACTCGCGATGATTTCCCCAAGGAGACCGACTGCCGGCGTGTATACACAGCCAAAACGGCTCTGTGAATTTCTAAGCTTAATTAGGACTAATGCTTGCGTTAAATATTTGCCAGTGCATAATACTTCATCAGACGGCTCTGCCAGCTCTGCGTTGTCACTCCGCGACGACGCATCGTTAGTTTTGGGTTCTTGCATTCACGCCACTCTGGACTGAGCAGCCAGGCATAACGTATAACAAGATGAAGAGCTGATATCAGAAATAAGCGTCATATCTCACAAATCTATGCAAAATCTGAGTACGTAGAAAAAAAATACGTCAAGTAGGTTGACTCTGCACTTCCCACGTTCCCAACGTTGTCATTAGATTACAAAGGATTATGTCCCGCCCAACGCTAGTTTCTTCCTGCCCGAAATATCGACTATCTGGCAATACTGCTGGACCACGACACGTCATAAGCGCGAGAGTCACGTTACTATAGCCGGCAGTGCGGTCAGACGCAAGGCAGGGTTCGGCGTATAAAAGTCCTCGTTGCATTTCATCGTCCCGACTGACCGTGTGTCTCGTCTATAAATATATATATATATATAGTTATACGGGCAAATATACACGGAAGTCTTTGATGTGTGAAAGATGTACTGGTACGCAAAATTACTGAGGTTAAAAGCGTATAAATATATTACCGACAACAAAATGAGATATACCTTCCCACACCCCCTCCAACTTCCACCTCCCGCTTTTCAACCCCTACAAAAAATTGCCGAAAAAATTATCAGGAGCCTCTGAAACGTCAAAAGACAGGACGAAGAGAGAGAAACCAGATAGACCGATGCAAATAGTGACATAGTTTTTCGTGATGTTTATGTCGATTTTCTAGCTGTTAAATTTGGCAGCAGATTTGGACGTTTGTTAATACATGGCACTCTCGAATTTACCAACTTCAATGGACTGAAAGTTATCATTACATACCTATTGAATAGTGTGGATTTGTCTGTATTTTGCAAGAAAATAGAATATAAAATACATTCCATCCAATTCCTCATCTTCCTTTACGTCATAATACTAATCATTTATTAATTTATGAGTTAATGAATTTCTTCAAAGCAATAAAAACATTATGTCCTCTCCACCTCTCCATCCTAAAACACAGATAATATGTGTCAATCCCTACATCTCCCTGATGCATAATGCAATTACTATGAACATAGACAAAAAATTATGAAAAATGTTTCACAAATAATGTCTTTTAAGTCCAAAAAACCATAAAAACTAATAATGTTTTCTTTTTGACTGGCGAGGATATCTATCTGTCACTCGCAGGGTTGCCAAGTCTAACGACGATCACATCCCGTGGTGGGGGGTGCGAAATGAATCTTTTACATTTGCTGGTTTTGAATTTTTTCGTGAAAATTTACTAGGTATCATGATTATAAGCATCTTTGGTAGATTGTTCGATCCGGAATGGGAAAGATCTCCTATTTATGAAAATATTTTTGGTATCATCTAACCGTTGCAATCAGTTCACAAACACTGTGACATACGATTTATAGCATAAGCCGCTGACCTATCAATACAAATTTAATATACAGGTCGCCTAGCCGTGGGGATGCAGTGGTCGGGATGAATATCATGGCAACAACTGATGATTTGGGCATGTCTGGTAACAACGTATGAAGTGAAACTCGCTAACTCCACAAATTTGAGGATTTTGTACAATTTCTTTGAAAATGATGAAAGATATGTCTGATTTGGCAGGGTAATGTCGCAGCCAAATGGCAGTCACTCTTTCTGACACAGTCCGGATCGAAAGATGACGATACTCGTGAAATGTATTGATACTTCTAAATATAGGATCGTATCGAACATCCCTGATGTCAAGATGTATAACCCAAGGTATCTACGGAGCTATATATTTTGCGGCGTCATGGAAATAATTTTAAAATTTTCATTTGCATTTTTTCAAGTGTTGTGCAATGATTTTGGGAAAAATGTCACGAATAGTCTTATAAAGCATAGTAGAGTATATTTCAACAGTTGGCGGAACTTACTCAACTGGGACCAGGAGGGTGAAACGGGATATTAATGCACAATCTGGCAACCCTGTCGCACCCTCACGAAATGGCCGCTGACAACCACACAAGTCACCGTGTTGTGATTGAATAGCATGGAATTAAACCTTCAGAGTATCTATGTTTTGTGACTGGTACCAAGAGTTGACACATCCCACACATGTGTCACTCCTTGAAATGCAATAATCAGCTGTATTCAAATAATGTCTAATATAAATATAACCTAGAATGTGTACTCGTGAAAAAAGAAAAATATGGCAAATTTGTAGTTTTTTTTGCAGGTTTTAGGTTTGCTGGTATCTTTAAGACATATATTTGGGAATTTCTTAATCGCTGTGAATGTAGTGTGGATGTTTGTTCAGTTCCTGAACAACGAAAAATATTCAACTTTATGGATGTATAGATATCAAAAAACCTGAATGGTTTTGTGGGAATATCAATCTAAGGTTGCATAATGTCATCAAGTAGGTGCTTAATGGCTATCTGCAAGAGGTTTATAGGAAAAAACACCCAGTATCGCATATCAATTGAAGAAAATAATATAAGCATGAATAAAAAATCAACAATAGTAATTAAAACATGAATTTTATTCAAAAATCCAACATTTTTTTAAATTTTGACTGAATTATATGTAATTTCTTAATATTCAATAAGCTGGTGATGTTTCAATGACAAGTTGTCATCTCATACTTTGACAGTATTTCGTTTTCAACATTTCATAGCTATTGGTTGCTAAAATTTGTTGATTGGAACATGAAGCTCATTCGCTGTTACCCTATAGGTGGAGTATATCGGACTGTTGGTGAAATTGGCCCTAAGTCTACCAGATCTCTGTTTCCATTACTTATTATGTCTAACAGGTGCATATCACTGAGATCAGTAGCTTCTTAAGAATAGAAGGTCTTTCACGGACACCAAATATGCAACAATTTCCATCCATTTACCACATACAACTTCCAACCTGTAATTGTAGTCCCTCCAAACAATGTCTGAAAATGGGCAGGAATCTGTAAAACGATGTAACACTATGTTCTAGCGCTCTCTGGCACCGCTCAATCATTTTTCAAAATCTACGATGGAAGTATTAAGCTCGCGATAAAATTCGAACTTCAGTTCACAATTTTTCTGCTGCTTGTTTATCGGTTTGTCAATCCGTGTCTATTGTATATCAATGCATCATAAGCACTGAGTCAATCTACTGGACGAAATATTCGGAGAACCATCATAGACGGAACAACACAAAGATTAGACGAATGGGTGGTACATTTAAACGAAGTTTAAGCGATTTTCTTGTGTTTTTGCCCTAACTCCGCCACCCCTTGACCGATTTTCAAAAACTACGAAGATTTTTGATCCTTGGCATAGTAGTAACCTTGTGAAAATTTCATCAAAATCTGAGCGGTACTTTTCAAGTTATAGGCTGTTATAAAATTAGTGGATAGACCGACGGAAATCAGTATTATATAGAATACAAAAAACGTAATATCTCAACAATACTTCCTCGCTGGTTTTGGCTTTGCAAGCAGAAAGAAGTAATATTTAATATTATTAGTTCTTACTAATAATTCCGCCCTAATTTCGACGTTAAAAAGACAAATGGGAAAGGGGTGCAGTGAAGTTGAATTTTGTAGTGTGTTGTATATTATGACAGCCCCCAAGAGCACGGTCGAGTTGAGGAACATAAATGTGTGCCTTCATATCTGCCTTTTTTACCTTTCCGGTGACCGTCCGACCCAAGACCCCGATGGCACTGCATCCTCTTGGGCTTATTGTCACCTTGCTCCTCGAAATTTATAGTACCCAATCCAGCAGTCTAGTATTCTGTATCCTCTGAGTATGGATAATGTAGTCAGGCAGCACCCCAAACTTGAGAGCAGTACTCGAGGCTGTCTTATCTCGGCCTTGTACATAGTGTTATATATGTTATATGGAGAACAGTACTTCTTAGCCCTAAACAAATAGCCTGGCTTTTTCACAGCAGTTGCTGCGATTGACGAGATATGTTCACGCATGGGCGCTTTCTTAGTCAAGGTACAGTACTGTACCAGATTGTTGCGTCCCCAAGCAGTGACAAACTTCGTCAGAGTGGAAGTCGCTGCTAGTCTTCTTCTCTCCAGCTCACCAGCAGAGATAGGCTTGTCACTCTGAATTCCTGCGTGTAGAGTGTTGTCATCAGCAAAACTGTGGGTGGGGCTGATCGTACAGGAAAGGAGGTTGTTGATATGGAAGAGGAACAAAAAAACGATCCTTGGGGAACACCCGCATTGACATTGTGGGACGAAGATAAGAACACGTCGATTACGACAGGTATCTTGTAAACACAGGAATTCCTCCACCCATCTGCAAAGCTTCTCTGGGAGGCCGTAGGATGGAAGTTTGCGTAAGAGGTCTGCATGCCATAGCATGATGTTATCCCGTTTACTGTTTTATTCTCATGATTTTATAAAATTTGCATCCAGTTCGCAATGTTAGCTTACAAGACAGTGGACATTGATGGTTGAAGATGTACTATAGAAAAATGTTTGGGCTAATGAGCTCCCAGACCAATACCATTTACGAGCTTTATGCTATGTAAACCTGAGATATTGACACATTAATGGAGTATCCAGCAGCACCTATGATTTGTCACCGAGGGCAGGGACGCTTAATATTCCAGAAGTGTCCTGAGTTTATCCTGGAGCGACGAGACTTCATAAAGGACATTCTTGTCACTAGTTGAGATGTCTTACTCTCAGATAACGGCTAAAAGACAATGCCAATTATTCTGATCGACAGGAATGGAGTTGAAATAATGAAGTTAGTTTATTATGTTAGCTACAGAATTTAGGATAGATCGCAGAGATGTGTTCATATTTCTGCAAAATTCTTACAAGAAAGAAGATTGGTTGGCCACTATATTAGTTTGTGACGTTATGTCTCTTCAACAAAATGACGGATGTTTATATCGGTATTTTTTTGCTGACTAGATAGGATACAAAACATTACACAATCCTATTTAGAAGTTGTGGTTTCTAAAAACATAATATTGCAACGTCACGCATTCATGAGATTATCTTGTGTTTTCATACCTATATATTATCTGGTATGCATGGGAAACTGAGCAGATCCAGAAGGGAGCCTGCAATGCAGTTCTGTGTGAATTGCATGGTCCCCAGATGCAGTTACTCGAACGACTGTAATAACTTCTACCAGCCGGAAAATATCTCATCGCCACCACATACACTGCACGTAATTTGTATCGTTCTCCAGGAGAAGTTGCAACTTGCAACGCCATGCGCTTTTTGTCTAAGCTTAATTGGTGTTCTGGATTCGAAAACTACAAGCTATCAGCAAGGTATACAGATTAGTAGGGTCACCCTTTGCTCGAACCATTATCTCCCCACGTCCGTCCGCCTACCCGCAAGGCAGTTGTTGCACACTAGGGAGCCTATTCCTGACACTTCACGTTCGAGTGAAAAATGTCATACCAATATAGCAATTAGCATCAAGTAGGTTGCCTCTGTGTACAAGTATGTAATAATTATTAAAATATAGCACGTTTTTATAGATATCAATCTAGGAGCACACTTCTAAAATATTTTCTATTATACAGGGTGACTTTGAAGTTGAGTCATTAATTTTCAGATAATGATTGTAGAAGGAAGATAAACCAAAATATGTGTGTAAAAATAAATTATAAAAAAAATTTTACCTTGTTTTATAAAGTATCCTCCCGACAAGTATTTCAGTGCGGACCTGTATTTGATCGTAAGGTCTTGGAGCACCGGCATGCCGTCACCTGATTCACGAGCCCGTTGTACTACATTAACAAAGGCACGAGGGGTTGGTTGCACTCGATTGGGAAACCGATCCGCATAAACATGTGCCATTTTTTATTTCGTTTGAGCCACGCAACAGACACCACTATTCACTGACACTGACTGTATACAAATGAATAAAATAATTGTAAAAACATCGTTCCAAATTCTTTCGCTTTTTTGTTTCCGATGCGATGAACCGATACGGCGGATTATATCCGTTGTCGCCAAACACGAGCACATAATATTATTATTGAGACAGGGCGGTACTCAAACTTCCAAAGGGCTATAACATTGTTACTTTAATTTTACCAGAAAAATGGTAAAGGAAAAAACATTTCTTTTGATCAGATCTACTCACTGTTAAAATAAATGACTCAACTTCGAAGTCACCCTGTATAGGATGTTCCACATATCAAAGATGGTAATTTTTAAATGATATGTTGAACTTTTTATTATGCGTAAGGTTGGGAAATCTCGAAACTGGAGGTTCTACAGACTAAAATATGTGGATTGACCTAAAAATACCTTGGTCCAAAAGTTGTTAGTTTGCGAGATAAAGGTCAAGGGTTATTGTATACCAGGATTATTGTATACCAAGTTACAGTTAGATGTTTTTTAAATAGGCTCGGCAATCGCATAACAAGGATATTAAAATGTCAGATCATCCATGGAAACAAAAGACAAGTAGGTGGATTAGTTACACGAGACATACATAATGTAGGAAAGAGAATACGTGTAATTTTTTGATATAAGGAAGCATTTAATCGTCATTCATTCAAATACTATAATTTCAGATTGCACAGCAAAAAGATACCTTAAACCCTTAAAAAGTACCCAGTCATGTAATTAGTATTGAGCGTGTAATATTATGTGTGACTTAGAATATTGGCCTAATTCTTATTGTAATTCTTCATAAAATTGTATCTGTTTAAAGTTTGCCAGATTGTCAATTTAACACTTACACTACGTGTGAATTCGTAAGATAATTTCATAATTGCTTGTTCGTCTGTCAATCTGACATGCAGGTGTCTTTTTTATGTGTACAAGATATTGTTTCTGTCATAGTTGAACATACAAACTATAATACTTTCATCATTATTATGAAACCCACCTTTCAGTGTTCAATTTCATTACATAAACATGGACCGATTAGTTTTAATGAATTAAAAAATATTAGTTTTAATCATAAATCTGCTATTTGTGTGGATTCCAAAAGTTTGAAAATATGCCGGATTTTCCATTGAAGTTTTTTGAGAAAAACTATGCTTAGCGTTTTCGACTACCCTTTAAAAAATTGAAAAAACGGATATATTAGTTTATAGGTTTGCTGTTACAGTGGTCGATGACTGTGTCTGAGATCCGGCCACGTGAATTCCCTCTATATAGCGTAGCACAGTGAACGGAATTTGAGTGGCGGGATCTTAGACACGGTCACTCACAAGCTGCCGACTGGACTCAAATTTGGACATAACTTTAGTGTTTTACTACATAGGAAAGCTCAACAACTAATAATCAAAACCCGTAAGTATATTATATCAATCTTCTCCTTTTAAAACGACCTATTGGAATATGTAAAGTAGTGCATCCCATTAAAAAAGTCAACTTTCATATGTGGGTTAAAATTGGAACACCCTGTATAATTGTGAAAATTTCATGAATGTGCCCTCAGACTCAGACTGAATAATTCATAAATTGTTTTCTTTTATACAGTTTTTGTTGAGGAGCAATACTCCGTCCTCGTACGATTGGGACACCGTATATTTAGCATTGACACAATTTAGTCCAAATGGCTATATGATTATATAGTGACATCTTAATATGCTTTATATAGTCTTGATGTATTGTGCCTTATTGTATTAACCACTTTACTGCCGCCGGTAGAGAGTCGACCCTTTTACTAAATTATTTCCAAAAGCAATTTGTGACTATCAGAGATTGCATTCATCCATTCAAATTATCTGGTCTAATATATATGACCGTTCGGGACTATCGGAAATAGCTAGTTGGAAGAACCGGTAAGTCCGGACCTGTACGGAGTACGTGTCGATTTACCGCAGCTTGACGCTGTAAACGGCGATGCGCACGATCAGCCATTGCCGATCACTTATGAGTGGGAAGATGAAGATTCTACTGGAAATTTTGCTTGACAGTAGCTTCTGGGTTACGTATTCTGTAATTTTCGTTTATTATAAAATATGCATGGATGTTATATCGTAACAAATGCGCACTGTTACCGGGATAAGAAGCTTCTTAAGATATATTACACAAATACCAAAAATGAAACATCTGCAACCCTGTCTCCCACTTTTCATAACTCCCAATTTTTAGCCTCGAAGTTTTTTCTGAAAATAATGAGAATCTTCTGGAAACAAAGCTTGGGCGGTTATTATTTTTATTTCGTTTTTGCCCTCTAAGACAGTGATTAGTTGATAGGAAGAACTAGAGACAGACACCTTCGTCTTCTCCTCCTTCATCTGTCGCGATGCAGAATGACACATTGCAATCACCGCTTATCGTCGCACGTCCCTTTTCTTCAACAGCCTGTCTGAGGAATATTCTTAATACTTTTCTTCATGTTGTGTATAGAGATAACTGAAAAACAATGTTGCCAGTTCCTTTTTTGTCAAAAATGCATTTTTTGTGTGTTTTTATGCATTTTTCTGCAATCGTAAGTTGTTAACAAATAATACCGTGGCCGACATGTAACTGACTGGTTTGTATCTTGAATATTTGTGAAATAAAATATGTCCATTTTTTTCATCTTATTCTTTTATTGAAACTTGAATGTTTTGCACCATATTACGGTAGCGCTCGCCAGTGACAGTAAGAGAATTACCTGCAGCGTCTTTAAAGAAGTAAGGTGCAATGACACCTCCATACCAAAGACCGCACCAAACTGTGAGTCGACGTGGATGTAGTAGTCGTTGATGGATGACATGAGAGTTCTCTAATGCCCAAATACAACAATTCTGCTTATTAACAAATCCGTTCATATCGACGTGGGCTTCATCGCTCATTATCAGTTGTCGGTAAAAATCGTTATTCTGGGTATTAAGCTGCGATATTGCATGACTGTATTGTCGGCGACTTTCACTAGACTGTAGTTCTTGGGTTAACTGAATTTTGTATGGCTGCAAGTGTAAGTCTTTTTTAAAAAAAGTGCATAATGACGTGCGACTAGTACCCAGTTCTTAAGAACGATGTCTTGTAGACGTCTCAGGGCGCTCCAGTACGCTTTCACGAACTCTCTCGATATTTTGCGAATATTCCGAACACGACCCGACCTTGGAAAGTTTGTAACTTCACCTGTTTGTTCAAGTTTCCGCACTAACTGACGAATGGTGGTGACACTTAGCATATTATTTCGACCTAAATCTTGTCGTAGCTTCCGAATCGTGTCAACAATCGACTCATTAGTTCAGTGAAACGTTTTAACAATACGGACGCGTTGCGGGATCGTGTAGCGCTCCATGATGAATTGGACACATGTGCTTTAAACTATTACTACGGCGCCACCTACTGAAATGGTGTATCAAAAATGGCGCGCATTTTAAATAAGTCAGTTATATGTTGGAAACCCTGTAGCACAGCTCTAAAGTTGTATGTGAATATTTCACTTTTATGGAAGAATTGTCCTTGTGATCACATTTTTCGTTACCACTTCCTCTCTTCAAATAATCTTTGCTTTTCTTGCAAACTCAATTTATTTATTTTTATTTATTTAGAACCCATACACTGATTGAATAGATAACTCCAATTTACAGGCAGGAAAAAACAAATTGTTACAAAAAATAACGGTACGTGATATGAAACAGACAAAGGTATAACTTATCTGACAGTTAAAAAGCACCTTCTAAGATTGTTTTTGGTAGAACTGAAAACATCAAGTTCACTAACACCCTCACACACTTTACACATAATGAAAAATGGCGAAAATAGCAAGAAATTTGTTCGGCCAACACGTAAATAAAATAAAATGTTAGTACCATGACGAGTACGTAAATCGAGAACGCGTCGGGAGATCCCTTCTAAAGAAAAAGAACAATAAATAGTTTCATTCAACAAATTACATAAAAATTTAGCAGCTAAGAGATTTCTTCTATAAACTAGATAGATTGTACGTACTTAGAAGTATGCGTATGCCCCTTTCAGGGTACACTCGGTCATCCTTAAACCATAGGTACTTCACAGAACGTCGTTGGATTCTCTCAATGTTATAACAATATATATCATAGGCAAAATTACTACAAGTAGATCTACCCTTAAAGCCATGCTGATTCGCCGATAGTGTTCGACTAATATGAAAAAACAAAGCATCGAAGGAACAAACTCAAAAATGTTGGCAATATTATTCAAAATAACAGTTTCCCTATAATTGCGATCGATCGCTGTTTCAATTTGCAGTAAAATGAGTAAATCGATGAAAGTAATTGAATGTATGTTCAGTGTTCTAAATATGTTGTCTGTGAAACAAAGGGTTTTGTTTAATGTGTATCTGTTTATTTTTAAAGTTAAACAAAATAACTTGATACCTAACTGCTTATGTGATATAGATTGAAGGTCTTTAGCGATGTACATGGTTATTATACGAGAAATCGTATAGATTTTATTTCGTTAGAAAGGTGCAATTCGACCCAAATGCTAAATTCTGTTTTATATAAAGGATTATCAGAATTTAACAAGTTACCTGGGATAATAAAAAACTGTTCTAACCTAAACACCTCTTAAGAAAATTTGTTTTAGATAAGTGTTAGATTAGATGTATTCTGTTAATGAAAAATACAATATTCTTAAACAGTCCACTTAGAGAAACCGGACCAGTTACGTACACAATAACCCATCAACCGTGATGCAGATTTTTTTTTTTTATACTCCAACTACCACGAAGGCCTAAGGCCTAAGCACCCATTGGGTACCGTGGGGCTATGGGGGATACATGGGAAAGGGGGGACGCCACACGGACTCTGGCGAGGGAACACGTGTGCATGCAACATGCACACATTCTGGCTCCGCCTACGAGAACCGCCGGGTCGTACCTCCGCGTTCGACAGTCAGAGACCATCTACCACCTACGGACAATCACAACATCCATGGCCAAGAGAAACATTTCTCCTGGGACGGGACTCGAACCCGCACAGCGCACGGCGACTGATCAGGAGACCGAAGAGTCTACTACTGCGGTCACCGCTGCTGCCTAAAACAAACACACAACATCCATGGCGAAGGCGAGATTCGAACTCGCGGCCCGGCCGGCCGGCTGATCAGTAGCACGACACTCTGACCCACGCGGCCATCCGAGATGATACAATATCTGATATGTGATCGTTAAAAGTGAGTTTGTTATCGAACACTACTATAAAAGAGACTTTTACCGTACAATTGCAGAACTGTACAAGTTACGATTGAAGAAAAAAATTCACAATAAAATTTATAACACATATTTTGTATGTCTGTACACTCCATAAAATAATCAGATCAAAATGATTTCGAATACTGATCCAACAAGAAAAGAGACATGCGACCTTGGGTGTAATATGAAGATACTTTCCGCTAGTGGTCCAACTATTTGCAGTCGTAAACGTTGAACGCGACAAGCTATTAGTGCACGAAAACATCTGCTACCACCTAAACAAATGACTATCACCGGACACCGTCCCGTTCGACTGTTTCCGGAACCGTTAATATTTATGAGAGGCAATAACTCACCGGCAATGTTTCAGGGGCGATTTTTCTCTTTTTTTATTGGTCAAATGGGTTTTTTGTTTTGATTTACTCCGTAAAACGTACGATCGGATCGATAGCAGCTATACCATTACAGCTATATACATAGATGCTACATATACAGGGTGTTTCAGTTTATTGTTGCATAACTTTTAGATTCGATAGAACTTTTAAAATTAATCCATAAAGTCTATATAAACATGGGGCGAAAAATGCGTGGCTTCCGAAATACAGGGTGTTTAAGTTTACTTTCTAAAATAGTTTTTTTTAAATATTTCGAACAATATTTGATGTATAACAGTGAAAATTGGTATACAAGGGTTTTTTGGTACGACAAAACGAACCATTGGCATAGTTTTACTGTAGCCGCTAGAGGGCGCTCTCTACTGTACCTGTAGTGTATTAAAATGACCGAAAATTTTTTCTTAGTGCAATTTTTTGCTTTTTGAATAAAAAAAGTAATTATTCGAACTTTTCAACATAAAAAAGCTCTCTTGTGAATTTTCGTTATAGTTAGCCGTTTTAGAGATATTTCGATTTTTAAGGTTCGATGCATTTTTAATTATTCATGATAAAATAACGTTAAAAAGTCAGTATCTCGATAATTTTTAGAAGTAGGCTGTGCCTGCAAATATTTTTGAAATTGAAAGCAGAATAAGGTTAAACGTCAATTAGTTGACAGTTAGTTTTGTTGTCTGTTGAAACCTGGATCGCTTTTTTGCAAATGTGAATGCACGAAATTTAGTTTCTTTTACCTGTTTTTTTTTGCAAGTTTTATAAAAATGCCATTTTTATTCTCCAATCAAGAGTTAGCGGATATTCATTTTGTGTATGGCTTTGTAAATGGAAACGCAGCAGAAGCAGCCAGAGAATCCGCACGAAGATTTCCAAACAGACGACAACCAACTCGCTCAGTATTTGTAAGAGTGCATCGCCAAATAACTGAAAATGGTTTTGGAAATCTCCAAAGGGTTCAAAACATAAATGTTGTTCGTCAGCGCAGATTTACCCGTATGATTCTGCGTGAGTTTGATAGAGATCCGACCACAAGTGTTAGGAGAGTTTCTGGTGCCTTAGGAATTTCAGCAAGCCATGTTCACCGTGTTCTTAGAAATGACCATAGACGTCCTTACCATTTGCAACCTGTGCAAGGACTACAGCCAGGGGACGGAGAACGAAGAATCACATTTTGTCAGTGGATTCTTGATAGAACTGATAATAATAGGGAGTTTTTAAGTAACGTTTTATGGACCGATAAGTCATGCTTCACTAGACGTGGAGTGGTAAATTTTCATAATCAACATATTTGGTCGCATGAAAATCCGCATGCAGTTCGGGAAATAAATTTTCAGCATGAATTTAGTGTGAACGTATGGATTGGTATCTACCGTAATCGACTATTTGGACCCTACCTTTTGCCTGCAAGGTTAAATGCTGCGACCTTCTTGGAATTTTTAAAGGCTGAACATGCAAATGTGTGAGATGATGTTATGTTAGATTTAAGAAGATTGGCCTGGTTGTCCAGCTCATTATTCGAGAATAGTTAGAAAGTGGCTGGACGAAAATTATCCAGAAAGATGGATCGGCCGTGGAGGACCAGTCGCCTGACCTAAATCCATTAAATTTCGTTGTGTGGGGATTTCTAAAAGAAAAAGTGTATCAGACTCCCGTAACCACAAGAGATATGCTAATAGACAGAATCAGGAATGCATGTGATGAAATAAGTTCTTATTTGAATAATGCTATACCACGTTCGATCATTTATTTGCAGGCACAGCCTACTTCTAAAAATTATCGAGATACTGACTTTTTAACGTTATTTTATCATAAATAATTAAAAATGCATCGAACCTTAAAAATCGAAATATCTCTAAAACGGCTAACTATAACGAAAATTCACAAGAGAGCTTTTTTTAGTTGAAAAGTGCGAAGAATCACTTTTTTATTTAAAAAGCAAAAAATTGCACTAAGAAAAAATTTTCGGTCATTTTAATACACTACAGGTACAGTAGAGAGCGTCCTCTAGCGGCTACAGTAAAACTATGCCCATGGTTCGTTTTGTCGTACCAAAAAACCCTTGTATACCAATTTTCACTGTTATACATCAAATAATGTTCGAAATATTTAAAAAAAACTATTTTAGAAAGTAAATTTAAACACCCTGTATTTCGGAAGCCACGAATTTTTCGCCCCATGTTTATATAGACTTTATGCATTAATTTTAAAAGTTCTATTGAATCTTAAAGTTATGCAACAATAAACTGAAACACCCTGTATAGTATGTTTAGGGTTTTTGTCATGGCCCTGCACCATGTCTTACGTATGGGAGAGTTTTACACAAACACTAATTTGGCGACTACATCAAAGACTTAGTTCAACATTGTTCTTCATGCATTATCAAAGATGCAAAGATGACAAGTTACCATCAGTTCAGAACGCTTTTTGAAATAATTTCTTCAAGGCTTGGTCTGCATAAGTTTCCTGGATATGATTTAAGAAATGGCGTCAAGTAGGTTGACTTTGCACTTCCCATGCAACGCCACAAACTAAACTCTTTGAGAAATAAGTCAGTCATACAGGTCCATCAATTCTGTGCATAGAATTACCAAGGTTGGTAGCGTATGAATATACTAATTACAAAACCTCCAACCCGAAAGGTTTTTATCTTAAAATGATCAGGACTCTCTTAGTGTGAAAAAACGAAGCTTGAGCGGGTTTTATTTTTACGTTTTTTGGCCCTTTACTGCGCTTCCTTGTCATAGTAGTAACATTGTATAAAAATTTCATCGAAATCCGAGCATTAGTTCTCAAGTTATAGGCGGTTATAAGATTATCGGACATGCAGACAGTGAGTGACATAGTTTTTCGTGATGTACTACTGTGATCAAAAAGTAAGGTGAAATTGTCATTTAAAACTCCCGATCATGTGTCAAGTCAGGTAAACTCTTTTTTCCTAAGTTGGTAGGACTGTCTATAACATTTGACAAGCATCTGTCAAGACGTTTAATTGTCTCCGAGTTACACGTGTTTTTGTAAACAACCAAGGGTGAATTTTTTTCACAATGGGTGATTTTGTTGAGCAACGATCTTGCATCAAATTTTGTTTTCGGAATGAATATTCTTGTGCCGACACGTTGAAATGTTGCGGAAGGCCAAACTATGGCACAAAAAAACGTTTATAAGTGGTACAACGAATCAAAGATTTGGTGCTTGAAAATCTTCGATTGGCAATTAGAGATCTCGCTGACAGTGTTGGTATATCATTTCGCCCAGCCGAAACTATTGTGAAGGATGTTTTGTGTCGCCAACGCGTCAAGTCCCGATTGGGGCCAAAATCGCTCAATTTTTTGGAATAACAGCGTCGCGTTCATGTGTGTGAAACTTTGCTGTTTGACTATCAGGACGACTTGAAATACATCACTACTGGAGACGAGGCTTAGGTTTACGCATACGACCCTGAAACCACCGACCAATACAGCGAACTTCGTGCAAAAGGTGAAACAAGATCGAAAAGACGACGATCGAAAATCAAGGTCATGTTGACAGTTTTCTTTGACTATCGTGGTGTGGTGCACTATGAATTCCTTCCGCCGGGCCAAACTGTCAACAAGGAATATTATTTGAGCGTTATGCGTCGTTTGCGTGAAGCTATTCGTCTGGAAGGACTGGAATTATGGGCGAACGACTCTTGGTTCCTTCATCACGACAATGCACCATGGATTGGTTTTTCGCGACTTTTTTGCCAAAAACTCGACTCATCGCTTCGCAACCACCGTATTCGCCTGATGTGGCTCCGTGCGACTTCTGCCTATTCAGCAAACTCAAATGGCCAATGCGGGAACGCCGTTTTGATACGATTGAGGAGATAAAAACCGAATCGAAGAAGGTCTTGAAGGCTATACCGGAAAAAGACTATTCCGTGCGTTGATTTGGAAGCATAAATAAGGAATTTACACTTTATAAACAATTTCACCTTACTTTTTGATCCCAGTAGTACATGTCGTATTACATCCAATAAACGTTTCTCATTTTCGAAAATTTTCGCGATTACAATTCCTCCTTGTCAGTAGACGTGGGAAGTAATACATGGTTCCAACAAGGTAGAGCAACTTCACACAGATATTTTTTCCTTGAAAACTGATTTTTATGAGACGTGACATAATTTAGCTACCAGACAGTTCTGATCTAATCTTTTAATGGTTTTTTTCTATGAGGATGCCGTGAAAGTTGAAAAATTGCTATCGTCACAGCGTCGACATGTACTCCCATGAGCAACACTGAGCTTCAAAATTTAATATGCGTTTTCCATTTTCTACTTTGAAAACAGCTGCCATGGCAGTCGAAACATTGGTCATTTCATCGATTCTCTATATACATTGGCCAAATAAAAAATGGGATTGGGCAAGGAACTGGTAAAAAAACATGAAACTTTGCTCCTTCTGAAGAAAAAGGATCAGTTTATCTACTTTTAACAGCAAGTTACTCCGTTGTCGATGCATAGAAACTGACTTCAGCTAAATTTTAAGGTACACATCTATAAAGACCTGTAAATATTCTCCTGCAGCAATGCAGGGAGACTATAGACGAAGTAATTCCAGTGTAAAGCTGAGTTCCCTTTAGAGCTTCATGTTAATATCAGATTCAAAGTACGCCAGTATGCGAGAACTTCCGCAGGCACTCGGTGTTACCTGCATCTATACAACAGGAGCTTTGGATAGGGGTTGTCTAGCCTGATAAATAATTTGAAAGGGGTAAACCAACCTCGTTGTTGCGTTTCATAAATTGTAGAGGAATGTAAACAGATATGGAAACCATTTATTTTAGGGATATAAAAAGAAAACTACATACGCTTGGAAACAGCTTAATGTTATTACTAATCAGTCGTACATTTTCCAGCAGTAATTTAACAGTCTTTATTAACTGTATTATCAAAGTGAAATCGAACACGAAAAACAAAATAACCAATGAGTATCTAAATATGGAACAGATACCTTAAAAACTGCATAAGTCTCGCAATTTGAATTCTCCAGAAGACTGGGTCATTCACAAATAAACCAATTTTAAGGCACTTTTTGGGATTAATTTCTGTACCTTAGATCCAGATTAGGTAAACTCCAAATAAGTAGTTTTAAGATAATTGCGGCAGAAATATTTTTCTGGTATTCTATTGTGTACAGATATAGTATTTGAGTTTAGAAAGGTTGAAGTTTCCAAAGACCCTAATAATAATGATGGAAAAAGCCCAAAAAACTGTTATGGGCTTACGTTGTCTTTGCAAAAATTAGGGTTAGTCGTATATAACTTAAGCAACAGAATCATATTTATTATATTTTAATTCTTTATTATTGAAAATTGCACCTAAATATTTGATTAGTATTTACGTTTATCATGTCACATATTTTTATTCTGCGGTACATAGGGAAAACCCAGGTAAAGCAAACACCCTGGGAATATGGACTTTTTTTGTCGTTTGACACAAAAACCTACCATGGAAAATATCAATCAATGCCTGAACATACCCGATTAAGTGCATTAGAGAGGCTAAAAAGGGTTACTAGATGGAAATTATATTTCTCGTTTGGGAACTACGTGCGGCACATTCACCATATTTGCAAATCAGGCAAGCTCTAACGGCCGATTTCTCGGAAACTAATAATTGGATTGCTTTGCTCCCATGGACACTTTTGTTCGGGAAGACAAGAAATACATCATACTGAATTTGTATACAAATCGCCTGGATCCCATTTGTTCCAGATATTTTGTTCCTGGTAATTTTGAATTTCGTTTAGAATTTACGATATAGGTATCAATATTTGCTATAGAGGTATATTATATAGCTATACTAAATTCATTATCGACGTGCATTCAGTCAAAACAATGATCTTCACGCCACCAGTAACAGAACGGATATTCTGGATATTCATTTCACTTGACGTCTATATGTCGTAATAATGTATCCAAGTGTTTCACTGTTACATAAATGAGCTGAACGTAAATAATTATAATAATATACAAGTATATGGTCATTCGAGGAAACATCACCTGTAGCAAATTTCCGTTAAACATCGACATCTCGCGCTTAAGCACTGGATACCACTCTGACCAGTCTGGCATAGCACCTGATACCTGATATTGTTTATACCTACTGCTCCTCGAATTGTATAAAAAAGTGTATTTTTAATTGCTGAAGTGTAAGTTTATAAAAAAATAGAATATAATTAAAATTTTCCATTTGAGCTTTGAGAATAAGTTTTGCTCGTCCATAGAGCACAGTTGTAAAAAAGTAAAAACACTCGGAATATATTCAGTGCTTTAGGTTTCCCTCTACTTATTTTTGAACGAGTCATTTTAGCCAGCTGGCCGATGAAATTGACATGAATACAATATTTTAACGTAACTTTGCAAATTTCAAGATGATAGCTAGGCGCCATTTTGTAACTTGTTCAAATAAAATGAGAGGTCATATGATACCTTATTTTGAATATCCTTAGGAGTACTTTATAGTCGTAGAATACGAAACCACTGTCTTTCAAAATAGTGGGATGGGAACCTGTTAACGGTAAGTGTTTTTGAATATTGAATCACTCAACAACTAATTATCAAAACGTTATAGTATTTTGTATCAATCTTCTTCATTTGGAAAATTGACAGATTTTGACAATTTGTTAAATGATATGTTCCATACTTTATTACATATTAAGATATACCCTTCCAAGATAACAAGATTGGTTACTACAGCGTTTTGATGATTGGTTGTTGAGTTGTAAACAACTCAATGTACAGAAACGTTTAAGTTCGACAGGCTGACAGTTCGTAATTTCGAAAGTTGATGATTTTAAATTATAGAGTATTTTACTGATAAGGAGCTCCAAAATAAGATATTCTTTGAAGAAAATGTTCATCTTGAAATTTTCAACTGCCACTTTTTTACGCTAAAATATAGTGTTCATGCATCGATTTCATTACCTTGAATTCCAGCTAGTTTACTTGAGCCGTTCAGAACATAAGTAGGAAAGACCTTTTGTAATACCCTGTATGATCTTTTCGTAGAAAAAATATTGATATATCATCGAAACATTTCCTTCCAGACGCTAATCAAGTGATTCAATTCACTTTTTTATAAATTTATCAGGATAACGGCAATCTTGGTAAGGATTTATCACATCGAATCCAGACCTGGTATACATCTAGAATGAAATCATATAAAAAACTGCTAATGCGATTTGCTACGGCGAAGCACTGAAGCACCCATAAGGCGATCTTGGAAGCTGGGCGGTTTCATTATTAAAAACGTAATGACCCGTGCGACATAGTAGCCGCCGAGATAGCGGGTTTTATGGAAATAATAAAATTGTTTCGAGCTTTTCCGAGAGTAAAAAGCAGATTTTACTGCGATACGATGATGAAAATAGCGCATCTTTGAGAGCTGATTGTGCTGCGGTGGTCAGAGGCAAATACAGGATTGGATTGGAAACGTGGAGTCGAGGTGGTTATACCACTACTTCTAGTCTAGGAGCAGCCACCAAGGTCACCTGTTTGAATGTAGAGCATTATCACTCACTTAAAGAGTATATCAAAACAGGTCATATGTTATAAATCGTGGTCATTTGGTTGCCATATTTGAAAATCGCCTGGAAGTTCTACAACAGTTATTCAGCATATCTTCGTAACCAGACTCTGATTCCAGACTGAGAGAGATTTGCAATGTTATTGAAATTTTGTGGTAAGATTATCGGAAATCATTTAGTTTTTGTGATGAATACAATACATTAAACTATTGGTTTTTACTCTACCAAAAATGGACCAATTCCCCATTTAAAGTAATATTACGCTTAAATATTTTCACAGACTTATAAGAACTGAAAACCCTGGGGTATGTGAATGACTACTAGATTACTAAAAAACTGTGTTATCATAAAATGTGTGGATTTAAGTGACAAATCATCAAGGGTCATGAATATTTCATCCGGAGTACCGCAAGGTTCCGTGTTAGGTCGATTGTTGTTCATCATACAGGTATACAGTGCTTTTCTTTAATGTCCCCCTCCCGTTTGATTTTTGGAACGAATCAATTCAACTTGACGTAATGATATTGATGCGTCGATACCACATTTTAGAGTAAAATTGACAGATGAAAATGTCAAGATGGCTGATGGGCGCCATCTTGGAAAAAAAATTATATGAAAACGGGGGTCTTGAGGCACATCATTTTGAAGCTCCTGACGAGTACTTTATAACCCTAGAATATAAAGTCAATACCTTTACCTAATACAAAGTGGTGGTACATTTAATAATTACCTGAAGACATTGACATTTAACTTGATAATTCGAATAAATACGGTGAGTTCAGTTTAGAAGATGCTGGAAATGGTTGCCTTGAACTTCTTGACCCAATAACAGCCGGTCAGTAATTTCGCGTCGAACATTTTCAAACATAGTAACATCGATATTTCTACAAATATTTGTTATTCTCAGCCGTATATCCAATATTGAAGCAGGTTCAGTTTCATACACCTTTTGCTTCAAATAGCACCATAAAAAAGTCTAAAGGTGTCAAATCTGGAGAGCGAGCTGGCCATTCCACATGACCTCGACGGCTAATCCAACGACAGGGGAAATTGTTATCTAAATAATTCCTAACTTGTCTATAGTCGTGTGGTGGAGCACCATCTTGCTGGAATACAATATCAGTATCGAATTCATTAGGATTCACTTCGACGATTTCGGCGATCAGAGGGTCAATAGTACATATTTTCCAGCATATCAAAATACAGTTCCCCGGTTAAAGTTTGTTCGATGAATAGCGGCCCAATAATATGATTTCCCAATATCCCAGCCCAAACGTTAATTTTTTGTGAATATTGACTATGAGTTTCCCGTAAGACGTGAGGATTGGTGTCACTCCAATAACGACAATTTTGTCAATGCACATTACCATTGAGAAAAAATGTACATTCATCACTAAAACAAATATTTTGGATATAGGTAGGATGCCGTGCAATGGTTTCCGTCATAATCTCGCAGAATTCTGTTCTTCGCTCAGGGTCATCTTCAGTTGGCTGATGTACCATTTGAATTTTATAGGAGTGATACTTATTCTTTTTCAAAGGTCTCCATACAGTAGAAGGACAAACCTCACATGTATTCGCGATGGAGGAAGTAGACTGTTGGGGATTTACTATGATCTCACCAATTATTTGAACTTGCCTTTCTTCCGGGATGGCCGGATGACCTGGGGCTTTTTGTTGTTTGCACTACCAGTAACTGTAAATATAGATACAGGTTCCCTTAAATATTTTCTACAGATATGACGATTCAGGAAACGATCATTAAAAATCCTTTCGGACTCGTGAAAGTTTCGCTTCGATTTTTTCTTCCAATGAACGAGAATTGACCATTTTAAGAATAGTTCAAACAGAATCGAGTACTAAAACCGCAAACTAAATAAGAATATTTTAACTGTACAATGATGTTTGTTTTCGTACTGATATTCTTGTCACTGTCAACAAAAAATAACAAAACAAGTTTTTATCGCTGTTGCTGTAGATACGGCAGGGAATTATAATTATTTGTAGAGATATGCATGTCAGTGGGTTTGTAATTAGTAAATGTACCACCATTTTGTAGTAAGTAAAGGTATTGACTTTATATTCTAGGGTTATAAAGTACTCGTTAGGAGCTTCAAAATGATGTGCCACATGACCCCCGGTTTCATATAATTATTTTGCCCTGCGGCCACCTTGACATTTTTATTTGTCAATTTTACTCTAAAATATGGTATCCACTCATCAATTTCATTACCTCAAGTTTTAATTTTTTGAATTGATCTGTTCAAAAAATCAAAGGGGAGGGGGACATTAAAGAAAAGCGCTGTATACAAGTCAATTAGCTTTAACTCTACAACATGCTAAACTGCATCTTTTTGATGATGATACGCAGTTGTATGTCTCGTTTGTCTCGTTCAAAAGAGAAGAGGTACGGGCAACTTGTGCAAAGTTAAATATTCTGACCGATAATGTAAAATGAGATATTGAAACACAAATTGGTGATGTCCACGTTCCCTTATCAGAAGAGAGAAGTTTTGGAGTTTAAATGTACTGTTACAAAAAAAACGTGTGCTGCTTTGAAACTGATTTATGTCAACAGAAATTATCTTCCTAAAAGACTAAAATAATTCTATGTGACAGTATGGTTCTATCAATCCGCTGATGTTGTATATGTTCCCCATTTAACGTCTGTTTATTAACAAAAAATACAAAAAGTGCAACATTCTTGATTGAGACTAATTTATAAATATAAGATTTATGGGACTATGTTTCCTCCTAGGTTTCACAATGAATTTTTTTGAAAAAGGTTCACCTACCAAATTTATAATGTCCACAACGGTTTCCCAAACAAAATTAAAACATTTAATATTGTGGAATTCGAGAGCCATGACAAACGAGCAACGTCGGTACAAGGAGGTACATACCCAGATACAGGCAGACCAGGCAGATTAGAATGAATGAACTAGGGGAGATACAGTTCTTGATTATGGTTTTATCAAAATATAATGACAATTAACATTCTTTTAACTGATGGCATCACAAAAACAATATAAATAGTAGTTACTTTGATATTTATGTCAACAATTATACTGAAACGAAATGCTTGAAAAGTGACATTATGTCGTTTTTTTGTAGGTTTTCCATCAAGACGTCAACTAGCTGTCGTTTACTCATGGTCACTTGGAGCAAGCGCAGAATGAACTATTTGCACGCTAGCCTACTTACTCAACAAGTTGAAATTTTATAGGTTGACATTATATAGGTTTTTTACATAATAACCCTGCCGATTGATTGATTCAGAAGTATGTGGCGTCTGGATACGATCCTACTATATGGTATCATCTTTGAGGGAGGTCGGAGATTATCGAGATTAAGAAATTTCAAACTGTCAATTTTCGGTTTATTCTAAACTAACTCGCGTAATTTCAGGCGGAGGGCTCT
Source organism: Acanthoscelides obtectus (assembly GCA_963669975.1). Lineage (NCBI taxonomy): Eukaryota > Metazoa > Arthropoda > Insecta > Coleoptera > Chrysomelidae > Acanthoscelides > Acanthoscelides obtectus. Next base: position 26,972,993 of record CAVLJG010000004.1, read on the forward strand.
AAAAGCTAATTAGTCATGCGTCAACCTACAGGTTTCATGAATAATAGCTGCCATTTTCATAGTTAAAAAAAATTACCCGCGAAAAGCAAGATTTATAACATTATGGAAACAGAAGGTTCGTAAAACATGTAAGTTGACATCTATCTGATTCGCATTATGGGACCCTAATACGCGCGAAATTACAAGACTTAGTTCAGTATCAGAAGAAAAATATCAATTTGAAGTTCAAATTTTCCCTAGCGCTGCGAACCCCGCGTTAAAGCTTAAAAATCGGTCAGTGTCAGATTTTGGTTTGATTTGACGACCTCTCTTTTTGTAAATAATATTGTAGCGTTTTTCTGGGTTCTATTGGGTGTGGATTAAAACACTGAATTCCAAAATAGAAAGGCACTAATTTATTTAACTCGTTAGAACATTTATGTACACCACTATTTATGTCTGACTAATTCTTATGTCGCCATTGACTGCACTATACTCCACTCCGCTCTGTTCTGGTGTAATCTGTACTCTACCGCCGAGTTATATACGAGTATATAGTCCCCATTGCTGCTTCGAGAAAGGTCTGGTGAACCACAAAGCGGCATCTAAAATATTGGAGGTCACACATCTAGAAGGTGAGTCACTGCCACGGTCCTCACAGAAGCCGCCAAGCGGCTTGTGCGGTCGTGGTTCGCGTAGAAGCAGAGATCGGCCATGAAGATGCCGCTAACAGTACTATTTGTCACAGAATTTATTTAGTAGCTTAAAGCTAAATAAATCTTTTCTATTCAATTCTAGATAAAGTTGTGCACCCAGCTAACTTAATTTAATAAATGAAATAACTTATGTGACCGTAGCGTTACCTAGCGAGTTGGTAATAGTAAAATAAAGTGAAGCCCTAAATGATGCCTCTGCTCCACCACTAATACTGCTGCCACACTACGTTGGCCGCTATCACGCCTCTGGAGCGAATAATTTAGAATTTGCGCTCACCAGAATTTTAAATGAAGAGTATAATAGCTTTCGAAAAGACGCGAGACGTTTTGCGTTAGTTTTTTTAATAATATGCTTTTATGCTTCTTTAACTTTGGAACAAGAAGCTGTCATAAGAGTATTATGAATTATTATGCTTATTATAGTATGTGGTACTGGATATTTTGGCGCAGCAACTATAAATACTATACATATGTACACACTTTCCAATAGATTTTTCAACACCCAATGTGTGTTTTGTCCCTTACAGCTCTGCTGACCTGTTTACCCTGGGTAACTCAGACCGCTGGGTTGTGGAGGTTAGGTTTCGGTCAGAACCCGCTGTTTCAGCGCAGGCCGCAAGATTTGGCATTACGGACATGCCGACTGGGAGGGGCTCAGAGACTTCTTCTCTACCTTTCCTTGGAGAAATGTCTGTTTCACTGACGCGGATGCGTCGGCTGTCTGTTCTTCGATAACCGAGATTATCCACGTCGGAATGGAGGAATACATACTGCTGATATAATAGAAGTGCTTGATTGTGTCAGTATTTGCACCATTTACTTGATTTGTTTAATGGGCAGTTCAGAGTCTTAATCCTTAAGCTTATTACATACTGTACTATAACTATCTAAAACTGTAATGACTCATCGATGTTCACGTGAACATCACTTAACTACCAGTAGTCGGCTGTTCATAGGCGGGGTATGGATGTTTAACATGGGTGAACTAGATTTGTCACATGCTTAATAAAGAGTGGTTTGAAACATATTGTAAGTCAACAATTTGGGAATTACCTTTATTCATCGTTGCTTCCACTTACATCTGACAGTAATAAACTGTCGCTATCGCTTTCCTCGTTGAAATTGACTATAACTCGCTCTATGATGGTGTCGATGTGGTGGTCAAGCTGCCACATTTTTGTTTCTTCCTTCACAACATGACGGATAGCATTCTGTCAAGCTTCGGGCGTTACTAGCTGTATGGAAGTCTCAAGTAAAACCTTAACGTCTGGTAATTTAAAGGTTGTGTTATGGCGCGCAATATAACCCTTCACTTGAGCCCAGATGAGCTCTATTGGGTTCAGTTCACAGTGGTAGGGCGGTAACCGCAGCACAGTGACACCACATTGACGGGCCATCTCATCAGTCACGTAACTAATGTTCGCAGGTTTGTGCTGTTTAATTTTTTCATACAATTCCGCTTTCACACGTTCGGCTCGACGACTATGGTAGGAAGCATTATCCATGACGATCACAGAGTTGGGCTCAACTCGCTGAAGCACCCCTTGAAACCAGCTCTCGAAGCAGCTGGCATTCATTTCGTCATGGTAATCACCTCCTTTCTTAGAGACGAAAATCAAGTCACACTCTTCTAAAAAGCCACTATCGCTACCAATATGAGTTACGATCAATCTTTGACCTTTCCCTGACGGTCCACGAAGACCTGTTGACAAACCTTCAATGCTTGCTTGTCGGTTACTCGCTACGTTTTTGTCTATCCAGGTTTTTTTAACTGTGTGACCTGCATTTACCCATGTCTCGTCCAAATAATAGATTTTTCTGCTTTGTCGCCTATATTCAATCATTTCGCGTAGGTATTTTCGACACCAGGCGACTATTTCAGGTCTCTCTATCAATACTGACTTCCGATTACGCGTTTCGTAACGAAAATTAATTTCGTGCAGGGATTTCCTCATTACCTCGACGCTCATTTGGGGTATAATTTCATTTTCCTTGATCGCTGCATGTACAGCGTTGAGGGTTGGTATCTCATTCCTAAAGAAGAATGAATGTACGGTTCGCCTTAACGCCATTTTGCTATCGTCATCCAATTTAACGGCCTTTCGTCCCTTCAAATTAAACTTTGGATCAGTAGTAGCTCCAGTTTTCTTCTTTTCATGCACCACCCTGCGAATGGTCCACTCTGGAACACCTGTCATACTTTCACAACGCGCGAGTGCATCTCCCTGCGACATAGTTCTGTTCAGATAATTGAACACGTTGAGCACGATTTCTTACGCGTCCCTCTTCAGTGCTTTACGAAGCCGTCTACTTGTTCCCTGGCTTTCAGTACTTCCACTCATGCCATTTGTACTCTCCATGGTTAAGTATAACCAAAACAGTAACCACAGAAACCACAACAATAACAATCACACAACAAATCTTATAAAAACACACAATATGCGATCGCTCAACGAAACACGTTCCAATGCGTTGCCGACGCCTATGAGTCTCCCGGTCGAGGCGCGTATTTGATTTCATTGGTTCTACCGGCGGAGAACAATCAGCCATTATTTCCACTCTGTCTGTGCTGTTGACCACTGCAAAGTCACAGAAACGACATATGTCGTACGCTATACGGCTGTACTGGAAGGAAGCCGGGATCGATCTCTGATCACGTCTTGATCACGCGTGTGAGTCATTACAGTTTTAAATAGTTGTAGTATAGTAGACTCAATTGCGCAATTTGTCTATAGGCAGTCTGGAGACGGTCTCAAGACACGATCTATAGATGGTCTACAGACATCCTTCTTTGTCTTGTCTAGCGTCCATACGATGAATTTTTTGGTCTCATGTTCGTTTTCGCAATGTAAGACATTATTTTGTATGGAATGGACTGGGATATGTCTCGGGGTCCCCCATAATGTTTTATTTTTTGTCGGTTAACAGAGCAATGAAGTTTTTTATGTTTGAATCTTTAATATTATTTCACTAGTTAATTATAAATGCCACGTAATTATTTTGTTCTCATATAACAAAATATTGGCTTTCTGAGGGTTTATGAGCAATTTGAATGTTTTTTTTTCAAGCTGGCCTTGACCAGATAGAACACCCTTGGATTTAAGAAGCAATAATATCCCTTGCGCCCCCCCCCCCCTAGAAATCCTGAATTCGCCCTTGACATATTAGCACTTTTAAAGGTAGATTCAAATATTATTGTTAGTTGCATTGTGTTGACGTACATTTTCTTCTTTTTTCAGTTAGACAGATTTAAGGAACCACCTGCTTTCGGCCCTATGTGTGACCTATTATGGTCAGATCCCCTAGAAGATTTTGGTAATGAAAACAACGCAGAACACTTTTCACACAACTCTGTACGAGGCTGCTCATATTTTTACAGGTAATAAAAAATTAATTTTCAACTATAAAATCAGCGTAGTTCCAATTTAGAACAGAAAATGATGTGACCCTGTTTTGGAGTATAATAAATCGAACTCACTAATTTCTAGATTCTGCATCATAGTTATAGGCTGCATATTAAATTAAATCCAATAATTTTAGGCAATTTATGCAAAACTCATCATATTTCATCGCCTTTCTAATGGATCCACGCTCTAGTTACGAGGATTCCCAAGAGAGAAACGGGGTAACCCACATCAAACGTACAATAATAATGTCCTAGTAATCCCTCCTTACCATATTAATATATGGAAGCTTTGTCTGATGTACGCTATGGAGTTACCATACATCGTTCCGTGGAATCTGCAGTTTGGTCCATCAGATCTTTCGCCTCCATAAGACTGTTTAAAATTTCTCAAAATAATGTTGTCCAAGAATCGAAATTTGTGAAAATATTTCCATATTCAACTAGTTCTGTGAAAAACATTATGGCTATACCTACCTCAGTTTAAGCTGGCTGCTCAGGCTACTGTTATATAGCTTATGCTTTAACGCTTAAAATTAGCGGAAAGCGGTCGCATCGTAGCATCATAAGCCATAATTATCTAAATCGATACTAGGTTCAAGTCAGTGTTGGACTACCAGTAAGTCAGATTAGTTTACTGAAACTAATATTCTGATTATTGTTACAGCTATGCTGCATGTTGTGATTTCCTACAAAATAATAACCTCCTGTCAATAATCCGAGCACACGAAGCACAAGACGCGGGGTAAGTACACATTACATAATTGCATTTATGCACTCAGCTTCGATTTAATTACATACCGATCTGCCCAGAGCCGTACTGGCCAACTACCCGATGCTTACTAGATATAGCTATTTATTATCCGGAAACATATGTTGTATAGCGCATTTTCTGCGGATGTTCTGAAGATTAAAAGAACCTGTAAAAATGCTTCTGGTCGCAATTTTAAATTTGAGATGCTTGATCCTCTCGTGAACCGTGACCATTATCATGAGATGCGTAGAGCATATCTCGAATGTTCAAAATCCAAACATCTCTGAAAACATACGACTCCCAATTACAGGTAAGGCAAATTAGATCTTTGATCTATGTCACTGCAGTACAAAATTCTATTTGATAACCTAACGGCGACTATTCATGAGATATACTGAATGTAACAAAAGAAACGGAACAGCACTGTATTTTTCCAGCTAAGGTATGTTTGAAATTGTTCACGGTTAAATCCACAGTAGCGGACAAAAGTTTCAATTAATAAATTTCAAAAACTGAACTAATTTTTTATTCTTTATTATTATGGACTATTTTTTTCTCATATAGTTTATTTACAGTCTTGAGAATACAAATGATAGTTTGTGTTTCCTGTGGTACTACAGACAAGCATTAAAATACCTTCATATTATTTTATGACCAAAAATGAGACATATTTTTTATTGCAAAATTAAATACAATAACTCTACAAAAAGATTTAAAAAATACTGTTTAGCTAATATTTGGTAGCACGGCCTTTAGCATTCAACACTGTCTGACATCTGCTGCTCATAGAAGTCACCAATTTTTTACAGACGTCTGTTGGGATATTTTCGCAAATATTTTTTACATAATGAAATAAATCGTTCCTATTTTTGAAAGTTTTTCTTGTCAGTTATCTTTTAACATGCTCCCAGAGATGTTCTATAGGGCTTAGATCCGAGAATTGCGAAGGCCATTTAAGAACATTAACATTTTTTAGTCTTAAGCAATCCTTCACAAATTTTGAGGTATGCTTGGAGTCATTATCTTGCTGTAATTTTCATCGTAAAGGCATTTCTTCTTCATCAAAAAGGAGCATGTCTTTACTAAAAATATCTTTGTAAAGTTTCTCATCCATTTTCCCAGCGATTTTAATAATTGGACCCATTCCAGAACTAGAAAAACAGCCCCAAACCATGATGTTGCCTCCACCGTGCTTAACTGTTGGCAAATGATACTTTTTGTCGAATCTTTTCCGTATTGGACGTCTCACATATGCCGTACCGTCCCAACCAAACAAGTTAAATTTGCTTTTATCGGTCCATAAAACTGTATTCCATTGTTGTTCTGTCGAAGTTAGAAGAGTTTTAGCAAATTCAAGCCTAGCAATACGATTTTTTTTAAATGAGGGGCTTTTGCACTGGATGCCTACCAAAAAGCCCAAAATCGACCAAGCGTCTCTGCACTGTTCTGACAGAAAAATTCTCGACACCCTCTTCTACGATTCTTTTGAAAATCTGTGTAGCTGGCATTCGAGGATCTTCATGGAACAAACGTTTGATGTAGCGATCCAAGACATAAGCGTTTTTTTTTTCGGTCTTCCGCACCTGGGCCGCGTTGCTTTTGATCCGTATTCTTGAAATTTACTAATAATTTTCAAAATCGTCCCTTTGTTTATTTTCAATCTTTGATAAACGTCAAGATTTCTGACACCACTTCTAAACAATTCAATTACTTTGTCTCTTAAATCTTTTGAAAATTCTTTTACTTTTGCCATTCTCAGTGATGTTAATATTTACCGCACGCAATATCAGAATATCGCAGAACGAATAAATGTCGTTACAAAAACTGTGGTATTTAAAAAAACGCGTGTCTTTATTTTCAGAGAATTTGAATATCGATAGAAATAGATAGATAAGATAAACCTTGTATTACTACGGGGGCCACAGGTAGACTTTAATATTTATATTATCTGTTCCTTCACAATTTTAATTTAGGTTTATGAAATAGTTCATAACAATGTTAATATTTGTTTCCAAACTTTTGTCCGCTACTGTATATTAACTTGTACTTTGGTGATCTTTGATTTAACCATGAGCCTCACCTTCAAAAAATCTATGGTCATAGCCACTTCTGAAGGTCAAGTGAGCCGGTACAACCCTGTTATTCCAGTTGCGTGACAAGATGCGTCAGCATATTCAACATCCTGTGGCATGCTCTCCGACGACGAGAAAAACCTCTCTAAGGTATCGAGTCATGCTATTCGAGTGTCGCGACAGGATGCGTCATCATGCCGCAGCTTCCTCTGACATGCTTCCCGATGCCGATAAGAACCTTTCTAGGGTATCGAACAGCCATGCTCTCCGCTGCCGAGGAGAACCAGTCTAGGGAATCGAAGAGCTATGCTATTCGACTTACGTGACAGGATGCTTCAGCATACCGCAGCATCCTCTGGTATGCTCTGCGATGCCGAGACAAACCTTTCTCGTGAGGGGCTGCCGACAAATGCTTGCAAATTGCGAGGAATTTCCAAGGCATGCTCCTCGATGCCGAGGAGAAATTTTCTAGGGTATCGAACAGTTATGCTATTCGACTTATGTAACAGGATGCGTCAGCATACCACAGCATCCTCTGACATGCTCCCCGATGCCGATAAGAACTTTTCTAGGGTATCGAACAGCCATGCTCTCCGCTACCGAGGAGAACCATTCTAGGGTATAGAGGAGCCATGCTATTCGACTTGCGTGACAGGATGCATCAGCATACCACAGCATCCTCTGGCATGCTCTCCGATGCTGAGACAAACCTTTCTCGTGAGGGGCTGCCGACAAATGCTTGCCAATCGCGAGGAATTTCCAAGGCATGCTCCCCGATGCCAAGAAGAAACTTTCTAGGGTATCCAACAGTCATGCTATTCGACTTTCGTAACAGGATGCGTCAGCATACCGCAGCATCCTCTGACATGTTCTCCGATTCCGAGAAGAACCTTTCTAGGGTATCAAACAGCCATGCTACTCGAGTTTCATGACAGGATGCGTCAGCATCGTGTGGCATGCTCGCCGATGCCGAGAAAAACCTTTTTAGGGTATCGTACAGCGCTGTTATTCCAGTTGCGTGACAAGATGCGTCAGCATACCCAGCATCCTGTGGCATGCTCTCCTACAGCGAGAAAAACTTCTCTATGGTATCGAAGAGCCTTGCTATTTCAGTTTCATGACAGGGTGCACACCGCAAGTAATGGCGAAAATTCTCCCAGCAAATGGTGCAGTGGTAGCAGAATTATCATAAGAAACTGGAAGAGAGAAAGTTTAGGATTCATAGCTGATTCTGCCCACTCACATAGAGATATCGAAGGGATTGGGGACTTAGCAGTCATTGCATGAATGTCACCAATCACACGCGGTTTTCCCGTTTAGGTGTGACAAGACAGTTGTGCAATCGATTGCTATAACTGCGACTCGACTCGAACAATATGAAACGTTACCTGTATTAATCTTCGGATGTTGGGATATAACGCTCGATGTATCAATGATGCACTTTACTCATAACGACGTTTCGACATTTATTTGTCTTCTTCAGGGCTACAAGATGCGGAAAATAAATTTCGACAAAATACAAAAATAAAGTTTTATTTAAAAAAAAGATCAAAATAGGCAAAGATATTAAAAATATTAGCATACACGAATAAAAAACGTTTGACGACGGTAGCATGAGAAAAAAGAAGAAAAACTAACAAATGAAATATCAATCTAACGAAGTTAGTAATCAAAATTGTCAAGGTACAAACTAGTTCGGAAAATATTGAATATGTATAAAAAATGGAGAAAGGCAAGTGAGCGTTGCAACAAATATGTCACACGGGATATAGTACATTCACCCACGACAAACATAAATAAAATAGAACAAAATGAATAAAATATGAGATCCCAGCGTCTGCTGCATTAATATAATTGAACCCAAACAGGAACTACAATCGTCGGAAGACCTATGTATACGAGAAGCAGCAATGAACATCAAAGCAGCGTGAATAATACACTGATAGAGTCAAAATTAAAACTATGATCATTCTGAAAATGATGAGATGCCAATGCTGCGTGCTCCCTGTCAATTCTGTGAACTTCTCTGCAAGCACATTTATTAGACGAATTTCTATATTTTAGATTTCGTTTAGTTTGATCTAAATACACCATTTGACAAATCCGCACAAGGTATTTTATACAGAAACTAGTAGGCAGCTCATCCTTCAGTAAAGAATATAACATTCATTAAAATGTATATCTTTAGTATTTTATCAATTTAGATGCACTTTACAGAAACATAACAGAACATCACTATTCGACAGCATGATATTTAAGCCCCGTTATTCATGTCGTAAAGCTTCCTCTTTTATCCAAGTCCGTTCCTGTCGTCCGTTAAAACCTACACGTATGTACATCAATGCGTACAACGGCCGCTCACGTCAACGTTCAATATTTAACATTGTCTTTTGCACCGTGTAAATTTCATGAAATTCGAGCGAGAGCTTTTATTAGATATAAACCGTGGAGCAGCCTTTTGTGCGCTTTCATACATTCCCAGGTATTCGGAGAGAGTATAGGGATGTAGCGTCAGAAAATGTTGAGAGAGAAAAAGGTCGACAGTTCTCCGCGCTACCGTGAGCATCCGTAGGCATTCCGACAATTTGCGATACTATTGCCTAGCCAGCAAAAGAATGCAAGAGAAAAAACGGTGAGGGTGCCGCAGAAACCGGTCGATATCGCCTGCGAAACTGTTAGTCAAGTTATTGTACTAAGAGGAAAGGGTGCCTTCCGGCAATATCAGCTGCAAAACAGCTACAAGCAAAGCTGGAGGAGTGTGTGCTGGTTCTCCGCATTGCCTTCCCACGCTGAAGATTAAGATCCCATAAGAAAATGGACGGGGTAGCACCCAAACTAAAACAACTAAACGTAAGGTACAATAGGAAGCGGGACCACTCCAAAAACTGGTCACACTTAGAAAGAAAGGTGTAATACGAGTGAAATTATACAATCAATAAACTATGGAATTTACCAAAAAGAATCATTGAAAGGGTTTGGCCTAGGAACGGGCACTCTACCATTAATAAAGAGGAATTCAAATTACTAGTAAGTGATCAAAATAGTAAACAAAGGTTACGTGATTTTGGCACCTGACAAATGATTATTTGCTCCTGCGAAATATTTATGATCAACCGCTGTCAGCCTTGATTGACGTTAACCATTCAGGTACCGTTTATTTTATTGTCACATGACACAGATAATGTATTTCTAAGTAATATTTTCAATGAATATACTAAAATTACAACCCAAGAACTACATGCACAATGTTCGACAGCCGTCGTTCCTTTGCTTTGGATGCTCTCGCTAGGCAGATAAAATGGATAAGTTTGGTTAATGTTGCCGTTACCTAAATAACCGACGCCGAACAAGATGCAGAAACCCCGGACATTTGGGTGAAATTCAGATTTCTCCCCGAACACCGTAGATTTTTTAATAAAAATGAAAATTATTTAAACAGCTTGTTAGCGATTTATTGAACAATGTTTGACAAACATTGATAAAATCGACAGTATAACAAGTTGGATACTAAAGTAATCACTAATAAAATTTTCTGATGCAATCTAGTAACAAAAATAACTAGAAACACTTATATTGTTAGCATCAAATTAAAAACAAGTCATACACAAAAAGTGAAATGCTGACCAGTATCTAATAGATAAAATTCTTCCTGGGATAACACACACACATGCAGTGAGATCCCCGGGCACTAAGCATACGAGACCTGTAAATTAAGTAATGAGACTGATTTAAATTTTATTCAAATATAATTACAATTTTATATTGCCACATTCAAAATAACTTCTTCTGAACCCACGCAGCACCTCATAGCAGTGCTGAAACTCCGATACAGGAATAGCCTTCAGCTGGTCGGTTGTAGCCATTTGAATGTTTCCGAGTGTCCCAAAATGATTGTCAACTACGGAAAGAGAAAAAAGTCACAAGGGTTCAATTCAGGCGAATAAAGAGGCTGGAGCGCTACAGAAACGTTTTGCTGGCCAAAAACTCGTTTATTGAGTATGCTGTGTGACAAGGAGCATTATTTTCGTGATGCAACACCCAGTTGTTATATGATGAACGGTGGTGTGAGTCAAATTTAACTCTTCCCCGATCATTCTGACTGCCATCCGGCGATCTGACCGCACGAATTCTGTCGATATTTTCATCGATTCTTGGTCCATCTTCAATCGACTCTCTCCTTTCGGAAAATGCCTTAAACCATCGAAAAACCTAGGCTCTTGACAAAACACTGGGCCCAAGTTTGAAGCAAAACTTGATAGCACACCGCTTATTCATTTTTAGAACACAATAGAAAAAACTGTTTCACAAAAAAAATCGCTACGGACAACCAAATGACTCGAGCCAGTTCAAACTTGTACTGAAGGCGGATAACATGTTCATCTGTCTCCCTCGAAGTCCAGCACCTCCCGTTGCCAGATCGAACGCTACGTTGCCAGTCTCATCACGTAATTTACACACCTCGTATGTGTACCATGGCATCCTCTTGCTTCGGTTCTTTTATAATCTGTCACCAAAACGGAATAGCAAAACACATCGTACGCCACTGTAACCACGACCGTGTCTTTGAATACATCGAAATCTACGCGGACCCGCATTTTGGCATTCGGTATACTCGTAGATACTTTTGCAAGTGAGACGAGATGCTGATGAACGCGCCAGGTATCATTGGACACTTTTCTCATGAGTATGCGTTACAAATGCATTTATTTTGAATAATACTTTTTTTGACTATTTTTGATGTCGACAATGTATGACACATTCATTATTTATATTTATTTCATTATTTACAGGTATAGGATGTATAGAAAAAGTCAAACAACAGGCTTCCCATCATTAATCACAATATTTTCGGCACCAAATTATCTGGATGTTTATAACAATAAGGTAAGTAGCATGATCACGTAAAAAAATCTATTACTACATTTAGGCACAGAAAAAACTTGTGACATAACGACATGATTTACCCATAAAACTCCGAATCGATAACATAAAAAAGCGAATAATAACAGGACTATCTAAAGTACAACAGTGAGCAGCAGAGGTAAAACAAACTTGGAACTATTATTACCAGCCCGAAAAAAACAGGCAAAAAGGAAACCAAACAAAAATTAATGACACCTGCTGTGGAGTAAGAATTTGTAGCATAAAAACAGTAGCAGAAAATGTAGAGGAAGTTTCTTCTGATAGGCCTGAGGTTTCAATGACCATTTAAATGACTTTTCTAGAATTTCCAAATCATGTGATCACGAAATGTTCAAGGCATTATCATCTACTCCAGTTATATCAATAGCTTCGATACTATCAAAATTTGACATCAGATTTCTGATGTACGCATCTAATTTACCCTGGAAACGAGGTTTCGTCTAGATTAGAAAAACAAGAGATATTTTCATCGCGTTCTTTTAAAACTTTAAAAATTCACCACACATACCTACCACTCAAACCTCGCTCCGGTGTGATAATTTGGGAAGTTTAGATTATGGTTACACAAAACCTTTTGGCATTTGATCAAAAAACTTTAAAAATTCAACACGCAAAATCTTCATTTTCGTTCATCACTCGTCGATCTGCTTCTCGTTCTAAATTAGTTCCGTATATCGAGAACTGGCTGGTATGTTTTGTCATTTGTTTCTAGGACATCGAGATCGAGCAATCTGCAGACGAGGATTTTCAATTCACCAATTTAACTCTGTTCTGTAATACAACAATCGCTGTGCGGTTGGATGGCTACTTTCACCTACATACAGTTGCTGCATTTTGTCTGCCATTCCAAACTTTGCGTCATTAACGATGTTAAAGCAATACTGGACTGAAGCGAATCCATTGAATTTTAAACAAACTTTTCGAGATGCTAGAAAATATCAGTTGTCGACAGTAATTAGACTTTGACTTCGTATTCCGTTGAAACTAAATTGATTATCTTTGTACTTCTGTCATTCAATACTAAATACAATAGCATTTATTAATTCGCAATTCCCAGTTTATGTTGATGAATATAAACAGAATTTGAAAAAGTCGTAAATATTAATATTTATTCGCAAAAATACAAAAAATGGGCAAATAAATATGAAAAAAACCAGAGAAGGCATCGCCTGTGTGTGGATTATATCCTAATAAATAACATATGTTTATAACAATTATTGTTAATTCTAAAAGGTATTAATATAATTGGAATATTGTAGTTTTAGTTTTCTATATAATTATGTATAGTCATTCGCTGCACAGTACAGTCTTTTAATTTTCGACTCAATTTTTTTCCACAATTAAGTGTTTTTGTTTCGTTTGGTACTACATTATAGAGATAATTTAGATGCTAAGAATTTGAATGATTGTTTGAATAATGTTTTTTATGGTCTTTGGATATTAGATGAGATTATTCGAAATCGTGTGTTATGCTCGTATTTATGGGAATTTTTTCCATTACAATGCTTATGGTATAAGGTGGTGGCATGTAAGAAATAAAGTTATCTAGTATCAAGTATCCCTGTTTCCTGATATAAGTTGTTCGACGGATATAATCGTTTCTTATGGAAAATGTTTTTTGTGCTATATCTAGGTCAGAAATATATGACTTGCAGGCGGCACCCAAGGCTGTGATGCCGTATATTATATGAGTTTCAACTAAGGCATGGTAGAGGATTCACAGATAATTTTCTGTAAGACTGTTAGCAAGTATTTTGAGTTCATGGGCAACATTTATTTTTTTTATAACATATTTAATATGGTTATCTCAGCTTAATTGTTATACCTATATATCCATAAATATTCCAAGATATTTTAACGTGTTAACTCTATCAATTTTTGTTTTTTGGCTATGATAATTAACGGGAATTTGCTGGAAGCTAGGTAAAAATTTTGAATAGGTAAATGCAATAAATTTTGTCATCAGCTTTATATAATATGAGGGTGTGTCTGCAAAACATATAATCTTTCCAGTACTGTTAATTTTGAATAAGTCATTTGAGTAGAGATCAAATAGTAGTAGGCCTAGTACTGTTCCTTGAGGCACACCACACTTGATGTACATTTTTTTACTGCAAGTAATTTCGCATCTAAATAAACTGCTCAGCAGTTTGTGGCACTGCCATCAGCAGTCGGCAGTTGCCCATCAAATTTGTAATCTGTGGATGTCATTTTTACACTTACTCGACTGTATAGTCTACCGAATCGCGCAACAGATGGCTGCTGTGCGATTATAAATAAGTAAAATAGATTGGTTGCGCCTCTGTTGTTTTTTTTAGTAAACAATTTTGTTGAAATATCTTATTCGCGAACCGGGAAAATCTTGTAATCACCGGCACGCAGGTTCAAAATTGAGAAACACTGTTTTTTACCGATTTATTACCGGAAATAATGAATACAGTCGTTTTCTTAAAACTTCAAACTTGACGTTATATTTCAATCGTCAGCCTATACAGTGTGATGTCTACGACAATCTTATTTCTATTAGTTTGTGACATAAAATTTAAAGCATACAGAATTGAACTAAAGCTATTTCAGATTCCAGCACAGGTCATTTTTTAATAATTTAATATGTATTAGTATGATGAATATTCCGGACCCGTAGAATAAGGTTTTTACATTTTCCTCATTGTTTTGAGTTGGTCTGGAGTCAAATTCAGTTCATTTGTATACTAAATGCCGTTTCCATTTAAAGTAGAACTTGTACATCAGATGATAGAATTAACTCACTAAAAATGACGTCATGTAGGTTGACTCTGCACTTCCAACGCTACGTCGTCATCAGTTAATGAAGGATTGTGTTTAGCACAATTTAGACTCGGTGAGAAAAAAGTTAGTTACGACCATGTGTAACAGAAAAATTTATCAGTCAAATAGGCCCACAAAATTAGCCCATAGACATCCTCCCTACTTTTTGTATGACTTACGAGTATATACATTTTTTTGACATTATGTAAGTTTTCCTATAAAATGTCACCTCTGAACTAGCTACCATTCACTTCAGGCTCACTTGTAGTAGGCGCGGCACACTAGCGGCTACGTAATGCACAAGTTTACATTTTCCCGATTTTTCTGACGTTATATAGATTTTTTACGTAATAACTCTGCTGCAAGCCCTCTACAAATTTTATCGGACCTCTGTACACTTCCTCATATCAGTCGCAGAACTAAAAATGTTGGCCTCAAAATAGTTCCTAATGTCATTTATCAGGTAAAAGATATTAGAATAACTGGGAATTTTTGATGTCATCCGTAGCTCATTCGTTTTTCTGGATTCCACTAAGTATGTTCCAACACTTTTTGAAATGCTTCTCGTTTTAATAGTGACTCGATAGAACACGGAACGAGCCCGTTTTTGTATCTTACTTCCTACCCCATTGGATGCGAGGAAGTGATGTGATGCGAAGAATTTCAAAAATAAGATACTATGGTATTTGGAAATTATATGTACATCTCGAAAAACCATATCACTCATTTATGTCTGTCTGTTTGAATATTTATACGCTTCCAACCCCTATAAGCTATATTTCATACATCATTTATTTCCCCGTACACTTACCTTTAAAACAAGAATGATAGAGAAATGCTTCCGATCCGCGTACTCCTGCTATCTAAGCATACCGCCCGGCGTCCCGGTCCGGCTGTGCACAAAATATATACACGGAAGGAACTATAATTCGCTGCAGCGGTGCCGCGGTGGGTGTTGCCGCGCAGATGTAGGAAGGGACAACGTTGAGCCTGTTTGACTGACTTTGATCTGTTGCACATGTCCGTAACTGTCTTTTTTCTCAAAGGATTTAAATTGCGCTGAACTTAATCCTTTAAGAACGTTGCGTAGGAAGTGAAGAGTCAACCTACTTGACGAAATTTGCTTAAGCAATTTAGTTAAAGCAGCAGTCTCTAAAACATACGTATCAGTAAACAGCATATATGGTTTCATTTAGCGGCCAAACAAACATGGAAGACAGAATTAACAACAACATCAAAAACAAATCAGAATCAAAAGATGGTGAAAGGAATAAGTAAAAGTTTAAACCAAAGAATACCTCACAATGTCCCGGGAATTTTCCTGACCAGTGCACGCTGCCTTTAGGAAAATCTTTTTCAATACTCTCTCCTGCCACTCTCCCGGATACGTTGGAATTGAGTTTTTATGAACCAACGAATCCGGACTAGATAGAAGGAACAAGTATACAATTTGTTTGTACCCAAAAAGTCAGTAATCAGGTTACTAGTTCATACTACAAGTCGAGCGAGTTTAAACCACCAGCTTGAGTGTTGTTGATATTTCACATTAAATTAATATTTTTCTGCACAAACCTATAAGAGTGCGTGGATCCAAACAATCCTAGTGTTCCAAATAATTGCCGAAAATGGTGAAGGTTTCTGTAGAATGCAAAACTGAGTAAGAGTATATCTTTTTGTCGATAAGTATTAATATATTCTAGTCATCGGCGTTGTGAAAGGGCAGATACCTCAACGTTGGGCTTTTACCTGGGTAGTGCTATGCTAATATTTGCATTTTTTACGTACATATGTAGAAGTGTCTATTATGTAATTTGATACAAATTTGTTTGTGGTTGAATCACCATTTTTTACACACAAAAATTAAACACTTACGCACTATTAAATTGCTTTTAAAATGTATAGGTATTTGTGAACGATTGGGTCTATAAGGTTCTCAAAACCATCCCCCACCATGGGACCATACACCCATATTACTCCATACTACCATATATCGGTATACGAGGGATGTCTTTTAAGTTTTGCATATGGAAATAAAACACCACGATAGGAGGTTTTAAATGACTTTATTGTTTTTCGAAGTATTCTCCACGAAGATTAATACACATCTGCATGCGCTTGAACCAATTTTCGAAGCACTTATTCCACTCGTTTGCTGGCAGATCCAAAACGGTATTTTTGAATGCGTCAACTGCTTCTTCTGGGACTGGAACCTTTGAGCACACAGTCTGTTTTTAATTTTCGGGAAAGTAAAGAAATCGTTAGGACTTAGATCAGGACTATATGGAAGGTTTTTGACACCAATTAACCCTGGCTTTCTGCTCTTCAGTCAACAGGTGGGGTATCCAACGAGAAACTAATTTTCTTACTCCTAATTCTTCATGTAAAATTTTTTGAATTGAGGTCTTTGAGATCTTCAAGGACGCCTAAATTTCGGGATATATCGCATGTCTATCTTCAGTGATGAGTTTGCGCACAGCATCGACGTCTTCCTGGGTGACTGCTGTTTTTGGTGCACCCACCCTGGGATCGTCGCTAAGACTCACCCGTCCACGTTTGAATTCTCCATACCAACGGGAAATTGTCGACTAATGTGGCGCTTCGTTGCCGAAAACAGACAGTAACTCAGCAAGACATTCTTGTTGCGATAATTGTCTCTGAAAGTTGTAATAAATTATAGCGCGAAAATTCTCGGTTGAGTTCCATTTTTCTAATGACTTGGTGAAATTTAAAAATCCACTGTAGTGAGAACACTGCACGTATTGTTGTGAAACTTTGAATTTAAGTTTACTAAAGAGTGAGGTTAAGATTCAGCAATGACGTTCGATCCGCGCGGCCTATGTTTCTATATGCAAAGCTTAAAAGACATCCCTCGTATTGCATACATAGACAATTTTAGATTTTTTGAGATTATGTGCCAAGCTTACTAGAAAGAATATTCACAGATACAACAATCATTGCTTACAGCACATCAGTGCTCAATCGTGGAACAATCTAATCTTGGCAACGCCGCGCTTCCCCAGATCGAAAATATACTAATTTTACTTTATTTTTACATGTTTGTGTTAAATTACATAATAGACACTTCTACATACGTAGAAAATGAAGATAACACCATATTCGGTGAAGGCACCTACTTTGTCGCACCGAATTGTATACCTAACAACATTACAAAATGCAAAATATTGGGAGACAAACCAAATTTTTGGTGGATAATGAAAAGTGCCAACCGAATCTTTAACTTTGAATCTGATCTACTTTTTATTGGATAACTATGACAATCTTAAAATAACAGTAATTTCCACATTCTTCTCAATTAGATAATTGGTTTTAGCCAAGAGTTGCTCGGTAGGGGTATAACGTGACTTGAAAAGCGACTTTATGTCGTTTTTTTTACATTATGTCGGTTTGTTTGACCTGTAGGTTTTCCAACAAGACGTTGACTTAGAACTAGCTGTCGTTCACTTCATGCTCACTTGTAGCAAGCGCGGAATGAATTATTTTCACACTAGCCTTCTTAGTCAGCAAGCTGACACCATTTTTTTTTGTCATTATATAGGTATTTTACGAAATAACCCTGCGGCGAATCAACAAAACTATTGAAAAAAACCGGGGTAGAACTTGTATCTTCCAAAATCACGAATTAAACAGAATTGTTCATACTCTTTACAGTTAATAAATATTTACTTTTGTTTATTTGCCTTATTAAATCTATTCCTGTTATTAACAATAACTAAGCGATTCACATCGCAACACAGTTCATATTTCTGCCCTGTGAACGTGAGTACACCCAGTACGATTGGATATTTTAATATCCGCTCCAGAGAAAAAATATACGCTAATGTATCCGATTCGTCACTTCAGTAGGCAGTGGTAAGCAAATTAAATTATATGTTTACAATTATTACTATAATTCATTATAACCATATAGGCTTGATTTTTTCTAATCGAATCGAATTTGTCGTTCTGAACCTATTCACACCCTGTATACTAATGGCGAAACAATGATTTTTAGATAGTTATTCATATTTTCGTATCGTGATCCTGGAATATTTGATTGCAGGCAGCGGTACTTAAATACGAGAACAACGTCATGAACATCAGGCAATTCAATTTTTCGCCGCACCCGTACTGGCTACCGAACTTCATGGACGTATTCACGTGGTCGTTGCCTTTCGTGGGCGAAAAGGTGACCGAAATGTTGGTGAATGTGCTCAACATCTGCTCAGATGACGAGCTGGTGTCAGATGGGGACGATGCGTTGGAGGAAGGTACGTGTCTCATTCTAGGCTGGTGACTATCACGTCTGTGGTCGTCAGTCGAGCTTATGGACTTTTCTCACAGTTTTCTAGCGGTAGATGGTTCAATTTCAGGGTTTCACGTACGAATGTGTTATTTTGATCAACAACAGCGAAATATGCTTCTATTTTTCCAAACGAGCAGTTTATCAGCATACAGGGTATCCCAAAAGTCATGGAGCAAACGACTAGGGATAGGTTGCGATCAGAAAAACCATCTATGTCCTTATCTGATTGTGCGCGGTGTGTTTGAGTTATCGCCATTTTTAAGAATTTGTTGAAAATCAGTGCCTTTGAGACTATACTGTTGTTTTCTGAAGTTGTCCTTTGTTATTTTTCAATCAGATTTACTGTCTCCTATTTGAATCACATAAGGGTGGTAATTGGGCTGACAAGATTAGATAATGCTGCACTGCTTCAGTTACGCTTATAACACCCAAAATAAAGTCAAGGCCGCCAATCCTTGGAATGATTAGACCTAGAATTAATTCAGGTTGTGTCAGGTGTCACATAAATGTTTGCTCATCCTATTTGGAAGGAAGATCAACAATGGCAGTTGAAGGGTCAAGGTTAAAAATGGGAATTTCCGGATTTAGGGTACCTGCAGCATATTGTTTACTTTGAGCCGAATATATGATATTTGACTTATCTGATTGATATTTTGGAACGCCTTAGTATTGAGAAGTTTTTCATTATTATGAACACCTTATCCGCCCACTAATTTTTGTACAAGCCTCGTTGCAGTTTAGGCGATTGCTGTACCTACATTAACTGGACTAAATTTTCACTCATAGCTTTTTGCATCATTTGAGAACATATTCTGTTAATCTGATTGAGATTTCTTAAAAATGGCTATAAGTCAAAAACCGTGCACAATCGGATGGCATTATATGGTATTTCTGTTTGCAAATGCACCCTTTACCTTTACCGCCCCCCCCCCCCCCCCTATCATTTGATTGACTTTTGGAACACCCTGTATAGAGAAGACTCTGCCTATAATCCGAGCCTCACACTAAAATAGTACATCAAAAAAAATTTTAAAAGTATTTTTGGCTAATCAATTCGCTACAGGTATGTATTCGCTGTGTAAGCGATGACAGCGCCGCCTAGCGGAATCTTTTTGCTTGACACGTGCAATAAAAAAAAATAACAGCCGAGTCGATTTGAGGGTAGGAACAATTTGAATTTCGAACAATTCTCTTTTGATCTGACAGCGAAATATTACACCACTGGCAGGCGTCATTCCCACACAAAACACTGCAGCGATTAATGACAATACCATTCATGTTGAGAATACCTGCTTCAGTGATGAATGCAAATCATCATGCTTTTCTAAACGGGCATACCCAGTACCCCAAAAAATTAATGTATGGGCAGGCATTTTAGGAAACAAGGTGATTGGGCCATTGTTTAGTAATGGAAATTTGAATGGAGGCATTTATGTGGATATGTTGGGAAATACCATGGATCCGCTTATCACTGAAACCATTGAAAACCAAATCGGAGAGGATGGAAACCCTATACTTGATGAGGCTGAAATAAATTTCCAGCAAGACGGCGCTCCTCCTCACTATGTTCTTTCGGTTCGGCAATGGCTAGACGACGAGTTTCCAGATAAATGGATAGGGCGACGAAGGCCTATAGAATGGCCTGCTGGATCTCCTGATTTGACGACATTAGCCTTTTTTCTATGGGGTCATTTGAAATATATTATGTTTACTCCCCAACCTGAAAGTTTGGATGAACTTCGTCAAGGCATCACCCAAAGCTGCCAGGATATCCCACAACATGTTTTTGAAAATTTCCGTCAGGAATTTGAACATGGCCTATATCATTGTTTGACCTATAACGGGCAGCAATTAAACTAAAGATTTTTCTAATTTTCTTGAAAACGAATCGACCGATTTTAAGGAATCAAACGTCAAAATAAATTACTTTGAAAGGCCTTTCAAATAAGCTATTACTCGATACTCCTTGTCATTTAAAATTTCTAAGGGGATGACCCTGAGGGGCAGAGGGTGAAAGGGGACGAAGTAGTTTTTAGCTAAAAAGTTAAAATAAATCCGTGGTGGAAAGTTTTCAAAGGAACACCCTGTATACGAGAATTCATTCTTTGCGAAGGTTAGATTATTAGTAAATGAAACTTCGGTGTCGCTGGGTGTATCATCATCTTCTCCAGTATTTTGGGGTGAATGATGATCCAACTCTGAAGAGGTTTTGGGGAAATATTTTTACGTATGTTGACGTATTTCGAAAAAGCACATTTCTGTGAGAAAGGTTTATAGCTTATCCATACTATGTTGAAACATCCATCCGTTTTTCATATCAGGATGCATCATTTTGTAGGAAGTTATTCAGTATTTATGTCAAAACAGCTTGATAATTCCATTATGAATATATCTTTCCATCTCTGTATTTGCAAGTAAAATGTACATTTTTTTCAATATCAGTCTATGGTAAAAATGGTCTTGACCATTTTCTACGTATTTTTACGTAACACCTGGCCTGATGATCATTGTCCTATTCATTTTTATGCAAGTTATTTTCTCACAATAATTTCGTTAATATTCAAAGTAGAAAAATCTATATTTGCTGGTCGATACTGTCTAAATTCCTTGTGGTGACTTCCTACAAGTACTGATACAATTATTTATTCGTACTTCAGCTCAAATGGACAGATCTCATCAAATCTGAAAACGAGAAATTTCGATTCGAATAAGGTAATGATCAAGTTATTAAAACAAAGCATGGGCATTAAGAAAATATAAATGGGTAATCACAATAACGAAGTCTACCCATATTACATGGAAACATGAAAACGTACCTTCGATGATCATGAAATCCAAATCTTAGATGTAAGGCGTAAAGAATACTTATTGATAATCTCGACGTACTATATATGGGCTTAAAGATCCACCTGTTGTTTAAATTTATTCAATATCAAAGTAAGTATTTCTATCCTGAAAAAGAATGCAAGAATATGGGTGTTAGTATAAGGATGAGCTCTGTCCAGTTGTTCGAAAAATACTGCTCAACAATCAAAGGTGGTGCAAATTAAGCTTTGATGCAATAAGATAAATATGTTGATAAATAATCAAAATTTTTATAATAACGTGTCTATAAAAAATTTAATAAACAGTAGCTGATCAGTAAGAGTTTCGAGGTTTTTATCAATGAACTTTTAAGTATTTAGAGAAAGAAAGTATTCTACTATCACCACTTTGAAATACAACTTTCGCTATCTGAATGTAATCATCATAGAGACAATGCAACATTGAAATTGTTTGCCTGATGAACCTTTGCATTATCTAATTCAATTGTTGAGTAGTAACATTTGGCAATCTGTTTCATTTATCGCTTTTCAGTCATATGCGATTACTATATTATATCTCAAATATTGATCATACAGAATTTTCCATCAAATTTTCAAAATAACCCAAGCAAACAGTGGTAGAGTTTTTGCAGGAAAAAAAGGAGATATTTAATTTCCGGATTACAATAAGTTAATGTTTTTAAACTAGTTCAATTTATGAGACTTAACAAAAAGAAAAGTAAAATTTCAACAATTTAAAATTTAAAAGAAATACCTCGATCTAGAAAAGACTACAGACAGTTACTTGTATTTCATTTCAATATGAAAAAGTGGATTATCGCTTAATCCAGAATGACCACCTCTTCTTTGGAGGACATGTCTGTTTGTTCTATGATAATAGTCTAATCGCCCACATGTCCATTATCAGTATTATGTAAACCATGCTTAAAGCCAATCTATTTGAAATTAGTTCCTGCAAAAAACTATACCATCTGCAAACATTCATATTCAGCAATATGCACTATCGATAGATGCGGATCAATCAGTCGAAATATGATTGGTGTTCTCTGTAATTGTCTTCAATATTGAATTATTATTAACATCAAAGATATGTTCTGTCTTCTGTATTTAAAACATGTAGATCATATATTCGACTGGATTGTCTGACAAACACTCGTCCTTGAACAATAATTTATTTTCAAATTAAGATGAACAAAAAATGTCTCAACATGCTTGTTTTTCGAACAAAAAAAATTCAAAAATTGTGTTTTCTTTCTTCACTTTTTTTCAATGCTACTTGGATTGTAAAGATGGTAAGGTTCAGTTTTACTTTTTGATTACACATGAAACTGCTTATGAAATTTTTAGTGACAAAAACATAGACTGCCTGATTTTTGTCCTTATGTGTTCAGTGTGATCTTTTGTTGGGTAATCTACCAAACGGACGCATAGAGTCGGTATACGCAGTTCCGTGCTCAAATTCGCGATAATATTTGTACTAAAGTATCTTCCAAATCAGAGCAGACAAAATAAAAAAAGGCTATGGTAGCAACCGAATTATCAATAAAGTCATTAATTCACAATATGTGGTTTGGTTTAATGGCTATCGCATACCGAAGACGGCAGAGGAGTACATCAAGCAGGATTTTCTTTCCAGCAGAGCAGCAAAACAAATCCCGCGACACTAGGATTATCCCAGCTACTTGCCTTAGCGTCTATATTCTGGCAACAGGGGAATGCCATGGCATGCTGGCGCCTCCTGCGGCGGTATCAAATAGTATACCGTGCGATACGGTAGGCGACTTCTCCTACCTGACGAAATCCGTCGGCATGATGTAATATTACGGCATATTCTATAGCCTGAGGGATGTCGAGACATGCCTTCGGTTGCGGTATCTCATAGCATGCTACTTGCCCTTTGATACCACCTAGGTTTTTCTTATCTCGACGTCGAAGAGCATGTTGTGCGACATCGGCATACATACCGCGGTATATTTGGGCAAAGCGGTGTGTACTGGAATCTGCCGAGGTACTATTTAGAGATGCCGACGGATGCTCGCAATATGGCGGAGGATTTTTATCATCAGCGTATGCTCCGGGGAAGAAAATCCGTCTGGTTACTCCCCCCGAACTACCTCGGCATGCATTAGCTTTCATTGACTAAATTAAAGAAGATACATCAGAGGGGCAACCACAGTATAAGCTTCAAATTATATATAACTAATATGGTATTTCGAGTTTCCGAAATTACGAGCAATGATTGGCGTGGAGGCTAGATTCTAACTGAATTACAGGATGTAAAGTACAATGTTCGTTTTAAAACAAAGGAAAAATATCATATTGCATTCTGGCAGTTGCCAGGTGCTGTGAAAAGGTGCTGAGTGGCAAGTTCTATTTTCTAGTAGGATACAGGGTAGCCCTATAACTTATATTGATCTCAGGTTCACTTTTACTGAGGTTTTTCTATGAAAATATACTTGGAGTCGATGATTTTCAGCAACTTTTGGCAGCGCAACATTTAATAGTAGTTCAAAATAAGCCTAGTGATAAGATTGGTCTATGAAAGCAGTATTTATGGACTTGACACTTAGAGTATTTCATCTGCAATTACAAGCTCTGGGTTGCTACAAGATTTAGAATTGATATAATCTGAAAGTATAACATGCTTAATGGAGAAATGTTACGCGAAAATTAGCATTTCCAATATCGACAATATGCATGCGGACTAAACCGCAATAAAGCCGTATATTGTCAGATGATGTTCATTAACGTCCGGTTATGGATTTCAGCACGCATATTTTAACAGCTTTATTATCAAATTATCGACGCTAATGGCACATGGACATTTTCATCGCACAAATACGGAATTATGCGAAATAGCCATATCTGCCACGTAGCGGTATATCTATAATTATATTTCACTCCCCTTTCGTAAGTGGCTAGATTTTGTTATGACAGCAATTTTTTCATCTTTTATACTACGTTTACGTTGGATAATATAAGATTAGTTCAAAGATGCTTGCGCACACCGAGGCACAGCAGGAAAAAGCATCGAAAATCATTTCTCTCCCGGCTTCGTGCACTGATGTGAAATATCTTCCGGTTGCTTACGACACTGTCATCTGGAAGCCGGGAATATCGCAGCATGCCGACGCCTCTTGCCACGAGATCTCACAGCACTCCCGCCGATGCCGATAGAATTTATAGACGCGCATGCTGTGCGAGGCATCAATCGACAGTCGGGGAATGCCCTCGCATGCCGACGCCACTCGCCGCATGGTCCCTCAGCCTGCTCGCAGATACCGAAGGATAACTCTCTTTTCGTCAAACGGCATACTTTATGTAGGATCTTGGGTCGGAAAGCATCGGCATGTCAACACCTCTGTGCACGAGTTCTCACAGCATGCCCTCTGATACCGAGTAGAGAATTTATTTAGCATCTGTCGGCGATCGGGAAATGCCCTCGCATGCCGACGCCACTCGCCGCGTGGTCCCTCTTCATGCTCTCCGATACCGGAGGAAAATCATCTTGTTGTCAAATGGCATGCTTTATATAGGATCCTGGGTCGGAAAGCATCGGCATGTCGACACCTCTATCCACGAGATCTCACAGCGTGCCCTCTGATACAGAGAAGAGAATTTATAGACACGCATGCTGTGTGATGCATCCGTCGGCAATCGGGGAATGCCCTCACATGCCGACGCCACTCGCCGCGTGGTCCCTCATCGTGCTCTCTGATACCGAAGGAATATCCTCTTTTTGTCAAACGGCATACTTTATATGGGATCCTGGGTCGGAAAGCATCGGCATGTCGATACCTCTATCCACGACATCTCACAGCGTGCCCTTTGAAACCGAGAAGTGAATTTATAGACACGCATGCTGAGCGATGGATCCGTCAGTAATCGGCCGATCCCATCGCATGCCGACTCCACTCGCCGCGTGCTCCCTCATCTTGCTCTCCGATACCGAAGGAAAATCTTCTTTTTGTCAAACGGCATACTTTATGTGGGATCCTGGATCCGGCATGTCGACAACTCTATCCACGAGATCTCACAGCATGCCCTCTGATACCGAGAGGAGAATTTATAGACGCGCATGTTGTGCGATGCATCCATTGGCTCGCCAGTCGGGGACGCACTCAGCCTGCTCAGCTACCGAAGGAAAATTCTCTCCTTTTGTCAAACGGCATAATTTATGTGGGATCCTGCGTCGAAAAGCATCGGCATGCCGACACCTTTGTCCACGAGAGCTCACAGCAGGATGCCATCTTATACCGAGAGGAGAATTTATCGACACGCATGCTGTGCGGTGCATCCATCGGCAGCCGGGGAATGCCCTCGCATGCCGACGCCACTCGCCGCGTGGTCCCTCATCTTGCTCTCCGATACCGAAGGAAAATCTTCTTTTTGTCAAACGGCATACTTTATGTGGGATCCTGGATCCGGCATGTCGACAACTCTATCCACGAGATCTCACAGCATGCCCTCTGATGCCGAGAGGAGAATTTATAGACGCGCATGTTGTGCGATGCATCCATTGGCTCGCCAGTCGGGGACGCACTCAGCCTGCTCAGCTACCGAAGGAAAATTCTCTCCTTTTGTCAAACGGCATAATTTATGTGGGATCCTGCGTCGAAAAGAATCGGCATGCCGACTCCTTTGTCCACGAGAGCTCACAGCAGGATGCCATCTTATACCGAGAGGAGAATTTATCGACACGCATGCTGTGCGGTGCATCCATCGGCAGCCGGGGAATGCCCTCGCATGCCTATGCCACTCGCCGCTTACTCTCTCAGCCTGCTCTCAGATACCGAAAATTCTTTTTTTCTTGTCAAACGGCATACTTTATATGGGATTCTGGGTCGGAAAGCATCGGCATGTCGACACCTCTATCCACGAGATCTCACAGCGTGCCCTCTGATACCGAGAAGAGAATTTATAGACACGCATGCTGTGTGATGCATCCGTCGGCAATCGGGGAATGCCCTCACATGCCGACGCCACTCGCCGCGTGGTCCCTCATCTTGCTCTCCGATACCGAAGGAAAATCATCTTTTTGTCAAACGGCATACTTTATCCTGGATCCGGCATGTCGACACTTCTATCCACGATATCTCACAGCATGCCCTCTAATACCGAGAGGAGAATTTATAGACGCGCATGTTGTGCGATGCATCCGTTGGCTCGCCAGTCAACGGCATACTTTATGTGGAATCCTGCGTCGGAAAGCATCGGCATGCCGATACCTTTGTCAAACGAGATCTCACAGCAGGATGCCATCTTATACCGAGAGGAGAATTTATAGACACGCATGCTGTGCGGTGCATCCATCGGCAGCCGGGGAATGCCCTCGCATGCCGACGCCACTCGTCGCTTACTCTCATATACCGAAAATTCTTTTTTTTTTGTCAAACGGCATACTTTATATGGGATCCTGGGTCGGAAAGCATTGGCATGTCAACACCTCTGTCCACGAGATCTCACAGCAGGATGCCATCTTATACTGAGACTAGAATTTATAGACACGCATGCTGTGCGGTGCATCCATCGGCAGCCGAGGAATGCCCTCGCATGCCGACGCCACTCGCCGCTTACTCTCTCAGCCTGCTCTCAGATACCGAAAATTCTTTTTTTTTGTCAAACGGCATACTTTATATGGGATCCTTGGTCGGAAAGCATTGGTATGTCTACACCTCTGTCCACGAGATCTCACAGCAGGATGCCATCTTATACCGAGAGGAGAATTTATAGACACGCATGCTGAGCGATGCATCCGTCGGCAGTCGGGGAATGCCCTCGTATGCCAACGCCACTAGCCGCGTGGTCCCTCAGCATGCTCTCCGATGGACACTTCGGTGTCAAAGTGCTTTATGTAGGATCTCGCGTCGGCAAGCTTCTGCATGCCGTGGAATTCCCCAGCTGCTAAGCTGTATATACTATCGTAAGTTAATAATATGCTGACGGATGATTGCGGTATCGCAAGGATTATTGTTGTCAGTGTAACTGCCGGCAGGGAAATCTTTTACAGTGATATCGCCTGCCATTCTCCGGTGTGTGGTAAGCCAAAAACGGAGTTAATCGGAGTTTCACGATTTTTGTGTTACTGAAAGATTATTTGAATCTAGTGTTTGTATTTAATGAAATTTTGCATGGATCAATAGAGTATTTAGTAGTTACCTAACAAAAGATCTCCATCCCCTAGTACCCAACCTTGATACGTTTGACCGATTTTTTGGACAATTCTTAACAAATATGTTGCAAATAGCCCCTAACACTATGATTAAACCCTATTTTTGATGTTATGTTATTGGTTATGTTTCGTTTTATGATACCCAAGTAGCATATCTTTATTTTTAAGGTTTGTTCACATTTTTTGTATAAATATTACTTCAACTAAGTTGCACTGCATTGAACCACGGCACAATATTTTCCAAATTTTTTTCTATTTTACACACAAGAGTGTTTCTCTCTCTCTTTCAAAAATTGCACCATTCTGTCTCGTATTTGCTTTTATACTTTTACTCTCTTTTTCTGACACTTCCTTTTTTCACTACTTGTCTATATTCTACTCCTTTGGATCTCGCAACGATCACAGAGAAACAGGCTAAAATTGTTGTTAAAACATCCGGTAAGTCTATCACAGAGCTTTCGACAAGAAGGAGTTTAACACTGCATTTATCATATCTGATTTTTTATCTACATTTTTTTTATAATAATCCGCGTGTTGTGCCAGTTTTATTTTTTGTTTTTGTGGAACAATACTTATTTACTAATACTGCAGTTTCGATCAAATACCATTTTTTATTTTTCAGCATTTGATTCTATTTTTTATTTCATTTTTTTTTTCAATCAAACTGGCTTGATTGTCTATTTACTATCAACGTGATATTTGCTTGCAATTTATTTCTAGTTGCTATGTACCTATATGTCGGTTTTTGGGATAAACAAGTCCATCTTTAGTATTAGAAATGACCGAATGTAGAAAACATCTAGTTTTCCCAATGATAATGAAACTCACATTTTATTCACATAATTGAAATCTCCAAAATTAGCTGAAATGATTCAAAAATTGATGATTGAGAATGAGCTTGCATGAACCAAATCAAAATTTAAGGAGTTCTTTGTAGATTGATGTTAACGCAAAACAAAGCGTTGCTGCATTGATTTTAGAACTACGCACGAATTTTTAACTAACAGGAGAAAGAAAAGCAACTTCTGGTCATCTTATAGTTGCCTCTTTGATAAATCTTCAGTCTGGTCAATTATTAAAACCACAGTTATTAAATTAATGGCTTTATTGATGTTTTGCCTGCCACAGCAGCCTTGCTTCAGCACAAAATAAAAATATATAAAATAAATTTGAAACTAGATTTTCAATCCTAGATTTATTTGTCGATTTCATGGAAATTTATCTAAACATTGACATATCAATATTGTATTTTTTTAAAATATTTTGTTTTCAGTAAGGCTGCCGTGGCAACCGAAACGTCAGTAAATGCATAGATTCATCATCCTTGTTGGGTCTTATTAATCAGATAAACGTTGTTAGATCAGGAAAGGGGTGAATTTAAATGCTGATAAATAAAAAAAATTCCCGATCTCAATACCATTCCCGTTTTTATTATAACACTATATTAAAAATTTCGCTAATGGTCATCCTAGATACTAACTTCACGTTTAACCGGACAAAAACTATACTCGAGACTATAGTACTTAGTACCGCCTCGTATCCATCTTTCACAACCCTTCTGTAGTTCATCATTTGGGTTATACTAATATCATTTGGCTAAGAAATAATTTTCAAATTCGATATATTCCTGAAAAGTCACGTTACCTGCTTTTATCGACCTGACTGCCTGGCCGAACAATATTTTTTATGCTTTGATACCAGTACACCCCAAAACCTCAAAAGAGTACTATAGTGTTCGGATTTTGGTGGTATGAGGAAGCATTGAAGTTATCGTACTTTCAAATTTGTTAGTTTTGAAAAATTATACTTTCCGAAACTTCTGGCTTTCAAAAAAAATTTTGACTACACAACATCCTAAACTCTTCAATAACTTGAAAAGCGGTGTACGTCAGCATATTAAAAGCTCACTTTACAATTCATTTTACGATGAAAATAATAATAAAATCTTTTCACGGACTATCCTCTCATCGTGTTTGAATGGATAGATTATGCAAATGGTAAAAATTTTATATAGCGTAGAGACATAAGGCGAGAATTACTTTATAAAAGATAAGGGAAGGTTTTTTGTGTTTTTGTGTAGTCTAAAGTAGTAAAGCTATGAAGCTCAACTTTCTTTGGAGCTAGTAGTAGAGATTGGGAAGCAAAGCCTGGTAACTGAACCACATTGACCCTTTTTGTAGACCTTATTGTACTAACACTGTGTCGCATTGATATTGCACCGATCTGGTGCGTATAGTCTAATCATATTAGCAAATTTCCCCGAAATAATTGTAAAATCTGGTTTTATTGGTGCAGTTGTTCAAGTGGGTATTCAAAACATGGACGCATAAAATGGGTACACAAATTTTTGTGGGAAAACTTTTTGTTTGACAACAAAGAATGAAGTAAACGTGTTTTTTGGGATTCAATCGAAAATGTTGACAGGAACGAAAAAAACTTTTCATACAAGATTTCTAAGCATTTATGAGACCTACAAAACACGTAAAAAGATCCGACTAATAGCAAAAATGTTATCCTCGAAAAACGAGGCAAAATGCAGGTTTTGGCACTTGGTAATGCGACGATAATTTCACGCAACTACTTGAAATTCTTCAAATCCGTAGGATTCATATTTCTAAATAACAACAACAAAATGGGACTATGTTGCTCAAGTAGTGTTTTGAGAATTTCTAATTGTTTACCCCAAAGCACCTGTTTTCCGGCCATCACTACTAGTTTATTGAACAATATACAGGGATCGATCAAAAAGCATTTAATAGCAAAATACACGTGTTTACCTTACCGGTATGAATCACAAACCGTTCCGAAAGATAAATGTTATTTTTATGCGAAAAACAAAGGTTAAGTTTTTACTTCTAAATAAATTCAAACATTTCGTATTTGTGAGTAATTGAACAAATGCGCTACGATATTCGAAAAACATACATTACTATACACATTTTAAAACAAAGCGTATGTCTATCATCTTTTGTTGTGAGTTACTCACAATATGAGATGTTTGAATTTGTTTAGAAGTAAAACGTAACCCATACTTTTTTGCATAAAAGAACATTAATCTTCCGGAATGGTTTGCGATTCATATCGCTAAGGTAAACTAGTTTATTTTGCTATAAATGCCCTTTAAACTAACCCTGTAAATTTCCTCAATAAACTAGTAGTGATGGCCGGAAGCAAATGTTTTGGGATAAACAATTAGAAATTCTCAAAAACTGATGGACCAATCTACTCCAGTTTTGTTGTGGTTATTTAGAAGTACGAATCCTACGAATTGAAGAATTTGAAGTATCTGCGAGAAACCATCGTCGCATTACCAACAAGTGCCAAAACCTGCAGTTTGCCTCGGTTTTCTGTCATAACTTTTTTGTTATTAATCGGATTTTTTACGTATGGTCTCATTTGTAGGTCTCATAAATACCTGAAAATCTTATATGGCGAGTTTTTCGTTCCTGCCAAAACTTTCGATTGAATCCCACAAACCCGTTTTCTCATTCTTTGTTGTCGAATAAAAGTTTCCCACAAAAATTGGTGTACCCGTATTATGCGTACATGTTTAAATACCCCTCAACAACTTCCGAGGCAGGGATACAAACCCACGAGCCTTCGAGCTAATGTGTTGGCTGCTCGACGCCGTAACACGTCTAGATGCCCAGCTTTGGAACAAAATGACATCATAGATGACAGTGTAAACAGAGCGTTAAGTAGGAAATGTCAGAAGTGTTAGTTTCAAGGAAAACTACATTTCTCAGTTTTCTGGATACATGGCGGTACTCAGTCTTCAAAATTTTCACTTCCGTCGCTAAATTCCTGAATCGTGGAAGGAACATTCTTTGGGTATCCATTATAAAACTGCAGTATAATCTAAACCCAAACTTATAGTGGTGGCACTCGTATCGAAATATCATATGTTTTGACCTGTGCAGAAGGCTTAGGTAGCTTGACGCAATCGATTGTGTTTATGTTCAACAACATGATTTATCTGATCTGTTATACCCGTTTTATAGTCAGCAAAATGCAAGAGAAATCTTGAACAGTCGCTTGCGAACTAACAAATGAACTGATTATTTCCGTCATTTCCTTGCAACTACAGGATCTTGCATGAAAATCAACCAATTGCAGACAATCTTGCACGAAACATCCAATTGATTAATTTTCCTACGATACCTTTCTACCTATCATGAAGCAATGCTGTGATGGTGTAATTGTAAAATTCCAGATTTCGGAATAGAATTGTAAATTATCAGCGCCGGCTTGACGAAAACATGAACACAATCTTTAATAAAATCAATAATAAAACTAGATAGTTCAACTTTACCAGACGTACGGTTCTTTGGAA
>CAVLJG010000004.1:27005759-27247336 GCA_963669975.1 Acanthoscelides obtectus
AAAATCGTTTAAATCTTGGGGTGGTCGCTATGGGGCAGCAACTTGATTTCGAGTTTTCGGTTCCACAGTCGCACAATTTTAGAGGAAAATCTGGTGGTTATCGAATTGAACAAGGCTGAAATAACGTTAACAAACCTCTGTATGTAGGGCAGGCAATTCTAGACCTATCGAAACTAGTCATGTACGATTTTCATTACACCTATATGCTACCAAAAATGGGTGCAGAAAGGTGTAAGCTCATGTACATGGACACAGACAGTTTTATCTACGAATTGCAATGTGAGGATGCATATGAGGAGATCATTAAAGCTGATTCCAGTAAATTTGATACTTCGGATTATCCTGAAAATAACATATATAAAATACTGCGTAAGAACAAAAAGGTGCCGGGTCTAATGAAAGATGAAAATAACGGTAAAATTATGACACATTTTGTTGGACTTCGAAGCAAAATGTATAGTTACAAGGTGCAGGGTGGAAGGTGGTTAAAAAATCTAAAGGGGTTAAGTACAATGTTGTTAAAAATAAAATTGCATTTGAGGATTATGTTGAATGTTTGAAAGAATTTAAGGAAAAAACAGCTACACAACGCTGTATCAGGTCGTATGCACACAACGTATATTCTGTTGAACAGTCAAAAATTAGTTTAAGTCCGTATGACGACAAACGTTATTTAATT
The DNA here is from genome assembly GCA_963669975.1 of Acanthoscelides obtectus. Classification (NCBI taxonomy): domain Eukaryota; kingdom Metazoa; phylum Arthropoda; class Insecta; order Coleoptera; family Chrysomelidae; genus Acanthoscelides; species Acanthoscelides obtectus. The sequence goes on from CAVLJG010000004.1 coordinate 27,006,439, forward strand.
CCGAACAGTTTTGACACACTTCCGTGGGGGCATTACAGTATCTTATAATAGCGTTTTTTTTTTGTTATAGATGAATGCCCCAACATTATCAGAGTTAGCTGTTAGAAAAATTTGCGAATCAATAACATCATCAGCAGTAGAATTCATGGAGCAGTCTCCACTACCATGGAAATTAACTACGGAAATTGTGAAACAATTTCCTTTATATAAATGGCACGCTATGATTAAAGAAGCCAAAAATGATCTTGATTCTTCATATACAGGAATTAACTTTATTAGATGTCACAAAGAAATAGATCCAAATTTAATTCACACTATATTAGGAAAATCAGATTGGGGTTATGTTTTTGAAGATTATTCTAGTTACTGTCTATGGACAAGTGGATATTGGCTGGACCAATATTACCTACACGTATGTAAAAATTGTTTATCTAAATTTAAAGAAATACATAAAACTTTAAATAAACGTTTATTTGCCTGCTATGACCATTCTCACGAGGTTCACGATGCACATGACATTATTTTGAACGTATACCAAAAAAAGTATAATTGGTGTCACAGCTGCTTTAAAAGCGTAGTGTTTGAACTAAAAGACCAGGAATCTTGCAGAGATGCCTTACATGATAGGTCTAGAAATAACATCCGAATCCGATTTGATGAATCTGATGTAGACAGCGATATTGAGTTTTAAAAAAACATCACAGCAAACAAATTACAAAAAAATATATAAAAAGCGTTCATCCGTCCTCCAGTTTCTCTCTATCTATTGTACTAACATTTATATATATATTTTTTTTCAAACATGTATGTAGTACTAACATTTATATATATATATATATATATTTTTTCAAACATGTATGTAATTAGATTTAATAAATGAATATTTATAAAAAAATGTTTTATTGATTTCGTTAGATTTTTCTAGTAAGAAGAGTTCACAACAACAAGATGTCCTGATAGCTTGAGTCGTCAGAGGTGTGCAACATCAGAAGCAATGTTAGTGCGTGGTTGGAGTTCAAAACTTAGCGTGTTCAAAAACAAAAAAAAAAACACGCACACACATAATACTAACATTACTTCTGATGTTGTGGCGCGGTTCTTCGAGCTATCAAGACATCTTTTTGGTATTTTTGAACAAAGTGTGCACGTCACGTGCGTCACGTATCACGTCACGTGCGTCACGTATCACGTCACGTGCGTCACGTGTCACGTCACGTGCGTCACGTGTCACGTCACGTGCGTCACGTGTCACGTCACGTACGTCACTTGTCACGTCACGTCACGTGTCACGTTACGTGACGTATATCATAATGAAACGACAGATATGCATTTTTACAAAAACTTTATTAAAATCGTTCAAGATCATTAGCGATCCTATGTCTATAGAAAAATATATGTTGTCCTAACGCTATATGTTGTAAAGTACAGCCTACGAGCTTAAATGTATACAATTTTTGAATAGCATCTGAAAACGTATAATTTTGATCATTAAAACTAGCTCGAACAATCTTAAGCGCATTATAATAATAGCTTGGAAATTCAACAGTTTCTAGCATAGACATATACGGTACTAAAAGTTCATTATTTGCTTCTAAAAGAGCGTTCACGTCCATTTCTGAGAGGTAGAAACTAATGTTGTGCTTGGTTATTTCGAGAATTTTCGTACTATCATAGATTAGTCGTCGAATTCTGCAATAGTCACCGCACTCGATTTCGACAGGATCATACTTGTCAGGAAGGTTCTTCTCCTCCTCCTGCTCCTCCGTCTCCTTCACCGTTACCACATTGAGCTGGGTGATTAATTGTTCCCACTCATAGGAACTGAAAGATAGTTTCAACCGTGATGAGTTCCACACAATTACAGCAGGAGTAAATGATCTCGCTGGGCTTAGACCGCATCCAATTTGGTATGATCCATTTGGAAACTGCGTGTACAGCAGATAATGGTCCTCGTTCTTGGCCGCTTCTTCGTACCTTTCCAGAATAGCATCCAGCTCACGGTCGTAGTTTACAGATGATTCGTGTGAGCTGCTGGTGGTGAGGTCAAACTCGCTGCAACTTGAACCACTACCACTGGTATCCATTTTTTTTTTTTTACTAGCTGCCTGACTGACTGACTGACTGACTGCAACCGACTGAGAACTCACTTTTAGCAGAAACCCCCCCACCCCATACACCTAGACGATCGCATCATTGTCAATCCAACTATTATGTTTTGCATCAAGGCCAAGCCATTTGACGTACATTTTTTTACCTTTACGACGTAAAACTTTTTCAACTAAATAAACATCTGGATTGGCTGTTTTCTGTAATTCTTCGTCATAAAAGGCTCCTTTGATCGGTGCACCTTGCATATCTTCGAGCATGTACGTTGCAGGGTTGGTAATATTAATTTTAGTAACTTTAAATAATTCCGTTGTCCAGCTTGGAACGTATCCCTTGTCGAATAGCATTTTGGTTTTGCTGATGCGTACAATGTCACCAACTTTAAACTTACGCGGGCCCGCGATTTTTAAATGAGTATATTTTCGATTTAAGATACATTTTTCGTTGGATTTATTAATTTGTGATGGTTTACATCCGATGGTTTGATGACGTGTTCCATTGTATTCATTGGTAATGCTTTGTAATATATCAATCCATTTATACGATCCCATTAAGCTAAAGTATTTGTAAAGTTTATTTTTCAACGTCCTTATGGCTCTTTCAGCAATGGCCGCTTTCTTGATGCTATATGTACTATAATGATTAATATCATGCTTCTTCATTAAAGTTTGAAATTTACTATTGTAAAATTCTTTACCTTGATCAGATTGTAGATTTTTCGGCGTACGTTCCGTATGTGCGAGGATATCCGAAAACGCACGAGTTATCTCCTCACCCGTCTTTGTCTTTAACGGTCTAGTCCACATAAACTTGGAAAAAGAATCGATTACGACGAGAATTAATTTGAAATTTTTATTTTGATGAGCATAAGGTCGCATTTCAGCCAAGTCCGTCTGCCATAAATCGTCTAAGCCTTTAATGATGGTACGTCGTCTTAGATAATTTTTTCGAGCAGGCTTGTGCAGCTCGTTAACTAGTTGTAGCTTCTCCTTGGCGTACGTCATCATGTTTTAACGCTTTAAATTGTTGTTCCATCGGCTTTATACGCTTAGCAAGATCGAATGTTTTCAATGATATATATGATGTGCGTCCTTGCAAAAGTTGTAATTCATTCAATGATATTTTTCCTTATTGGAGTCAAATCGGTATGAGACTTAATTGTAGCCAACTCCTGTTCTATTCTTGTTGTTATATTTGCAATAGAGTCATCTACATATTTTTTTGTTGCCATATGTTTACCAGAAGTAGGCGGATTTCTCGAAATAAACTTTGTTATTTGATCTGTTTTTGCTGTTATTTTTTTTAAATCAATCACTGAAGTATCTACGTATTTTTTAGTTGCCGCATCTGAATTATCTGTGGGATCTTTTATATTACACAACTTTACGTTCTTGAAGTCAACATTTCCATCAGAAGTATGGGGTAGTGTTAACTTTGGCGGTGTACGCATATACGGAAGTGTCTTTTGTTTATCAAAGCGACGTCCGAATTTATCAAGACTCATCGTGTAAATGAAAGACCAAGGAACTAGATTACTGTATTATATTAGCTTCTTTTAGCTCGTTGAGGATGGCTACTATTTCATTATCATGCGACGTATTGCCAGCTTCCTGAGATGCCATAAGGAGTTTAAGTCGATCGATTAATTCATTGGGATCATCCCAGTACACGTATTCGATTGGTTCCTCGTTGTATGTCAAGTAATCACCGATACCTTTTCCTGTTGGCGGTTTTGATGTTGATGATGTTGTTGTTGTTGTTGTTGAGGGAGTGGATCTTGTTAATGATCGACTAAGTGGACTACGTATTTTTGTAGATGTTGATCGTGTGACAATTGTACCTTTATTTTTCTGCACATCTTTAAAGAGAGGCTTAATAATGTGATTATATTTAAATCCTGTCGAACCTTTTAGGCGTCCAAGCGAATCTAAATGAACACCGGTACTTTGCAATAGATTTTTATAGGGTTGTAAATCTGCATCTGCATAGTTTGGGTCATTATAGAATAAAAGTTGATACAGCCCAGGTGTGCCACGAAACCATGTACCTGCTAAGTTTGTCCCCTCAGGTAATATCTGTATTTGGCCAGTCGCTCTATCAAATTTAATTCGGCGTTTACCTAACATCCAACCAATGTTGTCGGTATATATAGGTCCATATTTTTTATCAATTTTATCGTTTTGTGTCCAAAAATCTTGTAAATAATTATGGCTTATTGGGGGATATTGATCTAAGTATTCTTCTATTGCTTCTTGTGAAAAATCAGCAGGACGCATTTCTTCAGGTAGTGGTGGTGTTTCAGGTCTCGGCGGTATATTACCTTGTTCATCAGTTGAAGCCACGTCTTCTAAATTGAGATAGTTTGGGTTCTGTGTGAATACATCATCATCATCATCATCATCATCCTGTTTCAATTTTTCCTCTTTTTTAATAATAAATGAAGGATGCTGCTGAGTCTTAGCTATTTGCTTAAGAGGTTCAGATATTGGTTTGAAAAGTTTTCTAATAGATTCATCTTCTGCAGTTCGACCTAACTTTAAAGTAAGATACTTTTTACGTATAGCTCGAGCAAGTTCTGCGATCTTTCTTTTATGACTAGCAACGGCAACTTGGTCCTTTGACATCATGTTACTGAATGATGGCGTACATGATAAGCCTACAATTTTATGTACTTATCAAATCCTACTCTGTATCGACCATAATTAAGAGGAAAGTCTTTAACAATAACTAACGTACCGTACTTTTCTGCCCAACATTCCGAACACATCTTTTTGAATTCATCAAAAGTAACATCTGGAGATACATGCTCATCAAATATATGTTTTAGATTAATTTCATCCTGCTTAAATAGTACTATAATGTTACAGTTGTCTCGTATGAGCTGTTTTGGAATTTTAGAGTATGTTTGGCAGAGATATGCAGCATCGATATCTTTATGACGACACATGGAGTAATACTCTCGAATTTTCTGCTGACCGTCACACGACACGTCGTCAAATATAAATATAGAGCTATTTTTAGCCTTACTTGGACTTATAATTTCCTCGTTATCCTTAAATGGGAAATAGCCAACACCCTTAGCAGCGGAAATCACTTCTTGAAGCAGTTGATACTTTGGTTGATACAACGATTTTGAATAAACGTAAACATTTTTAAACTTAGCACCGTTTGGATGGAAAAGCAGCGCCAGCATTACGTTCGTTTTTCCACATCCGCTTGGTCCGCAGATGATAGCGCGAAACGAATTCGGTAACAATTTACCATGTTTACTATGTTGAGTTTTTGCTATAAAATCCAAGTTATCAATGGGTAATGACTGCTCTTGTTGAACAACCTTCATCGTGTGGCGTTCGAATAAGGAATGTGTAAAAGTATATATGTAGATATTGCTAACGCATCATCAACAGTTCTCATGTTAACGTACAAGGGTGAAGGTGTTGTAAACTCTCTGATAAATAATCTTCCGATAGAACTCCACGTACCTTCGTATCAGTTCCTGGGACGTAAGTGTGCGACAGATTAGGATATTTTTTTTTTCATTCTCACACATGTATATGTATATTTTCAGCGGGGACTAAATTAAAGAAGAGGTTAGCACGAGGAGATCCTGGAAAGAACCCATTGGATCGTGCTGCAAGAGACCACGATATTGCATACGCCTTATACAAAAATGTGAAAGACAGGCACAAAGCTGATTGGATTCTTGAGAACCGAGCCTGGGAACGTGTAAAAGCACCTGACGCTTCACTAGGAGAAAAGACTGCAGCTTGGCTAACAACTACCGCAATGAAAGTTAAGCGAAAATTGGGTATGGGGCAGAAGAAATCATCTTTTCGACGAGGTGTTCTCACGAAAATCACAAAGTCCTTGAAGAAAAATGCTCCCACCACCACGACATTAAAAAAGTCTGCATTGGTTGCTCTTAAAGCGGCAAGATTAGCGGTGAAGAGTGCAGGTGGAAAACATAAAGTTCGACTACCGAGAATAATTCCGATCGAAGGAAAATCTGGGGGATTCCTACCCTTGATCCCCCTTTTCGCCGGATTAAGTGCCTTGGGGGCGCTCGTAGGGGGAGCTGCAGGTGTGGCCAAAACGGTCGTTGATGCCAAGAATGCACAAAAGAAATTGGAGGAAGACCATCGCCATAACAAAGCTATGGAGTCTTTGGGCAAAGGATTGTATTTGAGAAAAAATGCTAAAGGTGGTTATGGGTTGTACCTCAAAAAAAAACTCAAAAAAACTAAACATCAAGCTACCCAAGAAAGCGCTTTATGATTATGAAATAAAGCAATATGCGAAGCTCTTGAACATACCTCATTTCCGAGGTGTCTTCATGCGTGACACTTTACCACGAGACGGTCCACGTAAAAGAGAATGCGCCGTCGTGAACTTAGATATTTCACAAAACAACGGAACTCATTGGGTAGCTTATAAAAAGATAAACAACAACGTTGAGTATTTCGATTCATTTGGTAACCTGAAGCCTCCACAGGAACTTGTTCGATATCTGAAAAACGCTAAAATTTTCTACAACAACGATCCTTACCAAACTTATAATCAAGTTAATTGCGGACAATTGTGTTTGAAATTTCTAAACAATAACAACAACAACAACGATGGATAATAAAACATTATCGGAATTTACATTAGAAGAGTTTGAGAAGAATATTCCGCCGCTGGAATATTTAATAAGCAATGTGAGACCTGCAGAATTATTGAGTATATGGCACAAACTGCCTGCAGAATACACATCCAATTTTGATCTTCAAATACGACTTCCATGCTATGTTCACTACAACAGACCTGATTGGACAACACATTGGGATGGACCGGCTACTGCTCAAGCAAATTGTTATTTCTGTAAATTATCCATTCGAAAATAAACAAAAAAAAAAACTTGAATAAATGCTTAGTACACAGCTATATTTTTTCATTCATCATGTCGCAGTTGTTGAGAGTCAATAGCACTACTCATATATTTTCATTTCGTCCTTCAACACCGATAGTGTTGGATCCGAAAAAAGATTATGAATTGGCGCTTAGGTCTTTTACTTCATACAATTCCATACCGAATATTGAAAAAGGAGATAAATTTTATTATATCGACCGGATAGGTGGTGGTGGTCAATTAAAAGTCATCGAGTTTCCGACAGGTTGTTATGAAATTACCGACATAGAAACATTTATACGAACGCAAATGAATCTTGAAAATGAAGTTGCTCCTCCGGATGATTATTTTTCTCTAAAACCTAACAATAATACACTGCAATGTGAAATCTTTAGCAAGTATTATAAAATAGTTTTTACAGAACCGAATAATCTTGGACATCTATTGGGATTCTCGAAAAAAGTTCTTAATCCTGGTCAAAAGCATTCTTCTGATTTACCTGTAAACATAATAAAAGTATCAACCATACACTTTGATGCTAACATTACGTCGGGAGCCTTTGACGGAGACACGCCTGCACACACGATCTACGAATTTGCTGTGACAGCCGATCCTGGATACGCTATAGTCGAAACACCTGTAAATTTACTATATCTACCTGTTATACCGAAACAAGAAATAACCAACATCACAGTGTTGGCTTTAGATCAAGACGGTCGTCCTGTAAACTTTCAAGGTGAAACTAGTACTCTTGTGTTGGAGTTGAGAGCGAAGCGCAGATGGGATTAGTGATTATAAGACATAGTGGTGCTTCCAAGGCAACTTCAGTATTACCCCAAGCACCTAAGCGACGACATCTACTACTAACTACATCAAATATCCTGTTTCTACGCTCACTTGGATATCATGTCAACAACAACAAGAATCATGTACAAAAAGAGAAAAACTGAGGAGGCAGCAGCAGCAGCATCACATACTTCTCCGATGTTTGATCTATATCGATCTCCAGCATTCGATGAATCTATTCGCAAGGCTGAGTATAGATCTTATACGCCGTTCATCAAGTCATTTAATTGTAATGATGTTGTGGAATTTAGCATCAATCAAGTAGATTCGTTCTTTGCAATGAACGCTTCCCTTCTATCTATCAAAGGAAAAGTTGAAATAACTGGAGGAGGAGGAGCAGGAGATGTATCTTTAGCTCCAAACTTTGGTGCCTTCCTATTTGACTCTTGCACTTACAGTGAATCCGCTAGAGAAGTTGAAACAGTACGTGATCCTGGTATTGTAAGTACTGTCCGAGCTTACGTATGTTACAGTGAGGAAGACTCAAATCATATGGCTATAGCTGGATGGAACTATCCTTCAACACCTATAATGGCGTCAACACATAACAAGTCTTTTAGCTTGCTAATGCCGCTTAAACATATTTTCAACATTTTCAATGATTATCCTATGATTACGTGTGGCAGACAAACTCTCAGATTTGTGAGAGCTAGAAACGATAACGATTGTATCATTATCAAGGAAAAAACTGGAACGACGACGACAGCGAAAATAACTATTGAAAGCATGGAACTGAAAATCAAACATATTTACCCGAGTGATGATGTGAAAGAACAACTTTTGAAAGCTATTCAAACTGATAAGCCGATACTTATACCGTTTAGAAAATGGGATCTGAATGAACTGCCTGCAATTACCGCAGATGCGAGAAGAGAAATATGGTCAGTTAAAACTAGCACCGCAATCGAAAGACCACGTTTCATTATAGTATGTTTCCAAACCGGTAAACGTGACGTCGCAACCTCAGACCCTACCCTGTTTGATCACGTGAATGCTGCTAGTATTCGAGTATCTTTAAATGGTGAATACTATCCCAACGAACGTATGCAATTGGACTTTGCAAACAATCACTTTACTGAAGCTCATTTCAACTATAGCGACTTTCAAACCAGCTATACAACTTCTTCTTCTCCTCTGAAGAGATGTCTTTTAGATTATACCGCTTTTAAAAATCGCGCTTTGTTTGTTATTGACTGTTCCAAACAAGAGGAAACCATGAAATCATCAACTGTTGATGTTAGATTGGATATCGAAGCCGATACTGGCTTTCCAACCAACACCAAGGCCTACTGCATCATTATACATGACTGCTTAATCGAGTACTTCCCCCTCACCGAAGTTATTAAAACCATCTCGTAAGCAACGAAGGACTCTCAGTTCCGCATCAGACATCATGAGGATCGCGTTTGTTGACATTCAAGGCTTTACAGTTGACGGATTATTCGTACCTAAAGAACTATGTATCGAAATTGGTTTCAAGAAAAGTCATTACATCTTTACACCTCCGCAACCTTTTTCTACATTAAATACTAAAGACAAGAAAACTGTCGCTTACTTGGAGAAGAATTTCCATGGGCTTAAATATTCTTCCGGCGACGTTAAATATTCCAAGTTAAATGAAATAATTAAAAATAAGGTGATATATGCGGCTGACTATGTCTACGTTCGTGGAGAACAGAAAGCAAACTTTTTACTCAAGAAATGTCACATTTTTGGTGTTTTTCCCAACATTATTGATGTTTGCAAGTATGATGGTACACCGTGTGCTACTGGAAACTTTGTTGCTGATTCCAATCCATGCCACACCAACGGACAATTTTCCTGTACCCAGAGAAATGTTGAACGTCTACGCCACTGGTTTTCAAATATCATATTACCTATGTAGTTTTTTTCTATTTTCAATAAAATATTAAACGTATTATTGTAGTTTTATTGAAAATACCTCTGGTTTGCGAAATAATTGTCAGAATGTCTATACTATTTTCATTTTGAACGGTATCATCCTGTATAATAATAACAGTACATCGTATACAGGTTATGAGACATTCTGACCGACCGACCGACCGACCAGAGGAGCCCACCACGCTATTTAGGTCACGCCTTGCTATATACGATTTAACGATATACCGTCGGTCCATCGATCCGCTATTTTTCGATGCACCCCTGTATACACGTTGCCCCCCGTAATCCACGCCAACACCAGACAGGTGCGACATCGGCGCCATCTATGCGCGAGATGCCCAACCCATCAATGGCAGCTGTCCAATGACGCATAGATTCCGTTAGGTTTGTACAGCGCCAAACAAATCGGCGCCATCTATGCGCGAGATGCCCAACCCATCAATGACAGGTGTCCAATGACGTATAACAGATGACGTTTTAACGCCATCTATGCGTGAGATGCCCAATGACGCATGACAGGTGTCCAATGACACACAGATTCCGTTTGGTTTGACAGCGCCATCTAGCGGCGGAATCCCCAACTCATGAATACAGATTCCGTCCAACAACCTGTCAATGGCGCGCGACGCCAGCGCCTCTGGTGGCGGATTTTGGAAGTTTTGAGACCGAATCCCCATAGACCATCTACTGAGGAGTAATTTGAAGGCACTCATTCACAATTCTTTGTGGCAGGTCTTCTAATGATGTTGTCTGAGTAGCATAGATTTTGCTTTTTAAATGACCCCACATAAAGAAATCCAAAGGTGATAAATCTGGCACCTCTTCTACCAATCCATCGATCTGGAAACGTCTGATCTAAATATTTTCAACCTATTCGCAATGTACCACCGATCATTCTGATTTTCAATTATGGCTGTTAATGCAGGATCTATGGCGTCTTCCAGTAATTCCAAATACATTTCACCTTTCAAATTTCCAGGTAAGAAAAAGGGACCAACTAAATGATCGCCAAAAATACCAGCCCAAACATAATTTTTGTGGCAGCTGTGTATGAACCGCATGATAAATTCTGGGATTAGAATCAGACCAATATCGGCAGTTATGACGATTTACTACGCCATTTAAGAAAAAGGAACATTCGTCGGAAAAGCAAGTGTTGAATCGAAAATGTTCATCGTTTACAATTCATTCACTCATATCTTCACAAAATTGTAATCGCCGATCAAAATCGTCTTCATTATGTTCTTGTACCAGGTGAATTTTATACGGATGAAAACTATGGGCCTTTAGAATCCGTTGGACAGTACGTCGACTAACACCACAGACAGTCTCTAATTTGCGGGTACTTAACGTAGGATCTACATAAACTTGCCCTAAAACCCCCACTTCTATTGCTTCGTTCCTTATGGGATTTTCAATGTTGCGTTCTTTATTGGCGACTGACCCAGTTTCCCGAAATTTAGCTACGAGTTCTAGAACATATTTTCGATGCACGTGACTGTTCTCATGTTGCTCATTAAATATTTCTGCTGTTCTATCAGCGCACTGATTATTTCCGAAAAATATTTCGATAATTTCAACTCTTTCTGCTGTGGAATATACCATGGTTAATTTATGTAATAAAGCGTTACACGTTATTTTAGCAACAAAGTTTGGTCAAATCAATCGCAAACTATGTACTAAATTCCTATTTAGAATAAGTACGAGATATTTCCTTATCTTGCTTCAAGAAATAACTTTTTTGCCACAGAAAAACGCTCCAATAGCTATTTTCAACATCAAAATGATAAACAAACCATGGGCGTGGTGAAGAAAAGCATTTACTTATTAAGTAAACTCTTAGTCAAATTTCTTCTGAAAGTAGTACAAACTAATCTGATGTTACCTTATAAGTTAAGGGTACTGTTGCCTGATTTAGGAATTGGGCTTACGGAATGAATGGCGTAAACAAGACTTACCTTTATTAAATAATTAAATAAATAATGTGACACATAGGGAAGAGATTTTTATCAATTATGTATATTTTATAAGAACACAAAAATGAAAATATCCAGTACGATTGAAATATTGAATTACAGCTTTTTCCTAACAAATCAACATATACAATTCGACAGAAGAGGTAAAATACAAATTCAGTAACGCAAGGCGATCACAGATAAACAACTGTCAAATATAACATGCATAACTTTAGAAGTTTTTCCATCTTAAATTGCACATTTCGATTGATATGAATTATATCAACTCATCTTTTAATATGTATATAATTATAATGTATTTTTAAATTATCTCAAAAACATTCAGCTAATTCTAAATGTAAACACCAAAGCTACACCACAGCACGGACACTCAGTCGAAACACGTCGAGTAAAATTCAAATAGTATCATCAACAAAGATTATAAAAATATATGTAGAGATTTTTCAGTTGATTACAATAACAAATAGTATAAAAAAGCAAGGAAACATAGCAATATTAACTAACTGAGAATCCGTATTGTGGCACGTTTAGTGCCTTGATTAATATTAAAATGGTCACACGAGGTGACAGTGATAGTACTAAAGTAAAAAGTCTAACATCCCTTCAGTGCAGTATTATACATAATATATCATAATAAGTTAGGAAGTATGAAGGCATATGGATAGTTTTATATTTATACAATTTTAAAAGTTTTTATTTCGATAAACGGCATCTGAACTCAACATTATGACTTGACTGCCCTCCAATTCGTAAGCAAACCATCATTGAGCATAATATTAAGTTCAAACACCTAAAAAGCTATTCAAAGTGAAAGATAGCTATCACAAATAATCGCTTATTAATATTCAGGGGCTCAACCCAAGAGACATTGGAGAATCATTATTTTATGGCTACATCTGATCAACAGAAAACTGTAATTCTACTATCAGAAGCCTCTGTAAAGCCTCAAAGTAAAAGCAAATTTACAGCGAATGTGTTATAAACGCGCCACATCTCTTTGTTAATTAGAATTCAGGATTTTCATGACTCGGACTAACATCGTTCTCTGCGACTTCGACTATGTTTGATTTAAATCAATCCTATATATACCGTTCACTCCTGGATTGACTAAAAGAGACGTAGAAGTTCACTAATGTAACACTCGAAACTTCTGCTGGTAATCCTCCATGCTTGTCTCACTGCTAAATAAGACCAGATATGTTTGAGATGCTGTTTACTGTTGACGACGTTTCGGCCCTCAACCGTGACCAATCAGAATTGTCATGTGGTTTCATTTAGCGGCCAGATAAACATGGCGATTAAGATTATGGGTACTTCGATCGAATCCCCGCGTTTTGACTAACCATTTCTGGAGTTAGCTGCCACCTTTGGATATTTTGGTTTGTTATACCTGTATGGTAATTCGTCGAGTCATACTCGCAATAATTTTGCGTTTACTTTGAACACATTTTTGAAGAAATTCGTTCACCACTCGATCATTCATGTTATGATGAAACAAAAAAATAGTCTCCAATCAATTCATAAAAGTAACACATCAAAAATTAAGGAGGCACGTCCATTTTTTAAGATTTTTCCAAACAATCTGTTTGCAGCAGTATTATAAATCCTTTTCGTCTGATAATTACATGGTGTGAATAGATATGACTAAAAAATGTTTTAATTTATTTTTGGAATAAATGCATTTTTGTGCATTTTATTGTGCATTTTTCTTCAATCGGAACTTGTTGACAAATATAAGGTACAGCTCCGAAATTGTGTGTGAATATTCCTCTTTTATGGAAGATTGAAACAAGTGATTACTTTTGTTCTTATCAATTTCCCTTTTCGAAAAATCTTTCATTTAGAGAGGTTTTTCGAATAAAAAAGCAATAAGAATAAAAAGTAATCACTTGTTTCATTCATCGATATAAGTGGAATATTCACATACAATTTTAGAGCTGCACTAATATTTGTTAAAAAGTTACGATCGAAGAAAAAATCCACAATTAAATGCACAAAAAATGCATTTTATGACAAAAAAAAAATAAAAACGATGTATTTTAGTCATTTCTATACACATGAAGTAATCAGATGAAAAGGATTTAAAATACTGTTGCAAACAGGTAGTTGGAAAAATACTAAAAAAAGGGACGTGTGGCCTTAAACATCGAATATATATGTATAATCAGTCACACAACAGAAAATTATAAAAAAAGTTAAAAATATATTTAGAAAATGCCAACTAACCACAATTCTGCACGTACCTCGCATTTAGCGACAGTCGATAGAAAAAAGTGTCATTTATTGCTATTTATAAGTCATCCTCATTCCATGGGAATTTTCAACGATGTACTTGTGCGAACCACGTGACATCGTGACTAGCTAAACACAATGAAATTGCAAATAAACTATACAAAAATATATGAATGGCAGCAAAAAGTAGAATATAACAAAGTTATATTTATATAATATAATCAACAAACTTACAGTCAACAATAATTTAATATTGGATATGCAGAAGGGACCATAAAGTACTTGGTAACTACGTAACGGTTTGCGGGGAGGAAATAGTCAACGAGATGTCACGCTGTACTAAGAGTAAGCCGTCATATACCGTCACAATGCAAAAGTTACGATTGGAAAAATATCCTCATGTACTTACTCACTCACTCAAGAGGACATTTTTGATGTAATGAATATTATCTCAATAGCCTTGCAGACAGCCACTAAGGTCACATGTGCAGTTTAAATGTGGCACATTGTTAGGCACCTATAGGAATAAGTAAAAAATCAGGTCACACAATAAAAATTGAGGTCGCGTGGCAGCCATATAAAAATGGTCGCCAGTGTGTAAAACGGTTTTTTAAGGCAAACGTATGATCATGATGAAAATATTTTGCGATTTGGTCGCACACTAAGGTATGACCACGATTCCGCTCGCGTGATATTTTTTCAAATACTCTTCTATACATTTTATCAACTTCCTGAATAAAATTGAAATCACATATTGGTACACACGTCACATCACTGTAGTGCCTAGTCTTATGGTCAGAGAAAGATTTGGAAATGCTTAGTGTTATTTTTTGGCGAAAAATGCCTCAAGGAAGTAACTGCTCGAAATTGGTTTTAGCTCTACCAAAAAATGGATCATTCTACACCACGCATGTCTTCGAAAAATGATAAGAATTAATGGCCCTAGTATAAAGGGTGTCCGGTAATTAGTACGACAAAAAAATAGGGACGATAGGCGAAGGTCAGATGTACAACATACCAAAAAAATCATTCTAGTAAAAGTTTCACTGTTTTCGAGATATTAATTTTTTTGTCTCTATTTTTTTAATCTATCTTTTGTTGCTGTTTTTTTGGCAAAATATTCTCAAATTGTTGGTTTGGCATTTAAATATCATATTCGATGAATTAAAGTAGGTAAACTTGACAAACTAATTTATTCTTCGTAATTTTTATTTTAGAAAACTGTTTCACTCAACTTTGGTATTCAACAATGAAACAAAAATGTATTAGACTGCTACTGCAAAGTACTGCGATACATTACCTGCTTAATCAGCAACAACAAATAGATCAAAGGAGGAAATTTTTCGAAAAAGACAAAAAACTAATACCTCAAAAACAGTGAAACTTTTACTAGGGTCATTTTTTGGTATGTTTTAGACCTGCGTTTCGCCTATGTTCCCCATCTTTTTTGTCGTACTATTTACCGGACCCTGTATATCTCAATAATTATTGGATCAATCGATAAATGTGTATTCAGAAAGTATGTTTGTGTTTAAAAAAGAAGTAAAATGAATCAAGAAAAATTCACGGTCCACTGGTTACAAATATTGTGCAATCTGGCGGCCATTTTTATCGCTAACCCAGTGTTTCACATATTCCCTTAGGTGCTTAATAATGTGACTGGTCCTAGACTGAGAAAGACAACTGTCTTTAGTATTGGTGAAAACAATACTGGAAACTAATTTTTACTTAATCAAAACTGGACCGTTCTCCCATTTAAAATAGCAATATTTGAGTAACTATATAATTTGATAAAAATTGAAAACCTTTTTATAACTACTATATTATTAAAAAAATGTAATCACAAAATATTTTTGTTCTTAAAAATTTCGGCCAACTGATTATGAATATATGTTGAATAATTTACATCATGGTGGACATTTATGAGTATGGCGGCAAAACGATCACGATTTGGATCGCGTGACCTGATTTTTTATATACTCCTAAAAGTGCCTAATAATGCCCCGCATTAAAGCTGGGGACATATAACGCCACATTTGATTTTTGTGGCTGCTTCTAGCTTACAATGAAATTATCTATTGTGTTAAGCATTCCATACCTTTGCACTTCAACTTACGGTCCCTATAAGATGATCGACAATAATATCATTGGAATATGTTGGAAAAGATCCAGTTGTATTTCTACATGCACTTATCCTGGTTTGTGCATGAAGCCCAGCATATCCAATTTCAACAGTAAAAATCACTTTAAAAACAATAAATCAGGTTAGTGATTAGCATAACATATCTAAATATAATTTTAAGAGCTGAGACATGCCCTAAACTTTATATACATCTTTCGTTCGTCAGCTGTCTCCTTTTTCCAATTTTCACATTATTGAGGTAATAGCGAAATTAAATATATTTCAACGTTAATTGGATAGTAATGGAATTTCTCGAAATTTCAAATCTACATGCTAAGAAAGCAGACATTGTACTCTTGACGAATATTTCGAAATGCCTTTTTAAAAATTTTGTGGTCCCGGTACAATGCGGATTATTTTGCCGTATTGCAATGTTTGCTATTCCCTTCGAAATAAAACGATTGTGTTGATTTGAGAGACGCTCGCGTAAAATCAGCATAGCAAAATTGTCACCGTAGGTATTAGGTACAACTACACTCGTTTTTGACAACAAATTTTCACGAATATACCATAAATTATAGCGGTGATCTTGGACTACCGACATAGTTAATGTTTTCTGGAGCTGAGTGCTAGAAAAGATGGGATTTGGTTGAAAGTGTTGTCTGCCTGTTTATACAATAGACATCAGCTATGAAATTTGAAAAAAGAGACAGATAATTCGCAGAAAGATGCACAAGCGTAAAATGTCATTCACGCATTATACCTAACAAATTATAAAAAAATGATTGCACGTAGATCGTTAACAATGAGGAGAGCTTTGAAGGAATATAGTATAGCGAGATTGTTACAGTTTTGTATAAAAGTTAAGGGACGCCATATGAAATTTTTGATATTCTTCTAAAGTTCCTTTTTGGTTGAGATATTACCTAAGAATTAAACTATACCATAATTATATGTATATATTATAGAGTAAATTTACAGATTTAATATGATTAATAGATATATAATTTAACGCTCTGGCACCCAAGAATCATTCATACAACTCCACGTTTGGGGAAAATGTTATCTTTATACAGGTGGTCCGAGCGATCGTTGCAAATACAGGGTGGTGGTAACATATTAACTATTCCAAGCAGGTTTGTTGCTATGCTACCATATGTGATCTAGGAAAATATCATGCATAAATTTACATCAAAATATGAAAATCAGAACTGGCGCATAAAACCCTGCAAGACAATCGCGATAATTGTATGGGACTTTAGGGCTGATTAGATGAATGAAGTAAAAGGATCTAATCACATTTGGCGTGCTAGTGAAAATCCGATGATTTATTTCTGGATCAACGAATAAATAACGAGACGATTCACATCACAGTGAGAAACACTGGTAAATTTTATACACTGGGACTGGTAGGGAAATAATGACATATTTACGCGGGATAATTTTCAATAAAGCGAAAATAAATTGCTAGTCACCACCATATATTTCCACCGAAACGTGAACCACCTTGACTATTACACCGCAATGCATAAAACTAAGATGGTGATCGAGATTCTTACTATTTAATGCACTTTCGTGTAGATAAAACACTGGCTTGATAAAACACCTATTTGTACATTTATATACATGCACGCTCTATCCTTAAGGCTCCTCAGTATATCTTTCTATTGTTCCGCAAGATGCACATTCGTAATTGCATCACAACTCATTTATTTTCAGAAATATAGACAAGGAGTTTGAGCAAGGCTTCAATGATGAGACACATTTAAATCTTTCTTGTTCTTGTTATGTGTAAGAAATTTTTTTCCGAAAAAATATAAAGCATTTCTCCCAATTAAGCTATTTTATCTTTCACATGGACAAATCTAGTGTTTATATAAAAAATAAATGAATTACGATGGGACTACGGATGTATGTTTTACATAGAGATATATAGGGGTACCAGGGAGCCTTAACGTCTTACCCAAACGAGAAGTGGAGGTATTAATATTAATAATTTTAATAGTATTAACACAATTTGTACAATGGTAAAAATAAGTACAACTCGTAGCAAAGACGTGTAATTTTTTCACCTAATATTAAATCAAATACTTTGTTTAATATTTAATAGAGATAGAGAGAAAGATATATATGTACTTATTTCTCACAATTACAGTTTTTACTTATTACTCGGCAATTAAATATTTATAGCAATATTGTTAACCAACAACTAAGAGTAACATTGATCTAAATTTCATCATCTCTTCACAAAATTATTGGTTTGGGTAGCTGAAAATGTTAACTTTACTTAGAATACACAATAAGTTCTTACCTACAATCGAACGTAATGTTCTAATAACGTAATGGCTAAACAATGAGTAGAAGAAAAATGCCGGTTCTCAGATCTCGAAGTTCAAACATAGTGAGCATCTATACGCTGACTACTGGCATCTGTTGAGCAACATAGCGATGGAGGTTTGCTGCATTTTCACCGTGTATTAGAATCAGCGTAAAGGTGACCTTTAGAAAGTATTGAAACCGCCATGTAGTTGACATTCAGAAAGTATTAAAACGCATACATCCCCTACTCCAATGTTCGCTCAGCAATATTTATTTGACCTTTAATGTATATTTCAGAGAAATCTAGAAATCATTTTTCACCACCTTTGTGAACATCTTCTGTAACTCTCGTTATTGTGATTGGTTTCTTTATATACTCCCAAGTCTGTTAAGCAATTCCTCTGTATCATTCTGATATTTCTTAATTTATATGCTGTCTTCGATTCATCTGACGAAAACAGTTATTTTTTAGTGATTACCCTAGTTGTTGGTTAAATTGTTTGAAATTAAAAACACACAGTGAAAATGAGTAACGCGTAACGACGACGGATGAAGAATGAACAATTGGCGACAGGTTATGGCACGTCATATCACTCATTATCTGCTGAGGCTTGAAGAGCCAGCTCTGTGCATGTCACCAACCTCATTGTCAATCAAGACTATCTACAGTATTATGCATCTTATATTCAAAGTAGCAACTGCTCGACATAAGTACGGTTTCAAAAATATGCCCCTGCTAGTACAGAATGATAAATTTACTACGTTCTTAGTTCCTGGACATTGTGGAATACTTAATATTGAAAGAGCCGATCACCAGGCTAGACTGGGAGCTAGAGACTTATGCAGCGGCCCGTAGCCAAGTCACTACTGTCTTGAATGTATGGATATATAGTGAAATGATTCCTGAATCAGACCACAACAGTTTCGATACCAGCATTTACAAGTACACCGTCTTGATTTTCAACGAACTGATTGAAAGGCACGCTTCCTTTAGGTATCCGATATTGCTTTTGATTTCAGAGACTCCAAATGAAGACCGTTCTGTAGTACTTATATAGCCCGTTGGATACACAAGAAGATTGTAGGATGAAACAGTTTGGAAGGCGTTGTTGAGGAGAGTATTACTTTCATCAGGAAGTCGGGTAGGATATACGACCGACGACTGTAATAGCAGCTGATACTTTGAAGGTTACAATTTAGCTATCTAGATTCGATTTTTCTTTTCGCGACCATAACTAACTACTTATTTACCCACACAAGAGACTGGATGCTTCACATGTAAGTCTTGGTAGTGACCAGACATCACCACAAGACAACAGAGATTCATTGGTATTAGATTTTTACGTTCACATACTACCATGTCACCTCGTAGATATGGAATGTAAGATAACGTACCGTCATCTAAAAGCTACTATATATTCTAAACATGTCTTTTTCGGAGTTAGTTTAATATCCTTTTTAAGCCCACTAGTCTTATATCCGATGAGTATTTTTCTAAACAACTTTAGATCCAGCTAATTAGTTGCAGACTCAACACAAATATCCATGTTTGACACCACACTCTGGATCTGGATGAACAAAAACTAATACTTCTTCGGCCCTGGTTAAAATTCCGTGCATATCAAAGTTTGGTAATAGATAAATACGTTGAAGTAGGGCATACCTATCGACATCTTGCTGGAAATAATTTGATAGCTCCGTACGTCTCCTTATAGTGACTAACGGGCAGCAATACACTCCAACTAGTCATCAGTTTCAACAAGCATTTTTGATAAGATTGATGAGGCAAAAAATCTACTTGTTGTCTCTATTAACGAACTTTGCTATGGACTGTACTTGAGCCATGAGTATATGGGACTAGATAAGGTGTTACAGCATCTGAGTCTTAAAGATCTTTCAGGAAATTATTTGTAAAATTTTCAGTGTGTATTTAGACAAAAGAATATATTCAAAATGGTTTCGAGATGATGGTATCTATTAGAACCGGACTGGAATGTATCGATGAAGTAAAATGAATTTGACGAAACGCGACATATTTTGCACATACAAACAGTGAATCGAGATGACACCTAGAGAGTACGATACAATCAAGGCCGGTTCCAAGGCCTATCCTAGAGGTGACATGGCAGTTGTTCCGACAGATTTAAGCAGACCAGCTACTTGTTCTAAGTATATGTTTGACGTATTCGCAACGAGCCTGTCGTCTTTGTAAATATATATAATATGCGTTTATATATTCTAGTAAAGATGTACAACGTTGAAGGGAACGCCACTCTGCTTTGGAAAATAGCTGATCCATCGTGTGAAAGCTGAAACAACAAACATATTTCTGTTGACAAGGATATCTACAGGAATGAACAGAACAACCGACAATCCGTATAAAGATTGAGGCTAACATATTCCATTCTTCCTCATGACTGATCGGCCTGCTGTTCAAGAGTCTGTACAGAACAGAGGTAACTTTTCTTGCAAGAATTGAGGTTTCCTCGTGACTTGGTGCCATGTGGGAGTAACACATGGCTAGATTCTTCCGGAAAAATGTTAGAGCATAGAGGAAACATAAAGATAAAATGCTTCAATTTGAAGATGGCCAGTGATCCCAGTGAGGTCAGCACTGAAGAAGGTCTTGGAGGCGATTTTATGTGATAGATTTACAGTTCTTGGAAAAGGGGTCTTCATTCAAAGCAACAGACTGCCTGGCAGTAGCTCTATACTGTGAGAAAAAGATTCAACGAAGTCATCACTAAACTCAAACAACTATATGATTTCGATGTTTGTTCTTGTGCGATATTCGTTTGTTTACTGAGCCTTTGGAATGCCTCAGCTGTTCTTCATTTCTTTCACAACCATACATGGGCCTTATGACGCTCTTATAAATCATGATCTTAAAATTTTTTATGATTCCAGTAGTGATCCTTGCTCCAAGATACAGCGCTCAACCCTGTGAAAGTTATTGGGGTCTATTGTTAAATTTGGCCCTGTTCTGTTTGTTCTTCCTTGTCTGTATTTGGTTTTATCATGATTATATCGTAACACTAGCACAGCCATTGAGATGGGCTGGCCACATTCAAAGATTCATCGGTTGTCAAGGTTGATCTTTGACGAAGCACCAGATGGTAAAATACCTCTAGGTCATCCCTGTATGAGATGAGGGATAAAGTTAAACCTAGCAGAAATAAAGAAATAAACTGGAACTTGGACACAGGCTTGATGGAAGGTCACACCAGATGAAGTCAAACTGAAGTTAGCCCAAACCCACCCGAGGTTGTCGTGCTGTTCGTCCAAGCTTGATCAGTCTTGAAGCAGTCATTTGAAAATGCCGTAAAGGTCTAAGTGCAAAGGCAAGTTTGTAGCTTCCAAGGAAGATCGTAAAGATTCCTTGTTACGCTGCGTTTCTGAAGACTTGAAGGCACCAAGAGGCCTTGCAAAAATATTTCAGGAAACGCTAGGAAACACTGAAGAATGGAAGGTCCAGAGACCATCACTGAATAGAAAAACCTGAAAGTGGAAATAAAGTAATCGCAAGTTGTGGGACGACCAGCAAGATCTGAAACGCTAATTGTACGACATCCAGAATTTGAAGATCTCTATGTAAGACTGCGGACCTGGACTGGAGAGTTGTAAGAAAGCCATATATAATAGACAAAACGATTACCTCTTACTTCCAACAGAACTTGCGCGACAGAGGAGAAGCTATCTATTCGAACCGCCATGACCGAGTTATAGATATTCTACCACGATCACTTCCGAGGAGGAGCCAGTGGATTGGGAGCGCCATGAATATGGAATAGTCCGGCCAAGGGGTAATCCGCTGGGGATGCTTAGCGTCTATATGTCCTCGGATGGTTCCAGGAAAGAGGATGTCTCTTGTACGAACTTTGTCCAGCGTTTTACCCCCTGTTCGGCCTATTTGTCGACATTGAAGCGTACTTACATGCAGATGGCTGTTGCAGTGATGTACTTAACCGGTAAGTTCAGCTCACGAATGTGCATTGGACTGATTGGTGTGATTGTGGTCCTGTGGCGTTTCTTCTGCAGGGGAGGGGGGAGCGTCCTTCCTTGGTGGCATGCGTTCGTTTATCGCGTCCAACCCTTTCGCTTCGGCGAAGCTGGTGATTTTATGGTTCGGCGAGAACCCTTGTAATGCTATAACAAAAATACTCTTACTACTATCACATAGCTTACTGGAATCAACGGATGACACCATTACAATTTTGGAAGTCTAAGCATATTTTCCTGCGACCTGAAATTGGTTAGGCATATCCTCCTCTTGAGAAATTCGATCAAATTCCTGGGAGATATGCTTTTCAGTAGATGGTATCACTGCCAGAGACAGAGAGGCTCCGCGCGACATAGGCCGCTTTACAGTTAAGTTCCAATGTCAGTTTTGGAGCGTCGTTTGGCGCGTTTAGAGTGGCGTGCGTGCTTGGAGCGAAAACACTTGGCACTTTGTACAAGAAATGTGACAACGTTCCCGGAACGCGCTCCAATTCTGCGTGTTTGGAGCGTACATGCCAAAACCGTACGTCTAAACACAAAACCCCACAGTTTTGGAGTGGCGCGTTGTGTTTCTAACTGATTGATGACGCCATCGCGCTGCGCCATTTTCAACAACATGTTTAAGAAAAACTTAAGAGACCAGACGATAGCTTGAGCTGCAACATATGGATATATTAACACGGAAACCAAAATAAAATACAATTTTTTGTAAAAAAGTGGCGAGAAAATGGAAAATTGCTCTAATACTTGATAAGCAGTGTTTTCTAAGCTTTTGTTTTCATAGTCTTCACTTTTTACCTGCCATCAGCAAGGATGGTCCCTAAGTATACTAATAAATTTTTCTAAGTTGTCTCTCGTTCACGCCATTATAATATTTCAAATTTCGACAGAGAATCCACCAGAAACCCAGGTGCCGGGCTTGCTAGTCCAGGCGTGTCTGTGTAAATGCTGGCCGGTGCGCGCTCCACGTCTGCCTTTCGTTCTGGCGATCCACGCGACGTTCCACGCATCAGCGGCTGAGCATTTACAGGGAAGTGTTGGACCGAGAAAATTGGCGCGTGAGCGCCAAAACTGTCGCAAAAACCGTACGTGTAAAGCGGCCGAATTTCTATAAGCAGACAGAGAAACCAACAATAGGTTTAAGTGCTACTTGACTATGTGTATTTCCGCCAATCAAATGCTGAATAATCAATAACTAATTCGCGAGTCAATCAACTTTAACAACTAAAAATGTATTTACCATTTTTGAGACTCGTTTTGCCTCCAGACAGTGCACCCAATGGTAAAGCTCCTGTAGGTGTAAGTCCTTTCAGCTGTAAGACAGATTCGCTTTCCTCTCTGAAAAAAGTTAAATGAGTGAAATATTATAGCATACTCAAATTTATTCATTTGTAAGTGTTCTTGCAAATTTATGAATTATAGTCGGACCTGGAGTTTCTAATATTGAGAAACTCTCAAACGAAATTATCAGGTGTAACAGAATCATTAAGCTAATGAACATCTACAAATACATACCTTAACACAGAAAATACTCTGGCCATCTTTCCAATAGCTCGGATCTTGTTCCGTATAACTTCCTTCCGGAGATTTGCTGCTGCACCTTTAAAAAATTAAAGTTGCCTTTGCAATGCTGGAGAACATGTTAAGAAATTTAAAATATAATCGTTACTGAGTGTTGTGACGCTAAAGATGTTTTTGGTATACTGTATCGATACACGAATTGAAAATCAGAAACTGCTTTGGAACAATTGCATTTTATGGAATATCAATTTCAATTTTTAAACCTAAGTATAAACTATACATACTTTTTTTGTAAATTGGTCGAAAGGAAAAATTAATAAACCGATGAATTAAATCAAATAATATCAGCACAAATATTTACAAATGTACTGATTCCTTTTCATTTTCGTTCAATCGTGAATTCGTAGTAGCAAGTAGTAACGAAGTTTGGATATGTCTGCAAATATTTGATAAAAACGTATCAAAGAATAATTTTCCAATTTTGTAACCTCAGCTACATCATTTACTTTTACCTTTGAAGGTTAAGATCAAACATACTTTCATTTTTACACAACATCCTAAAGCAGTTAGTGGGTTTAAGCAGAAAGTGCAAAATTCAGAAAAGTGGTTGTAAGCAATATAAACAACACGTTAGCTGACAAAGAAATGCCTTTAACTTATTACAGTCAAAAGTCGTTGGAAATGCAGTATCATGCTGCAATAGCAAATGAGCTGTTTCTGAATGCACAGGAGTACTGTTGACCACGTGGAATGTAGATGTAATAGAAAAATTGGAAAATAATTCCTTTTGTATTCATAATTTTCAAGTTCTTTCAATTTTTGGTAACAACTACATGTGTTGTTTGTAATTTGTCTGCAACGTTTCCCATAATCAATTTTAATAGTAAGATGTTTTCAACAGTACTAATAAGCAGTTATGTAAATGATATTAGGAAGTTCATCAGGAAGATAACTTTGCGTAATAACATGAAGTCCGCGTTTATATAAATAATCTCCAAGATGCACTAGATTGTCCAATTTATATATAAACTAAATTACAACAGATTCTACTGGTTTATGGTTTTCTTTCAACTTCCAAATTATACCGAATTTCCTCGACTTTTCATGCATCCTCTCGTAACATTTCTGCGCGAGTGCCCTAAACGGTTGCCACGAATAGATGATATTTTTATTGATCTATTAATCAGATAACCCAAGGACTAAGACACCGCAATGGTCTGTCAGCATTTCGCTAGCTTGTGACAGTACCTATAGTCTGACAGCTGTCCGATGCCACGGCATGCCGACGCTTTTGTTATCTCTTTCTCTCTCCTTGCATCGCACAGTGGTCTAGAACACCGAGTACTATAGTGTTTCTTTGCATCGCTGATTTCAAATATGAGGTTACTTTGTCTCTATGAGGAGATTTGAAGGTCACTTCAAGGTCATATCAAGGACTTTTTCAAAAGAAGCCGAGCGGTTGGTCAAAACCGCATGTCATTTAGGTTTTTCTATTGATTAAGTCTGAATCAGAGGTCAATTAGTGACTATGAAGGTATCTGAAGATCACTTCAAGGTGACTTCAAAGACAAATTCAAAATAAGTCCAGCATTTGAGTCCAGACGTGTGTCAGTTTGTATCTAGGAAGGCACTTCAAGGGGACTGCTCAAAGCACGAATCCGAAAAAGTTGAATAACCGTTTCCGACCATCTGCCATTATATTGTAGTATATGAGGTTGTACTTCTCAATAGTTTGCAAACACTAACACTGCAGTTAATCTGGCAGTATTTCAAAGAAGTGAAGCTAAAAGTAGTAATCCACTCAACTCACGGCCTACATGAAAATAACAGTGACAGATTTCTGTC
Organism: Acanthoscelides obtectus; assembly: GCA_963669975.1. Lineage (NCBI taxonomy): Eukaryota > Metazoa > Arthropoda > Insecta > Coleoptera > Chrysomelidae > Acanthoscelides > Acanthoscelides obtectus. The sequence goes on from CAVLJG010000004.1 coordinate 27,032,195, forward strand.
ACATCAAATAAAAGTTTGTACTCTCTTTATTGTCATTTATTATCAGATTCTTTAAACGTAGTGCGAATGTACATTACGAACTTCAAGTTTAATAGTCTGCCATGGTGAATGTATATATATATTATATACAGGGTGACTTTGAAGTTGAGTCATTAATTTTCAGATAATGATTGTAGAAGGAAGATAAACCAAAATATGTGTGTAAAAATAAAAAAAAAATTTTACCTTGTTTTATAAAGTATCCTCCCGACAAGTATTTCAGTGCGGACCTGTATTTGATCGTGAGGTCCCCTGTGAGGTCTGAGTCTGAAGTCACCTGATTCACGAGCCCGTTGTACTACTATTAACAAAGGCACGAGGGGTTGGTTGCACTCGATTGGGAAACCGATCCGCATAAACATGTGCCATTTTTTATTTCGTTTGAGCCACGCAACAGATACTATTCACACGCGACTGACACTGATTGTATGTATAACTGAACTGAATAAAGTAAACATCGTTCCAAATTCTTTCGCTTTTTTGTTTCCGATGCGATGAACCGATAAGGTGGATTATATCCGTTGTTGCCAAACACCAGCACATGATGTTATTGAGACAGGGCGGTACTCAAACTTCCAAAGGGCTATAACTTTGTTACTTTAATTTTACCAGAAAAATGGTAAAGGAAAAAAACATTTCTTTTGATCAGATCTACTCACTGTTAAAATAAATGACTCAACTTCGAAGTGTATATATATAATAGTATAAGCACCGTTCTGATTCCATGGCCAACTAATTGTTTAACTTTAGAAATATCATTTCGATACTTTGTTTTTGTTTCAATTTTTGCCAGGTTTCAACATAGATAGACCACTGTGCATCAGAGACCATGATGTTGCCACGGCAGGAGGCGTTGATATACCGCGGCATTCCTCGAAATGTCGCAAATTCCAGCTGTCAGGTTACCATGGAATGTCAACGGATGCTAGCTGTATTCGAGAGAATTTTTCTCATCAGAACTTTCTTGCCGTCCCATACTGTGCGACAGTCCTGAGAGTTTCAAATTACTATAATCTATTCAAACAGCACTGATTCCACGTCAACACATGTATACCATATTTCACGAGTATTCATCACGGTAGAATGACAGCTGACTAGTAATAAATCAAAATTCCCCATATCGACACAGGAAACATAATTCTGACGGATCTGCCAACGTCAGGAGGTCAGAACTGTATTTTTTTTATTTAGACAAGTTAATTTGCTTACAAAAAACAAAACGCTACAAACAAGTTTTACTGGATTTACACCCGATTCATTATTGCCAATGTCGCAGACTGTCACAAAAATGTCACTTGCTGATCACCTGTTCACCTCAGTAGACGTCAAAGCGTGACGGATACTCTTGAAATAGGGTATACACCGATCGCCGCCTAATTCTCTTATTGCCCAGGAGCTCATGGTCCGCTGGCCAAGAGGAGCGCGCGAACTTGAACACGGTGCGCTAGTGTTTGTTTGTGCTTTAAATACTGTTTAGTTGTGGTTGGTTTAACTTTGATAACATCTAGTTCTGTCGCACCAGAATCTATCGCCGCGGAAAGCGCATAACTCCTATTAGTTGGAACTGTTACGTTTAATAGCCCAGTCACCACGTGACCGCTAGATGGCTGACGATACTGGCTGTAAAGTAAATGTGGTCTACACCATTGGATAAAACTAAACATAAGATGCTTTCTTTCGTCCGACCATAAAGACAGCCAACCATGGACGGCTGTTTCGAGCTTCTTGGCCGCTCATCAGCACATTTTAGGCGAACGAACGCATCATGTTTAGTTTTACCCAGTTCTGTGTTGAGAATGATCCTGGATCAATGAATTGATTATTTATGGAGTCTTAGAGAAAGAGAGGAAATACAAATTATTAGAATCTTCCTGATGAGCTTTTAAGTGTTACTTACCGAAATGGTCGGTTGTCAACCAAGTATGGCGCAGGCGCGGCATCAGCGTCAGCGTTGCAAGTGGCGTCAGCAGGAGCGTCAGGCGTCAGCAGATTCAGCGGCGGGCACAATTTTATTGGACAGGAGGAGGTACAGAGTGACGCAAGTGAGGCGAGCGCAGAAGTATAGAAAAAACCAAACAAATGGTGCATGTAGAAAATATAGCTTCACATTATGAATGAAAACATGTTTTGCTGAGTGTCACAAGCTGATGGATTGAAAAGTGTATGGAGTATCAAGTCTTCACGATAGCCCACAACAAGCCGTTACCGTTTGACCAATGTGATGATTATTTAAAAATAGTTATTTAGGTAAATAGTGCGTAAAGTTATAGCCTGCGGCGTAAAATTAAAGCTCAAAGGTGCAAATATTTCCGTCCTTTAACACGCAATGGGACATGAAAGTTTTTTATGTTGAAGATGGTATATCTACGACCAGGTATAGTTTAAAAATTTGAGGAGCAGTTAGACGAACATAAAATAAACAAATCGACCGTACTATACCACCGGTGGCCAGTAGTTGCAGCCATTAACTAACAACAAATTTATATATGGACACTTATCGTGCTTGATGAGCATAGGTCAATTTAATAACAGTGAGAACTGAAGTTACTTTAGCCCCTTAGAGCAGACGTTGGTTGAAAGTTAGCATTAATATACTATTGTGAAGAGGTGACTTTTACGTTATTCGAGAGTTTGCTTTGCTTGAATTCAAACAATACCTTCAGCTTGTAGGATTAAGCAATTTTAGTTCAGCGATTATAAGATCCTTAGATATAATGTTGCAAATATCTGGAATTTTAGAGTAATTGTACGCTTTTTAATAGGTCACTTATTTTTGAAACCGGTCAAGCTGGCAAGCTGAAATTCGGGGAGATGAAATTGATGCGTGAATACTATATTCTAGCGTGAAAACATTGGATGAAAATTTCAAGCGTTTTTGTACAGAGAGTTGCTTATAATTCTACAAACAATCATCAAAACGCTATATTATGTTATATCAATATTCTTCTCTTGGAAGGATCTATCCGAACAGGTAATAAAATCCGCCATTTTAAAAAGATAGTGATTTTATATCCTAGGGCTATGAAGTACTCATAAGGGGATAATCAAAATAAGGTATCACCTCTCATTTCATTTAAAAAAAATGTTACAAGATGGTGGCTAGCCGCAATTTTGAAATTTTCAACTGTTATTTTCACGTTAAACTATAGAATGTATGCATTTCCATATTCCAAATTTCGTCTTGCCCCGTTCAAAAAATATGTGGAGTGAGACCTTTCTGAAAGGTATCATAGAATATCGGTAGTGGGGTTAACAAACTGATATTAACAATAGCAGTCATACAAATTATATGTAACTCATACTACAATATTGAATATTGTAAAAAGTTACGAGTTATATTTCTTATTCATATCTACTGAATGAAAGTGGTAGATCTTATTCGAGAATCGGTGACTACGAGATTAATTAGTGGTAACTAAGCTGCAGCAATGTTTGCATTTATTTATTTGTTCATTCAAGTCAAAATAATTTTCATTTAATATCGACACCCAATTCTGGCCACGATACTCAGCGTATAGTTGGTAAAATGTCTGAGGAGTGCTCTTTTTGGAGTCGATTTCGATCTCAGCCAATTAATCTCAACTCGGACATGTCTGTGGCTTAAGTTATCGAACAATATGACATATATGTCAAAAAACAGTGGTAAGCTTCATTCATGTGAAACTCATCAAAAACATGTGAACACGTAATATTTTTCACCCTACAACATACAGACATGCATACAGTGTTGATACTCAACATAGTGATGGAAATAGTCGATGTCGGATTTACGTGAAAGTTTATGGTGATATTAACAAAACTATACTAAAAATTCCAAATGCAAAAGTATACCTTACATAGTGGAGAACAAGACGGTTACCATATATCTTACTCAAAAAGGATCGCGACACATGCATTCTAAAATACATCGGATAAGATGATTATGAGAAGATTCAAACTCCAAACTTTTACTTCTAATGGCTGATGTATGAATTCAATGTTTCTGAAAAATGTAACCGGTAGTTATGCCATTTTGGGAACAATGCCTATTCACGTTCAATTCACCTCTGAGTGAAGGGCGGTATTTTACTCTAAAATAAATACGACATCCTATCTAAACACAACATCAAAGCAAAATCTGTTTGAAATGTCACATACTTTACACGAGATTAAGTTGACCATAGACGTTAAAGCTTCCGGAAAGCACCGTTCCCGTTCACAAGCCCTTAGCGTGTATGGCCTGCTTAAGTTTAGGTAAGAATGGTGGCATCGTAAGCAACAACGACGAAAGTTTACAAAACACTACAGCAGTGTTGCTGAACATACCGATTTTTCGATATTTCTACCGAAATGAGACCTTATTTGTCGAAATACCGAAAACGTCCTCGTTCCACGATTTTTTAAAATAAATCAAATATTTTCAGATTTTTTAACCAAACAAAGCTGGAACCAAAAATAAAGCTAGAAATGAATTGTATGTAGTCTATATAGTCAGGCACACGATGAACGTAGATTTGGATTGCCTACAATTATGTACACACATCCTTTATTCCGCATTCTCAATATTGGTTTTTGTGTACAACGGGTACAGACTGGTAGATCACCGTCATTATCTCATCACCGGACAGAAATAAGAAAACCAGGTCTTGTTTATATTTAATTGAATATTGAATTAAATTGTCAGGCGAGGAGGCTTCAAGTTCAGGAAGGGAAACAGAAAAATAGTCTTACAAACAAGAATGGCAAAAGGAGTTTGCCCATTGTACAAGTTATAAGTAATAAAGAACTTAAGATTTTTTCATGAACAGATGCCTTAAAAAAAACCTGTGTTGTGTAACGCACAATACAAAAATATGCTTTTTTCATAGACGACGCTGCGTGACTCTTGATTCTAAGCTGATCTTGAGAAGGTTCTGATTTTTTCCTTCTACTGCTTTTGTCCGAATTTCAACGACACTATCTACCGATTTCGTTTTTTTCGGTTCGGCAACACTGCACTACACAGAATATTTGTATAGAGTTTTGTATCGTTGTGAATGTGTCTCTAGCACAAGGCATCCAATTATTCGACAGTTCTAGTACACAAGCAGTAATTTCTCAGGATATTCAACAGGTAGATACATAACATGAAGGAAGACACACAGGCACATTGTTGTTACACTCACGAAACCCTGGAACTTTTACTACGGACGATTTCTGGATTCCAACTTAGTTTTTGGCAAATATTCGGTAACTCCTGTAATATTTCACTTATTTTGAAATTATCACTTAAAACGTTCTCTGGTTTCTTTGGAAAAGACCTGCGATTATTTGTGATTTGTAATTTTCAAAGGATAATAATTCAATGAAATGATCAACATTGTAAACAATCTTAACAACATTTACATTCTGTAGAAGGCATAGAACTCAAAAAGTATAAGCTAAAATCAGAAACACGTATCAGAAGTAATTTTGAACCATAACTGAACTTGAGCTTTCAAATAGTTAATTGTAAGTTGGGTTAGTATAAACTGTGAAGATGTGGACTTTGTAGAATGCCATATAAAAAATATGTCCAAAATATCACAATAATAGTCTACCATGGAAGTTTCTACCAGAACTGTCTAATAAAGGACGCTTGTGCTGGTACGTTACAACATCAACATCGGAACAGAAGATTTTACTACAACATCTATTTTTGCTCTACAAATAAAATACGAGAAGCAGCACAAAAAACAGAAACTAACGCTTACCATCTGGTTTTCCACCGTTGCGATGAAAAGAACAGAAAGAAAAACGATATAATTATCAATATATGCCTTTTACGAGTAATCTTGTCCCGAGACCGATCGTGTCATTATCCGATATTGATTTTATTCCACGTTTGTAGGAACACCGATCAATGCAAATTGTAATTTTACCGCTGTCTACAATTCGTGTTACATACACTGGCTCAGTGAAAATCGAGGAACATTTTTTGGGTACCATTAGGGCTAACGCATACCGGGGGACGGCAGGTAAGAAAACGATCCCTCGCGATCATCTGTTGACATCCAGGCTTATGCAGTATGCTTTGTTTGGCAGCCGTTGGATACTGCGGCAAGTCAATCCTTTCCGCTGATGTACCCCACGTTATGCTATTCGATCTTCACTATCTCAGAGTAGGCTATGGGATCCTACAGTAAGAGGCGTCCGGAAGCCGTGGTATTTCCTGGCTGCCAAAACAAACACATACTATCGTATAAGGGTGTCGACGGATACTCACGGTACCGCGGGAGTTGTTCCCATATTAGTATGTGTAGAAGGGAGAGAAATACTTTTTAATGCTCTAGCCTGCCGTCTTCCAATCCGCGACCCTCAGCAGACATATATTCTAAACACAAAAAATCCATGGAGGTATCTATAATGTCCATTCTGCAAAATCATTTGCATCGACACAAGGATGAGCTAGTACATAACCACAACTTTAGTATATCGCGAATACTACAGGGTCGGTCAGAAAGAACGCATGTTTTTTTAAATTAAATAAGTATGGGAAAAATATTTTACTATATAAAAATACTGAGAAATACACGCCATTTTTTCGAGTAAAACAAAATTTACTTGCAAAATTCTTGCACGGATGCTGGCCGACGCTATGGGCTCATTGCGGGAGGGGCTTGATTCCTGCATTTCGGTTCAAGGGCGCAATATGGCCGTCATAGTTTTTAGAACGTAAATTTTGTTTTACTCAAAAATGGCATGTATTTCTGAGTATTTTGATATAATAATATATTTTTTCCATACTATACTACTCATTTAAAAAACATGCGTTCTTTCTGACGGACCCTGTATTTGCATTCCACAATATTTTCATAAACCTCTATCGAACTGGGGATAAGATTATCTAGAAGGTCAGTCAAGTTAGTTATAACAATAATTTGGGAGGTTGCTAATACTTGTTTTACAGCGAGCAAGATGCAAGAGAAATCTCGATCAGACGCACGCGCAATAACAAAACAGCTGATTTTTTTGCCATTTTCTTGCAACGTATTTAATACACCACAAGGTGTTATTGATGCATTTGCCGACAAATTTCGGTAAAAAGGGGCAACATTGGGGAGAGGGTTAGCTCGTTCGGCAGCACACACTCGGGGAATGCGCAGCGGCCTGAACCACGCAGTGCCACGCCAGGCCTTCGGGCGGGAGAGGAGGGAGGAGCGGATTGCTCTTCCCCCCACTCCTCAAGGGTTTGAGGTTGCCTGGAACAGGGGTGGTGGACGGACCGCACCGGGAAGGAGGGTGTGTGTGCCGACTATTCCAAGAGTATGCATGTTAATCCTCAAAATATTTCCTTTCCTTTCGCCAGCGTCACCTCGACACCATGTATTTATCTAAAGGAATTAACGGAAGCCGATGTACCAAAGCCTCCCTCTAAGTTTCCAAAGAACCGTACGTCTGGTAAAGTTGAACTATCTAGTTTTATTATTGATTTTATTATTAAAGATTGTGTTCATGTTTTCGTCAAGCCGGCGCTGATAATTTACAATTCTATTCCGAAATCTGGAATTTTACAATTACACCATCACAGCATTGCTTCATGATAGGTAGAAAGGTATCGTAGGAAAATTAATCAATTGGATGTTTCGTGCAAGATTGTCTGCAATTGGTTGATTTTCATGCAAGATCCTGTAGTTGCAAGGAAATGACGGAAATAATCAGTTCATTTGTTAGTTCGCAAGCGACTGTTCAAGATTTCTCTTGCATTTTGCTGACTATAAAACGGGTATAACAGATCAGATAAATCATGTTGTTGAACATAAACACAATCGATTGCGTCAAGCTACCTAAGCCTTCTGCACAGGTCAAAACATATGATATTTCGATACGAGTGCCACCACTATAAGTTTGGGTTTAGATTATACTGCAGTTTTATAATGGATACCCAAAGAATGTTCCTTCCACGATTCAGGAATTTAGCGACGGAAGTGAAAATTTTGAAGACTGAGTACCGCCATGTATCCAGAAAACTGAGAAATGTAGTTTTCCTTGAAACTAACACTTCTGACATTTCCTACTTAACGCTCTGTTTACACTGTCATCTATGATGTCATTTTGTTCCAAAGCTGGGCATCTAGACGTGTTACGGCGTCGAGCAGCCAACACATTAGCTCGAAGGCTCGTGGGTTTGTATCCCTGCCTCGGAAGTTGTTTGAGGGGTATTTAAAACATGTACGCATAATACGGGTACACCAATTTTTGTGGGAAAACTTTTTATTCGACAACAAAGAATGAGAAAACGGGTTTGTGGGATTCAATCGAAAGTTTTGGCAGGAACGAAAAAACTCGCCATATAAGATTTTCAGGTATTTATGAGACCTACAAAATGAGACCATACGTAAAAAAATCCGATTAATAACAAAAAAGTTATGACCGAAAACCGAGGCAAACTGCAGGTTTTGGCACTTGTTGGTAATGCGACGATGGTTTCTCGCAGATACTTCAAATTCTTCAAATTCGTAGGATTCGTACTTCTAAATAACCACAACAAAACTGGAGTAGATTGGTCCATCAGTTTTTGAGAATTTCTAATTGTTTATCCCAAAACATTTGCTTCCGGCCATCACTACCAGTTTATTGAGCAATATACAGGGTTAGTTCAAAGGGCATTTTGTAGCAAAATACACTAGTTTACCTTGCCGATATGAATCGCAAACCATTCCGGAAGATTAATGTTATTTTTATGCAAAAAAGTGTGTGTTACGTTTTACTTCTAAAAAAATTCAAACATCTCATATTTGTGAGTAATTCACAACAAAAGATGATAGACATCACCTTTGTTTTAAAATGTGTATAATAATGTTTTTTGAATATCGTAGCGCATTTGTTCAATTACTCACAAATACGAAATGTTTGAATTTATATAGAAGTAAAACTTTTGGGGTAAACAATTAGAAATTCTCAAAACACTACTTGAGCAACATAGTCCCATTTGTTGTTGTTATTTAGAAATATGAATCCTACGGATTTGAAGAATTTCAAGTAGTTGCGTGAAATTATCGTCGCATTACCAAGTGCCAAAACCTGCATTTTGCCTCGTTTTTCGAGGATAACATTTTTGCTATTAGTCGGATCTTTTTACGTGTTTTGTAGGTCTCATAAATGCTTAGAAATCTTGTATGAAAAGTTTTTTTCGTTCCTGTCAACATTTTCGATTGAATCCCAAAAAACACGTTTACTTCATTCTTTGTTGTCAAACAAAAAGTTTTCCCACAAAAATTTGTGTACCCATTTTATGCGTCCATGTTTTGAATACCCACTTGAACAACTGCACCAATAAAACCAGATTTTACAATTATTTCGGGGAAATTTGCTAATATGATTAGACTATACGCACCAGATCGGTGCAATATCAATGCGACACAGTGTTAGTACAATAAGGTCTACAAAAAGGGTCAATGTGGTTCAGTTACCAGGCTTTGCTTCCCAATCTCTACTACTAGCTCCAAAGAAAGTTGAGCTTCATAGCTTTACTACTTTAGACTACACAAAAACACAAAAAAACCTTCCCTTATCTTTTATAAAGTAATTCTCGCCTTATGTCTCTACGCTATATAAAATTTTTACCATTTGCATAATCTATCCATTCAAACACGATGAGAGGATAGTCCGTGAAAAGATTTTATTATTATTTTCATCGTAAAATGAATTGTAAAAGTGAGCTTTTAATATGCTGACGTACACCGCTTTTCAAGTTATTGAAGAGTTTAGGATGTTAGTGTAGTCAAAATTTTTTTTGAAAGCCAGAAGTTTCGGAAAGTATAATTTTTCAAAACTAACAAATTTGAAAGTACGATAACTTCAATGCTTCCTCATACCACCAAAATCCGAACACTATAGTACTCTTTTGAGGTTTTGGGGTGTACTGGTATCAAAGCATAAAAAATATTGTTCGGCCAGGCAGTCAGGTCGATAAAAGCAGGTAACGTGACTTTTCAGGAATATATCGAATTTGAAAATTATTTCTTAGCCAAATGATATTAGTATAACCCAAATGATGAACTACAGAAGGGTTGTGAAAGATGGATACGAGGCGGTACTAAGTACTATAGTCTCGAGTATAGTTTTTGTCCGGTTAAACGTGAAGTTAGTATCTAGGATGACCATTAGCGAAATTTTTAATATAGTGTTATAATAAAAACGGGAATGGTATTGAGATCAGGATTTTTTTTATTTATCAGCATTTAAATTCACCCCTTTCCTGATCTAACAACGTTTATCTGACTAATAAGACCCAACAAGGATGATGAATCTATGCATTTACTGACGTTTCGGTTGCCACGGCAGCCTTACTTAAAACATAAATATTTTAAAAAAATACAATATTAATATGTCAATGTTTAGATAAATTTCCATGAAATCGACAAATAAATCTAGGATTGAAAATCTCGTTTCAAATTTATTTTATATCATTTTATTTTGTGCTAAAGCAAGGATGCTGTGGCAGGCAAAACATCAATAAAGCCATTAATTTAATAACTGTGGTTTTAATAATTGACCAGACTGAAGATTTATCAAAGAGGCAACTATAAGATGACTTAGAAGTTGCTTTTCTTTCTCCTGTTAGTTAAAAATTCGTGCGTAGTTCTAAAATCAATGCAGCAACGCTTTGTTTTGCGTTAACATCAATCTACAAAGAACTCCTTAAATTTTGATTTGGTTCATGCAAGCTCATTCTCAATCATCAATTTTTGAATCATTTCAGCTAATTTTGGAGATTTCAATTATGTGAATAAAATGTTAGTTTGCATTATCATTGGGAAAACTAGATGTTTTCTACATTCGGTCATTTCTAATACTAAAGATGGACTTGTTTATCCCAAAAACCGACATATAGGTACATAGCAACTAGAAATAAATTGCAAGCAAATATCACGTTGATAGTAAATAGACAATCAAGCCAGTTTGATTGAAAAAAAAAATGAAATAAAAAATAGAATCAAATGCTGAAAAATAAAAAATGGTATTTGATCGAAACTGCAGTATTAGTAAATAAGTATTGTTCCACAAAAACAAAAATAAAACTGGCACAACACGCGGATTATTATAAAAAAAATGTAGATAAAAAATCAGATATGATAAATGCAGTGTTAAACTCCTTCTTGTCGAAAGCTCTGTGATAGACTTACCGGATGTTTTAACAACAATTTTAGCCTGTTTCTCTGTGATCGTTGCGAGATCCAAAGGAGTAGAATATAGACAAGTAGTGAAAAAAGGAAGTGTCAGAAAAAGAGAGTAAAAGTATAAAAGCAAATACGAGACAGAATGGTGCAATTTTTGAAAGAGAGAGAGAAACACTCTTGTGTGTAAAATAGAAAAAAATTTGGAAAATATTGTGCCGTGGTTCAATGCAGTGCAACTTAGTTGAAGTAATATTTATACAAAAAATGTGAACAAACCTTAAAAATAAAGATATGCTACTTGGGTATCATAAAACGAAACATAACCAATAACATAACATCAAAAATAGGGTTTAATCATAGTGTTAGGGGCTATTTGCAACATATTTGTTAAGAATTGTCCAAAAAATCGGTCAAACGTATCAAGGTTGGGTACTAGGGAATGGAGATCTTTTGTTAGGTAACTACTAAATACTCTATTGATCCATGCAAAATTTCATTAAATACAAACACTAGATTGAAATAATCTTTCAGTAACACAAAAATCGTGAAACTCCGATTAACTCCGTTTTTGGCTTACCACACACCGGAGAATGGCAGGCGATATGACTGTAAAAGATTTCCCTGCCGGCAGTTACACTGATAACAATAATCCTTGCGATACCGCAATCATCCGTCAGCATATTATTAACTTACGATAGTATATACAGCTTAGCAGCTGGGGAATTCCACGGCATGCAGAGGCTTCCCGACGCGAGATCCTACATAAAGCACTTTGACACCGAAGTGTCCATCGGCGAGCATGCTGAGGGACCACGCGGCTAGTGGCGTTGGCATTCGAGGGCATTCCCCGATCGCCGACGGATGCATCGCACAGCATGCGTGTCTATAAATTCTCCTCTCGGTATAAGATGGCATCCTGATGTGAGATCTCGTGGACAAAGGTGTCGGCATGCCGATGCTTTCCGACGCAGGATCCCATATAAAGTATGCCGTTTGACAAGAAAAAAAGAATTTTCGGTATCTGAGAGCAGGCTGAGAGAGTAAGCGGCGAGTGGCGTCGGCATGCGAGGGCATTCCCCAGCTGCCGATGGATGCACCGCACAGCATGCGTGTCGATAAATTCTCTTCTCGGTATAAGATGGCATCCTGCTGTGAGATCTCGTGGACAAAGGTGTCAGCATGCCGATGCTTTCCGACGCAGGATCCCACAAAAAGTATACCGTTTGACAAAAAGATGATTTCCTTCGGTATCGGAGAGCATGATGAGGGACCACGCGGCGAGTGGCGTCGGCATGCGAGGGCATTCCCCGATTGCCGACGGATCCATTGCTCAGCATGCGTGTCTATAAATTCTCTCTCGGTATCAGAGGGCACGCTGTGAGATGTCTTGGATAGAGGTGTCGACATGCCGATGCTTTCCGACCCAGGATCCATATAAAGTATGCCGTTTGACAAAAAGAGGGTATTCCTTCGGTATCAGAGAGCACGATGAGGGACCACGCGGCGAGTGGTGTCGGCATGTGAGGGCATTCTCCGATTGCCGACGGATGCATCACACAGCATGCGTGTCTATAAATTCTCTTCTCAGTATCACAGGGCACGCTGTGAGATCTCGTGGATAGAGGTGTCGACATGCCGTTGCTTTCCGACCCAGGATCCCATATAAAGTATGCCGTTTGACAAAAAGAGGATATTCCTTCGGTATCAGAGAGCACGATGAGGGACCACGTGGCGAGTGGTGTCGGCATGTGAGGGCATTCTCCGATTGCCGACGGATGCATCACACAGCATGCGTGTCTATAAATTCTCTTCTCAGTATCACAGGGCACGCTGTGAGATCTCGTGGATAGAGGTGTCGACATGCCGTTGCTTTCTGACCCAGGATCCTATATAAAGTATGCCATTTGACAAAAAGATGATTTTCCTCCGGTATCGGAGTGCATGATGAGGTACCACGCGGCGAGTGGCGTCGGCATGCGAGGGCATTTTCCGATCGTCGACAGATCCATCCATAAATTCTCTACTCGGTATCAGAGGGCATGCTGTGAGAACTCGTGCACAGAGGTGTTGACATGAAAATGCTTTCCGACCCAGTATCCTATATAAAGTATGCCATTTGACAAAAAGATGATTTTCCACCGGTATCGGAGAGCATGATGAGGGACCACGCGGCGAGTGGCGTCGGCATGCGAGGGCATTTCCCGATCGCCGACAGATGCATCGCACAGCATGCGTGTCCATAAATTCTCTACTCGGTATCAAACGGCATGCTGTGAGAACTCGTGCACAGAGGTGTTGACATGCCGATGCTTTCCGACCCAAGATCCTACATAAAGTATGCCGTTTGACGAAAAGAGAATTTTCCTTCGGTATCTGCGAGCAGGCTGAGGGACCATGCGGCGAGTGGCGTCGGCATACGAGGGCATTCCCCGACTGTCGATTGATGCCTCGCACAGCATGCGCGTCTATAAATTCTATCTGCATCGGCGGGAGTGCTGTGAGATCTCGTGGCAAAAGGCGTCGGCATGCTGCGATATTCCCGGCTTCCAGATGACAGTGTCATAAGCAACCGGAAGATATTTCACATCAGTGCACGAAGCCGGTAGAGAAATGATTTTCGATGCTTTTCCCTGCTGTGCCTCGGTGTGCGCAAGCATCTTTGAACTAATCTTATACTATCCAACTTAAACGTAGTATAAGTGATGAAAAAATTGCTGTCATAACAAAATCTAGCCACTTACGAAAGGGGAGTGAAATATAATTATAGATATACCGCTGCGTGGCAGATATGGCTATTTCGCATAATTTCGTATTTGTGCGATGAAAATGTCCATGTGCCATTAGCGTCGATAATTTGATAATAAAGCTGGTAAATATGCGTGCTGAAATCCATAACCGGACGTTAATGAACATCATCTGACAATATACGGCTTTATTGCGGTTTAGTCCGCATGCATATTGTCGATATTGGAAATGCTAATTTTCGCGTAACATTTCTCCATTAAGCACGCTTATACTTTCAGATTATATCAATTCTAAATCTTGTAGCAACCCAGAGCTTGTAATTGCAGATGAAATACTATAAGTGTCAAGTCCATAAATACTGCTTTCATAGACCAATCTTATCACTAGGCTTATTTTGAACTACTATTAAATGTTGCGCCTGCCATAAGTTGCTGAAAATCATCGACTCCAAGTATATTTTCATAGAAAAACCTCAATAAAAGTGAACTGAGATCAATATAAGTTATAGGGCTGCCCTGTATCCTACTAGAAAATAGAACTTGCCACTCAGCACCTTTTCACAGCACCTGGCAACTGCCAGAATGCAATATGATATTTTTCCTTTGTTTTAAAACGAACATTGTACTTTACATGCTGTAATTCAGTTAGAATCTAGCCTCCACGCCAATCATTGCTTGTAATTTCGGAAACTCGAAATACCATATTAGTTATATATATTTTGAAGCTTATACTGTGGTTGCCCCTCTGATATATCTTCTTTAATTTAGTCAATGAAAGCTAATGCATGCCGAGGTAGTTCGGGGGGAGTAACCAGACGGATTTTCTTTCCCGGAGCATACGCTGATGATAAAAATCCTCCGCCATATTGCGAGCATCCGTCGGCATCTCGAAATAGTACCTCGGCAGATTCCAGTACACACCGCTTACGCCCAAATATACCGCGGTATGTCGGCCGATGTCGCACAACATGCTCTTCGAGGCCGAGAGATGAAAAACCTAGGTGGTATCAAAGGGCAAGTAGCATGCTATGAGATACCGCAAACGAAGGCACCGGCATGTCTCGAAATCCCTCAGGCAATAGAATATGCCGTAATATTACATCATGCCGACGGATTTCGTCAGGTAGGAGATGTCGCCTACCGTATCGCACGGTATACTATTTGATACCGCCGCAGGAGGCGTCGGCATGCCATGGCATTCCCTTGTTGCCAGAATATAGACGCTAAGGCAAGTAGGTGGGATAATCCTAGTGTCGCGGGATTTGTTTTGCTGCTCTGCTGGAAAGAAAATCCTGCTTGATGTACTCCTCTGCCGTCTTCGGTATGCGATAGCCATTAAACCAAACCACATATTGTGAATTAATGACTTTATTGATAATTCGGTTGCTACCATAGCCTTAATGAATTAATGACTTTATTGATAATTCGGTTGCTACCATAGCCTTTTTTATTTTGTCTGCTTTGATTTGGAAGATACTTTAGTACAAATATTATCGCGAATTTGAGCACGGAACTGCGTCTACCGACTCTATGCGTCCGTTTGGTAGATTACCCAACAAAAGATCACACTGAACACATAAGGACAAAAATCAGGCAGTCTATGTTTTTGTCACTAAAAATTTCATAAGCAGTTTCATGTGTAATCAAAAAGTAAAACTGAACCTTACCATCTTTACAATCCAAGTAGCATTGAAAAAAAGTGAAGAAAGAAAACACAATTTTTGAATTTTTTTGTTCGAAAAACAAGCATGTTGAGACATTTTTTGTTCATCTTAATTTGAAAATAAATTATTGTTCAAGGACGAGTGTTTGTCAGACAATCCAGTCGAATATATGATCTACATGTTTTAAACACAGAGGCAGAACATATCTTTGATGTTAATGATAATTCAATATTGAAGACAATTACAGAGAACATCAATCATATTTCGACTGATTGATCCGCATCTATCGATAGTGCATATTGCTGAATATGAATGTTTGCAGATGGTATAGTTTTTTGCAGGAACTAATTTCAAATAGATTGGCTTCAAGCATGGTTTACATAATACTGATAACGGACATGTGGACGATTAGACTATTATCATAGAACATACAGACATGTCCTCCAAAGAAGAGGTGGTCATTCTGGATTAAGCGATAATCCACTTTTTCATATTGAAATGAAATACAAGTAACTGTCTGTAGTCTTTTCTAGATCGAGGTATTTCCTTTAAATTTTGAATTGTTGAAATTTTACTTTTCTTTTTGTTAAGTCTCATAAATTGAACTAGTTTAAAAACATTAACTTATTGTAATCCGGAAATTAAATATCTCCTTTTTTTTCCTGCAACAACTCTACCACTGTTTGCTTGGGTTATTTTGAAAATTTGATGGAACATTTTGTATGATCAATATTTAAGATATAATATAGTAATCGCATATGACTGAAAAGCGATAAATGAAACAGATTGCCAAATGTTACTACTCAACAATTGAATTAGATAATGCAAATGTACATCAGGCAAACAATTTCAATGTTGCATTGTCTCTATGATGATTACATTCAGATAGCGAAAGTTGTATTTCAAAGTGGTGATAGTAGAATACTTCTTTCTCTAAATACTTAAAAGTTCATTGATAAAAACCTCGAAACTCTTACTGATCAGCTACTGTTTATTAAATTTTTTATAGACACGTTATTATAAAAATTTTGATTATTTATCAACATATTTATCTTATTGCATCAAAGCTTAATTTGCACCACCTTTGATTGTTGAGCAGTATTTTTCGAACAACTGGACAGAGCTCATCCTTATACTAATACCCATATTCTTGCATTCTTTTTCAGGATAGAAATACTTACTTTGATATTGAATAAATTTAAATAACGGGTGGATCTTTAAGCCCATATATAGTACGTTGAGATTATCAATAAGTATTCTTTACACCTTACATCTAAGATTTGGATTTCATGATCATCGAAGGTACGTTTTCATGTTTTCATGTAATATGGGTAGACTTCGTTATTGTGATTACCCATTTATATTTTCTTAATGCCCATGCTTTGTTTTAATAACTTGATCATTACCTTATTCGAATCGAAATTTCTCGTTTTCAGATTTGATGAGATCTGTCCATTTGAGCTGAAGTACGAATAAATAATTGTATCAGTACTTGTAGGAAGTCACCACAAGGAATTTAGACAGTATCGAGCAGCAAATATAGATTTTTCTACTTTGAATATTAACGAAATTATTGTGAGAAAATAACTTGCATAAAAATGAATAGGACAATGATCATCAGGCCAGGTGTTACGTAAAAATACGTAGAAAATGGTCAAGACCATTTTTACCATAGACTGATATTGAAAAAAATGTACATTTTACTTGCAAATACCGAGATGGAAAGATATATTTATGTTATAATGGAATTATCAAGCTGTTTTGACATAAATACTGAATAACTTCCTACAAACTGATGCATCCTGATATGAAAAACGGATGGATGTTTCAACATAGTATGGATAAGCTATGAACCTTTCTCACAGAAATGTGCTTTTTCGAAATACGTCAACATACGTAAAAATATTTCCCCAAAACCTCTTCAGAGTTGGATCATCAATCACCCCAAAATACTGGAGAAGATGATGATACACCCAGCGACACCGACGTTTCATTTACTAATAATCTAACGTTCGCAAAGAATGAATTCTCGTATACAGGGTGTTCCTTTGAAAACTTCCCACCACGGATTTATCGAAAAACACTGATTAAAAGAAAAAACGCCGAGACACGTAAAAAGATTTGTCAAGGGGGACAATTTTTTAACTAAAAACTACTTGACCCCCTTTCACCCTCTGCCCCTCAGGGTCATCCCCTTAGAAATTTTAAATGATAAGGAGTATCGAGTAATAGCTTGTTTGAAAGGTCCTTTCAAAGTCCTTTATTTTGACGTTTGATTCCTTAAAATCGGTCGATTCGTTTTCAAGAAAATTAGAAAAATCTTTATTTTAATTGTTGCCCATTACAGGTCAAACAATGATCTAGGCGATGTACACATTCCTGACCGAAATTTTCAAAAACATATTGTGGGATATCCTGGCAGCTTTCGATGATGCGTTGACGAAGTTCATCCAAACTTTCAGGTTGGGGAGTAAACACAATATATTTCAAATGACCCCATAGAAAAAAGGCTAATGTCGTTAAATCAGGAGATCCAGCATGCCATTCTATAGGCCTTCGTCGCCTTATCCATTTATCTGGAAACTCGTCGTCTAGCCATTGCCGAACCGAAAGAACATAGTGAGGAGGAGCGCCGTCTTGCTGGAAATTTATTTCAGCCTCATCAAGTATAGGGTTTCCATCCTCTCCGATTTGGTTTTCAATGGTTTCAGTGATAAGCGGATCCATGGTATTTCCCAACATATCCACATAAATGCCTCCATTCAAATTTCCATTACTAAACAATGGCCCAATCACCTTGTTTCCTAAAATGCCTGCCCATACATTAATTTTTTGGGGTACTGGGTATGCCCGTTTAGAAAAGCATGATGATTTGCATTCATCACTGAAGCAGGTATTCTCAACATGAATGGTATTGTCATTAATCGCTGCAGTGTTTTGTGTGGGAATGACGCCTGCCAGTGGTGTAATATTTCGCTGTCAGATCAAAAGAGAATTGTTCGAAATTCAAATTGTTCCTACCCTCAAATCGACTCGGCTGTTATTTTTTTTTTATTGCACGTGTCAAGCAAAAAGATTCCGCTAGGCGGCGCTGTCATCGCTTACACAGCGAATACATACCTGTAGCGAATTGATTAGCCAAAAATACTTTTAAAATTTTTTTTGATGTACTATTTTAGTGTGAGGCTCGGATTATAGGCAGAGTCTTCTCTATACAGGGTGTTCCAAAAGTCAATCAAATGATAGGGGGGGGGGGGGGCGGTAAAGGTAAAGGGTGCATTTGCAAACAGAAATACCATATAATGCCATCCGATTGTGCACGGTTTTTGACTTATAGCCATTTTAAGAAATCTCAATCAGATTAACAGAATATGTTCTCAAATGATGCAAAAAGCTATGAGTGAAAATTTAGTCCAGTTAATGTAGGTACAGCAATCGCCTAAACTGCAACGAGGCTTGTACAAAAATTAGTGGGCGGATAAGGTGTTCATAATAATGAAAAACTTCTCAATACTAAGGCGTTCCAAAATATCAATCAGATAAGTCAAATATCATATATTCGGCTCAAAGTAAACAATATGCTGCAGGTACCCTAAATCCGGAAATTCCCATTTTTAACCTTGACCCTTCAACTGCCATTGTTGATCTTCCTTCCAAATAGGATGAGCAAACATTTATGTGACACCTGACACAACCTGAATTAATTCTAGGTCTAATCATTCCAAGGATTGGCGGCCTTGACTTTATTTTGGGTGTTATAAGCGTAACTGAAGCAGTGCAGCATTATCTAATCTTGTCAGCCCAATTACCACCCTTATGTGATTCAAATAGGAGACAGTAAATCTGATTGAAAAATAACAAAGGACAACTTCAGAAAACAACAGTATAGTCTCAAAGGCACTGATTTTCAACAAATTCTTAAAAATGGCGATAACTCAAACACACCGCGCACAATCAGATAAGGACATAGATGGTTTTTCTGATCGCAACCTATCCCTAGTCGTTTGCTCCATGACTTTTGGGATACCCTGTATGCTGATAAACTGCTCGTTTGGAAAAATAGAAGCATATTTCGCTGTTGTTGATCAAAATAACACATTCGTACGTGAAACCCTGAAATTGAACCATCTACCGCTAGAAAACTGTGAGAAAAGTCCATAAGCTCGACTGACGACCACAGACGTGATAGTCACCAGCCTAGAATGAGACACGTACCTTCCTCCAACGCATCGTCCCCATCTGACACCAGCTCGTCATCTGAGCAGATGTTGAGCACATTCACCAACATTTCGGTCACCTTTTCGCCCACGAAAGGCAACGACCACGTGAATACGTCCATGAAGTTCGGTAGCCAGTACGGGTGCGGCGAAAAATTGAATTGCCTGATGTTCATGACGTTGTTCTCGTATTTAAGTACCGCTGCCTGCAATCAAATATTCCAGGATCACGATACGAAAATATGAATAACTATCTAAAAATCATTGTTTCGCCATTAGTATACAGGGTGTGAATAGGTTCAGAACGACAAATTCGATTCGATTAGAAAAAATCAAGCCTATATGGTTATAATGAATTATAGTAATAATTGTAAACATATAATTTAATTTGCTTACCACTGCCTACTGAAGTGACGAATCGGATACATTAGCGTATATTTTTTCTCTGGAGCGGATATTAAATATCCAATCGTACTGGGTGTACTCACGTTCACAGGGCAGAAATATGAACTGTGTTGCGATGTGAATCGCTTAGTTATTGTTAATAACAGGAATAGATTTAATAAGGCAAATAAACAAAAGTAAATATTTATTAACTGTAAAGAGTATGAACAATTCTGTTTAATTCGTGATTTTGGAAGATACAAGTTCTACCCCGGTTTTTTTCAATAGTTTTGTTGATTCGCCGCAGGGTTATTTCGTAAAATACCTATATAATGACAAAAAAAATGGTGTCAGCTTGCTGACTAAGAAGGCTAGTGTGAAAATAATTCATTCCGCGCTTGCTACAAGTGAGCATGAAGTGAACGACAGCTAGTTCTAAGTCAACGTCTTGTTGGAAAACCTACAGGTCAAACAAACCGACATAATGTAAAAAAAACGACATAAAGTCGCTTTTCAAGTCACGTTATACCCCTACCGAGCAACTCTTGGCTAAAACCAATTATCTAATTGAGAAGAATGTGGAAATTACTGTTATTTTAAGATTGTCATAGTTATCCAATAAAAAGTAGATCAGATTCAAAGTTAAAGATTCGGTTGGCACTTTTCATTATCCACCAAAAATTTGGTTTGTCTCCCAATATTTTGCATTTTGTAATGTTGTTAGGTATACAATTCGGTGCGACAAAGTAGGTGCCTTCACCGAATATGGTGTTATCTTCATTTTCTACGTATGTAGAAGTGTCTATTATGTAATTTAACACAAACATGTAAAAATAAAGTAAAATTAGTATATTTTCGATCTGAGGAAGCGCGGCGTTGCCAAGATTAGATTGTTCCACGATTGAGCACTGATGTGCTGTAAGCAATGATTGTTGTATCTGTGAATATTCTTTCTAGTAAGCTTGGCACATAATCTCAAAAAATCTAAAATTGTCTATGTATGCAATACGAGGGATGTCTTTTAAGCTTTGCATATAGAAACATAGGCCGCGCGGATCGAACGTCATTGCTGAATCTTAACCTCACTCTTTAGTAAACTTAAATTCAAAGTTTCACAACAATACGTGCAGTGTTCTCACTACAGTGGATTTTTAATTTCACCAAGTCATTAGAAAAATGGAACTCAACCGAGAATTTTCGCGCTATAATTTATTACAACTTTCAGAGACAATTATCGCAACAAGAATGTCTTGCTGAGTTACTGTCTGTTTTCGG
The DNA here is from genome assembly GCA_963669975.1 of Acanthoscelides obtectus. Lineage (NCBI taxonomy): Eukaryota > Metazoa > Arthropoda > Insecta > Coleoptera > Chrysomelidae > Acanthoscelides > Acanthoscelides obtectus. The sequence goes on from CAVLJG010000004.1 coordinate 27,053,638, forward strand.
CAACGAAGCGCCACATTAGTCGACAATTTCCCGTTGGTATGGAGAATTCAAACGTGGACGGGTGAGTCTTAGCGACGATCCCAGGGTGGGTGCACCAAAAACAGCAGTCACCCAGGAAGACGTCGATGCTGTGCGCAAACTCATCACTGAAGATAGACATGCGATATATCCCGAAATTTAGGCGTCCTTGAAGATCTCAAAGACCTCAATTCAAAAAATTTTACATGAAGAATTAGGAGTAAGAAAATTAGTTTCTCGTTGGATACCCCACCTGTTGACTGAAGAGCAGAAAGCCAGGGTTAATTGGTGTCAAAAACCTTCCATATAGTCCTGATCTAAGTCCTAACGATTTCTTACTTTCCCGAAAATTAAAAACAGACTGTGTGCTCAAAGGTTCCAGTCCCAGAAGAAGCAGTTGACGCATTCAAAAATACCGTTTTGGATCTGCCAGCAAACGAGTGGAATAAGTGCTTCGAAAATTGGTTCAAGCGCATGCAGATGTGTATTAATCTTCGTGGAGAATACTTCGAAAAACAATAAAGTCATTTAAAACCTCCTATCGTGGTGTTTTATTTCCATATGCAAAACTTAAAAGACATCCCTCGTATACCGATATATGGTAGTATGGAGTAATATGGGTGTATGGTCCCATGGTGGGGGATGGTTTTGAGAACCTTATAGACCCAATCGTTCACAAATACCTATACATTTTAAAAGCAATTTAATAGTGCGTAAGTGTTTAATTTTTGTGTGTAAAAAATGGTGATTCAACCACAAACAAATTTGTATCAAATTACATAATAGACACTTCTACATATGTACGTAAAAAATGCAAATATTAGCATAGCACTACCCAGGTAAAAGCCCAACGTTGAGGTATCTGCCCTTTCACAACGCCGATGACTAGAATATATTAATACTTATCGACAAAAAGATATACTCTTACTCAGTTTTGCATTCTACAGAAACCTTCACCATTTTCGGCAATTATTTGGAACACTAGGATTGTTTGGATCCACGCACTCTTATAGGTTTGTGCAGAAAAATATTAATTTAATGTGAAATATCAACAACACTCAAGCTGGTGGTTTAAACTCGCTCGACTTGTAGTATGAACTAGTAACCTGATTACTGACTTTTTGGGTACAAACAAATTGTATACTTGTTCCTTCTATCTAGTCCGGATTCGTTGGTTCATAAAAACTCAATTCCAACGTATCCGGGAGAGTGGCAGGAGAGAGTATTGAAAAAGATTTTCCTAAAGGCAGCGTGCACTGGTCAGGAAAATTCCCGGGACATTGTGAGGTATTCTTTGGTTTAAACTTTTACTTATTCCTTTCACCATCTTTTGATTCTGATTTGTTTTTGATGTTGTTGTTAATTCTGTCTTCCATGTTTGTTTGGCCGCTAAATGAAACCATATATGCTGTTTACTGATACGTATGTTTTAGAGACTGCTGCTTTAACTAAATTGCTTAAGCAAATTTCGTCAAGTAGGTTGACTCTTCACTTCCTACGCAACGTTCTTAAAGGATTAAGTTCAGCGCAATTTAAATCCTTTGAGAAAAAAGACAGTTACGGACATGTGCAACAGATCAAAGTCAGTCAAACAGGCTCAACGTTGTCCCTTCCTACATCTGCGCGGCAACACCCACCGCGGCACCGCTGCAGCGAATTATAGTTCCTTCCGTGTATATATTTTGTGCACAGCCGGACCGGGACGCCGGGCGGTATGCTTAGATAGCAGGAGTACGCGGATCGGAAGCATTTCTCTATCATTCTTGTTTTAAAGGTAAGTGTACGGGGAAATAAATGATGTATGAAATATAGCTTATAGGGGTTGGAAGCGTATAAATATTCAAACAGACAGACATAAATGAGTGATATGGTTTTTCGAGATGTACATATAATTTCCAAATACCATAGTATCTTATTTTTGAAATTCTTCGCATCACATCACTTCCTCGCATCCAATGGGGTAGGAAGTAAGATACAAAAACGGGCTCGTTCCGTGTTCTATCGAGTCACTATTAAAACGAGAAGCATTTCAAAAAGTGTTGGAACATACTTAGTGGAATCCAGAAAAACGAATGAGCTACGGATGACATCAAAAATTCCCAGTTATTCTAATATCTTTTACCTGATAAATGACATTAGGAACTATTTTGAGGCCAACATTTTTAGTTCTGCGACTGATATGAGGAAGTGTACAGAGGTCCGATAAAATTTGTAGAGGGCTTGCAGCAGAGTTATTACGTAAAAAATCTATATAACGTCAGAAAAATCGGGAAAATGTAAACTTGTGCATTACGTAGCCGCTAGTGTGCCGCGCCTACTACAAGTGAGCCTGAAGTGAATGGTAGCTAGTTCAGAGGTGACATTTTATAGGAAAACTTACATAATGTCAAAAAAATGTATATACTCGTAAGTCATACAAAAAGTAGGGAGGATGTCTATGGGCTAATTTTGTGGGCCTATTTGACTGATAAATTTTTCTGTTACACATGGTCGTAACTAACTTTTTTCTCACCGAGTCTAAATTGTGCTAAACACAATCCTTCATTAACTGATGACGACGTAGCGTTGGAAGTGCAGAGTCAACCTACATGACGTCATTTTTAGTGAGTTAATTCTATCATCTGATGTACAAGTTCTACTTTAAATGGAAACGGCATTTAGTATACAAATGAACTGAATTTGACTCCAGACCAACTCAAAACAATGAGGAAAATGTAAAAACCTTATTCTACGGGTCCGGAATATTCATCATACTAATACATATTAAATTATTAAAAAATGACCTGTGCTGGAATCTGAAATAGCTTTAGTTCAATTCTGTATGCTTTAAATTTTATGTCACAAACTAATAGAAATAAGATTGTCGTAGACATCACACTGTATAGGCTGACGATTGAAATATAACGTCAAGTTTGAAGTTTTAAGAAAACGACTGTATTCATTATTTCCGGTAATAAATCGGTAAAAAACAGTGTTTCTCAATTTTGAACCTGCGTGCCGGTGATTACAAGATTTTCCCGGTGCGCGAATAAGATATTTCAACAAAATTGTTTACTAAAAAAAACAACAGAGGCGCAACCAATCTATTTTACTTATTTATAATCGCACAGCAGCCATCTGTTGCGCGATTCGGTAGACTATACAGTCGAGTAAGTGTAAAAATGACATCCACAGATTACAAATTTGATGGGCAACTGCCGACTGCTGATGGCAGTGCCACAAACTGCTGAGCAGTTTATTAGATGCGAAATTACTTGCAGTAAAAAAATGTACATCAAGTGTGGTGTGCCTCAAGGAACAGTACTAGGCCTACTACTATTTGATCTCTACTCAAATGACTTATTCAAAATTAACAGTACTGGAAAGATTATATGTTTTGCAGACACACCCTCATATTATATAAAGCTGATGACAAAATTTATTGCATTTACCTATTCAAAATTTTTACCTAGCTTCCAGCAAATTCCCGTTAATTATCATAGCCAAAAAACAAAAATTGATAGAGTTAACACGTTAAAATATCTTGGAATATTTATGGATATATAGGTATAACAATTAAGCTGAGATAACCATATTAAATATGTTATAAAAAAAATAAATGTTGCCCATGAACTCAAATACTTGCTAACAGTCTTACAGAAAATTATCTGTGAATCCTCTACCATGCCTTAGTTGAAACTCATATAATATACGGCATCACAGCCTTGGGTGCCGCCTGCAAGTCATATATTTCTGACCTAGATATAGCACAAAAAACATTTTCCATAAGAAACGATTATATCCGTCGAACAACTTATATCAGGAAACAGGGATACTTGATACTAGATAACTTTATTTCTTACATGCCACCACCTTATACCATAAGCATTGTAATGGAAAAAATTCCCATAAATACGAGCATAACACACGATTTCGAATAATCTCATCTAATATCCAAAGACCATAAAAAACATTATTCAAACAATCATTCAAATTCTTAGCATCTAAATTATCTCTATAATGTAGTACCAAACGAAACAAAAACACATAATTTTGGAAAAAAATAAAAATTGAGTCGAAAATTAAAAGACTGGGTTTGTACTGTGCAGCGAATGACTATACATAGTTATACAGGGTGTTTCAGTTTATTGTTGCATAACTTTAAGATTCGATAGAACTTTTAAAATAAATGCATAAAGTCTATATAAACATGGGTCGAAAAATGCGTGGCTTCCGAAATACATGGTGTTTAAATTTACTTTCTAAAATAGTTTTTTTTAAATATTTCGAACAATATTTGATGTATAACAGTGAAAATTGGTATACAAGGGTTTTTTGGTACGACAAAACGAACCATGGGCATAGTTTTACTGTAGCCGCTAGAGGGCGCTCTCTACTGTACCTGTAGTGTATTAAAATGACCGAAAAAATTTTCTTAGTGGAATTTTTTGCTTTTTGAATAAAAAAACTGATTGTTCGCACTTTTCAACATGAAAAAGCTCTCTTGTGAATTTTCGTTATAGTTAGCCATTTCTGAGATATTTCGATTTTTAAGGTTCGATGCATTTTTAATTATTATGATAAAATAACGTTAAAAAGTCAGTATCTAATTTTTAGAAGTAGGCTGTGCCTGCAAATATTTTTGAAATTGAAAGTAGAATAAGGTTAAACGTCAATTAGTTGACAGATAGTTTTGTCGTCTGTTGTAACCTGAAACGTTTTTTTGCAATTGTGAATGCACGAAATTTAGTTTCTTTTATCATTTTTTTTGTAAGTTTTATAAAAATGCCATTTTTATTCTCCAATCAAGAGTTAGCGGATATTCATTTTGTGTATGGCTTTGTAAATGGAAACGCAGCAGAAGCAGCCAGAGAATACGCACGAAGATTTCCAAACAGACGACATCCAACTCGCTCAGTACTTGTAAGAGTGCATCGCCAAATAATTGAAAATGGTTTTGGAAATCTCCAAAGGGATCAAAACATAAATGTTCGTCAGCGCAGATTTTCCCGTATGATTCTGCATGAGTTTGATAGAGATCCGACCACAAGTGTTAGGAGAGTTTCTGGTGCCTTGGGAATTTCAGCAAGCCATGTTCACCGTGTTCTTAGAAATGACCATAGACGTCCTTACCATTTGCAACCTGTGCAAGGACTACAGCCAGGGGACGGAGAACGAAGAATCACAATTTGTCAGTGGATTCTTGATAGAACTGATAATAATAGGGAGTTTTTAAGTAACGTTTTATGGACCAACGAGTCATGCTTCACTAGACGTGGAATGGTAAATTTTCATAATCATCATATTTGGTCGCATGAAAATCCGCATGCAGTTCGGGAAAGAAATTTATGCTAATAGACAGAATCAGGAATGCATGTGATGAAATAAGGCCTTATTTGAATAATGCTATACCACGTTCGATCATTCGTAGATGTGAATTGTGTATTGAACAATTGGGTTTACATTTCTAGCAACTACTTTTTTGTATGTTTGTCCTAACCATCCAATAGCATTTTAGTTGTAAATAATTAATTTAATTTGTTAAAAATAATATTGGAAAATTAAACAAATTATTATTCTGTTTTTTTTGTGTTTATTTGGAGTTAGGAATTATTGCTGTTTAAAAACACAATCTAAACGATCATCTTAATTACTTGTAATGCCCAAATCGGAAATGTAAAAAAAAATATTATTTTCCCATAAATAATTAAAAATGCATCGAACCTTAAAAATCGAAATATCTCAAAAACGGCTAACTATAACGAAAACTCACAGGAGAGCTTTTTTATGTTGAAAAGTGCGAAGAATCAGTTTTTTAATCAAAAAGCAAAAAATTACACTAAGAAAATTTTTTCGGTCATTTTAATACACTACAGGTACAGTAGAGAGCGCCCTCTAGCGGCTACAGTAAAACTATGCCCATGGTTCGTTTTGTCGTACCAAAAAACCCTTGTATACCAATTTTCACTGTTATACATCAAATATTGTTCGAAGTATTTAAAAAAAACTATTTTAGAAAGTAAATTTAAACACCCTGTATTTCGGAAGCCACGCATTTTTCGACCCATGTTTATATAGACTTTATGCATTAATTTTAAAAGTTCTCTCGAATCTTAAAGTTATGCAACAATAAACTGAAACACCCTGTATAGAAAACTAAAACTACAAGATTCCAATTATATTAATAACTTTTAGAATTAACAATAATTGTTATAAACATATGTTAGTTATTAGGATATAATTACACACAGGCGATGCCTTCTCTGGTTTTTTCATATTTATTTGCCCATTTTTTGTATTTTTGCGAGTAAATATTAATATTTACGACTTTTTGAAATTCTGTTTATATTCATCAACATAAAATGGTAATTGCGAATAATAAATACTATTGTATTTAGTATTGAATGACAGAAGCACAAAGATAATCAATTTAGTTTCAACGGAATACGAAGTCAAAGTCTAATTACTGTCGACAACTGATATTTTCTAGCATCTCGAAAAGTTTGTTTAAAATTCAATGGATTCGCTTCAGTCCAGTATTGCTTTAACATCGTTAATGACGCAAAGTTTGGAATGACAGACAAAATGCAGCAACTGTATGCAGGTGAAAGTAGCCATCCAACCACACAGCGATTGTTGTATTACAGAACAGAGTTAAATTGGTGAATTGAAAATCCTCGTCTGCAGATTGCTCGATCTCGATGTCCTAGAAACAAATGACAAAACATACCAGCCAGTTCTCGATATACGGAACTAATTTAGAACGAGAAGCAGATCGACGAGTGATGAACGAAAATGAAGATTTTGCGTGGTGAATTTTTAAAGTTTTTTGATCAAATGCCAAAAGGTTTTGTGTAACCATAATCTAAACTTCCCAAATTATCACACCGGAGCGAGGTTTGAGTGGTAGGTATGTGTGGTGAATTTTTAAAGTTTTAAAAGAACGCGATGAAAATATCTCTTGTTTTTCTAATCTAGACGAAACCTCGTTTCGAGGGTAAATTAGATGCGTACATCAGGAATCTGATGTCAAATTTTGATAGTATCGAAGCTATTGATATAACTGGAGTAGATGATAATGCCTTGAACATTTCGTGATCACATGATTTGGAAATTCTAGAAAAGTCATTTAAATGGTCATTGAAACCTCAGGCCTATCAGAAGAAACTTCCTCTACATTTTCTGCTACTGTTTTTATGCTACAAATTCTTACTCCATAGCAGGTGTCATTAATTTTTGTTTGGTTTCCTTTTTGCCTGTTTTTTTCGGGCTGGTAATAATAGTTCCAAGTTTGTTTTACCTCTGCTGCTCACTGTTGTACTTTAGATAGTCCTGTTATTATTCGCTTTTTTATGTTATCGATTCGGAGTTTTATGGGTAAATCATGTCGTTATGTCACAAGTTTTTCTGTGCCTAAATGTAGTAATAGATTTTTTTACGTGATCATGCTACTTACCTTATTGTTATAAACATCCAGATAATTTGGTGCCGAAAATATTGTGATTAATGATGGGAAGCCTGTTGTTTGACTTTTTCTATACATCCTATACCTGTAAATAATGAAATAAATATAAATAATGAATGTGTCATACATTGTTGACATCAAAAATAGTCAAAAAAAGTATTATTCAAAATAAATGCATTTGTAACGCATACTCATACTCAAGTGTCCAATGATACCTGGCGCGTTCATCAGCATCTCGTCTCACTTGCAAAAGTATCTACGAGTATACCGAATGCCAAAATGCGGGTCCGCGCAGATTTCGATGTATTCAAAGACACGGTCGTGGTTACAGTGGCGTACGATGTGTTTTGCTATTCCGTTTTGGTGCCAGATTATAAAAGAACCGCAGCAAGAGGATGCCATGGTACACATACGAGGTGTGTAAATTACGTGATGAGACTGGCAACGTAGCGTTCGATCTGGCAACGGGAGGTGCTGGACTTCGAGGGAGACAGATGAACATGTTATCCGCCTTCAGTACAAGTTTGAACTGGCTCGAGTCATTTGGTTGTCCGTAGCGATTTTTTTTGTGAAACAGTTTTTTCTATTGTGTTCTAAAAATGAATAAGCGGTGTGCTATCAAGTTTTGCTTCAAACTTGGGCGCAGTGTTTTGTCAAGAGCCTAGGTTTTTCGATGGTTTAAGGCATTTTCCGAAGGGAGAGAGTCGATTGAAGATGGACCAAGAATCGATGAAAATATCGACAGAATTCGTGAGGTCAGATCGCCGGATGGCAGTCAGAATGATCGGGGAAGAGTTAAATTTGACTCACACCACCGTTCATCATATAACAACTGGGTGTTGTATCACGATAATAATGCTCCTTGTCACACAGCATACTCAATAAACGAGTTTTTGGCCAGCAAAACGTTTCTGTAGCGCTCCAGCCTCTTTATTCGCCTGAATTGAACCCTTGTGACTTTTTTCTCTTTCCGTAGTTGACAAATCATCTCAAGGGAACTCATTTTGAGACACTCGGAAACATTCAAATGGCTACAACCGACCAGCTGAAGGCTATTCCTGTATCGGAGTTTCAGCACTGCTATGAGGAGTGGAAGAACCGTCTTCAGTGCTGCGTGGCTTCAGAAGAAGTTATTTTGAATGTGGCAATATAAAATTGTAATTATATTTGAATAAAATTTAAATCAGTCTCATACTTAATTTACAGGTCTCGTATGCTTAGTGCCGGGGGATCTCACTGCATGTGTGTGTGTTATCCCAGGAAGAATTTTATCTATTAGATACTGGTCAGCATTTCACTTTTTGTGTATGACTTGTTTTTAATTTGATGCTAACAATATAAGTGTTCCTAGTTATTTATGTTACTAGATTGCATCAGAAAATTTTATTAGTGATTACTTTAGTATCCAACTTGTTATACTGTCGATTTTATCAATGTTTGTCAAACATTGTTCAATAAATCGCTAACAAGCTGTTTGAATAATTATCATTTTTATTAAAAAATCTACGGTGTTCGGGGAGAAATCTGCATTTCACCCAAATGTCCGGGGTTTCTGCATCTTGTTCGGTGTCGGTTATTTAGGTAAAGGCAACATTAACCAAACTTATCCATTTTATCTGCCTAGCGAGAGCATCCAAAGCAAAGGAACGACGGCTGTCAACATTGTGCATTTAGTTCTTGTATATTCATTGAAAATATTACTTACATTATCTTTGTCATGTGACAACAAGATAAATGGTACCTGAATGGTTAACGTCAATCAAAAGGCTGACAGCGGTTGATCATAAATATTTCGCAGGAGCAAATAATCATTTGTCAGGTGCCAAAATCACGTAACCTTTGTTTACTATTTTGATCACTTACTAGTAATTTGAATTCCTCTTTATTAATGGTAGAGTGCCCGTTCCTAGGCCAAACCCTTTCAATGATTTTATTTTGGTAAATTCCATAGTTTATTGATTGTATAATTTCACTCGTATTATACCTTTTTTTCTCAGTGTGACCAGTTTTTGAAGTAGTCCCGCTTCCTATTGTACCTTACGTTTAGTTGTTTTAGTTTGGGTGCTACCCCGTCCATTTTCTTATGGGATCTTAATCTTCAGCGTGGGAAGGCAATGCGGAGAACCAGCACACACTCCTCCAGCTTTGCTTGTAGCTGTTTTGCAGCTGATATTGCCGGAATGCACCCTTTTCTCTTAGCACAATAACTTGTCTAACAGTTTCGCAGGCGATATCGACCGGTTTCTGCGGCACCCTCACCGTTTTTTCTCTTGCATTCTTTTGCTGGCTAGGCAATAGTATCGCAAATTGTCGGAATGCCGACGGATGCTCACGGTAGCGCGGAGAACTGTCGACCTTTTTCTCTCTCAACATTTTCTGACGCTACATCCCTATACTCTCTCCGAATACCTGGGAATGTATGAAAGCGCACAAAAGGCTGCTCCACCGTTTATATCTAATAAAAGCTCTCGCTCGAATTTCATGAAATTTACACGGTGCAAAAGACAATGTTAAATATTGAACGTTGACGTGAGCGGCCGTTGTACGCATTGATGTACATACGTGTAGGTTTTAACGGACGACAGGAACGGACTTGGATAAAAGAGGAAGCTTTACGACATGAATAACGGGACTTAAATATCATGCTGTCGAATAGTGATGTTCTGTTATGTTTCTGTAAAGTGCATCTAAATTGATAAAATACTAAAGATATACATTTTAATGAATGTTATATTCTTTACTGAAGGATGAGCTGCCTACTAGTTTCTGTATAAAATACCTTGTGCGGATTTGTCAAATGCTGTATTTAGATCAAACTAAACGAAATCTAAAATATAGAAATTCGTCTAATAAATCTGCTTGCAGAGAAATTCACAGAATTGACAGGGAGCACGCAGCATTGGCATCTCATCATTTTCAGAATGATCATAGTTTTAATTTTGACTCTATCAGTGTATTATTCACGCTGCTTTGATGTTCATTGCTGCTTCTCGTATACATAGGTCTTCCGACGATTGTAGTTCCTGTTTGGGTTCAATTATTTAAATGCAGCAGACGCTGGGATCTCATATTTTATTCATTTTGTTCTATTTTATTTATGTGTGTCGTGGGTGAATGTACTATATCCTGTGTGATATATTTGTTGCAACGCTCACTTGATTTTCTCCATTTTTTATACATATTTAATATTTTCTGAACTAGTTTGTACCTTGACAGTTTTGATTGCTAACTTCGTTAGATTGATATTTCATTTGTTAGTTTTTCTTCTTTTTTTTTTCATGCTACCATCGTCGAACGTTCTTTATTTGTGTATGCTAAGATTTTTTACATATTTGTCTATTTTGATCTTTTTTTTTTTAAATGAAACTTTATTTTTGTATTTTGTCGAAATTTATTTTTCGCATCTTGTAGCCCTGAAGAAGACATCAAATAAATCTCGAAACGTCGTTATGAGTAAAGTGCCTCATTGATACATCGAGCGTTATATCCCAACATCCGAAGATTAAGACAGGTAACGTTTCATATCGTTCGAGTCGAGTCGCAGTTATAGCAATCGATTGCACAACTGTCTTGCCACACCTAAACGGGAAAACCGTGAGTGTTTGGTGACATTCATGCAATGACTGCTAAGTCCCCAATCCCTTCGATATCTGTATGTGAGTGGGCAGAATCAGCTATGACACCTAAACTTTCTCTCTTCCAGTATGATAATTCTGCTACCATTGCACCCATTTGCTGGGAGAATTTTCGCCATTACTTGCGGAGCGAACCCTGTCATGAAACTGAAATAGCACGGCTCTTCGATACCCTAGAGAGGTTTTTCTCGTATGCTGGGTATGCTGACGCATCTTGTCACGCAACTGGAATAAAAGTGTTGCACGATACCCTAAAAAGGTTTTTCTCGGCATCGGCGAGCATGCCACAAGATGCTGACGCATCCTGTCATGAAACTCGAGTAGCATGGCTGTTTGATACCCTAGAAAGGTTCTTCTTGGCATCGGGGAGCATGCCTTGGAAATTCCTCGCGATTTTCAAGCATTTGTCGGCAGCCCCTCACGAGAAAGGTTTGTCTCAGCATCGGAGAGCATGCCAGAGGATGCTGTGGTATGCTGATGCATCCTGTCACGCAAGTCGAATAGCATGGCTCCTCTATACCCTAGAATGGTTCTCCTCGGTAGCGGAGAGCATGGCTGTTCGATACCCTAGAAAAGTTCTTATCGGCATCGGGGAGCATGTCAGAGGATGCTGTGGTATGCTGACGCATCCTGTTACATAAGTCGAATAGCATAACTGTTCGATACCCTAGAAAATTTCTCCTCGACATCGAGGAGCATGCCTTGGAAATTCCTCGCAATTTGCAAGCATTTGTCGGCAGCCCCTCACGAGAAAGGTTTGTCTCGGCATCGCAGAGCATACCAGAGGATGCTGCGGTATGCTGAAGCATCCTGTCACGTAAGTCGAATAGCATAGCTCTTCGATTCCCTAGACTGGTTCTCCTCGGCAGCGGAGAGCATGGCTGTTCGATACCCTAGAAAGGTTCTTATCGGCATCGGGAAGCATGTCAGAGGAAGCTGCGGCATAATGACGCATCCTGTCACGACACTCGAATAGCATGACTCGATACCTTAGAGAGGTTTTTCTCGTCGTCGGAGAGCATGCCACAGGATGTTGAATATGCTGACGCATCTTGTCACGCAACTGGAATAACAGGGCTGTACGGGCTCACTTGACCTTCAGAAGTGGCTATGACCACAGATTTTTGAAGTTGACCCTCATGGTTAAATCAACGATCACCAAAGTACAAGTTAATATACAGTCGCGGTCAAAAGTTTGGAAACAAATATTAACATTATTATGTACTATTTCATAAACCTAAATTAAAATTGTGAAGGAAGAGATAATGTAAATATTAAAGTCTACCTGTGGCCCCCGTAGTAATACAAGGTTTATCTTATCTATCTATTTCTATCAATATTCAAATTCTCTGAAAATAAAGACACGCGTTTTTTTAAGTATCACAGTTTTTGTAACGACAAAGGTATGGAAACATTTCATTTATTCAACATATATTCGTTCTGCGATATTCTGATACTGCGTGCGGTAAATATTAACATCACTGAGAATGGCAAAAGTAAAAGAATTTCAAAAGATTTAAGAGACAAAGTAATTGAATTGTTTAGAAGTGGTGTCAGAAATCTTGACGTTTATCAAAGATTGAAAATGAACAAAGGGACGATTTCGAAAATTATTAGTAAATTTCAAGAATACGGATCAACAGCAACGCGGCCCAGGTGCGGAAGACCGAAAAAAAAACGATTATGTCTTGGATCGCTACATCAAACGTTTGTTCCATGAAGATCCTCGAATGCCAGCTACACAGATTTTCAAAAGAATCGTAGAAGAGGGTGCCGAGAATTTTTCTGTCAGAACAGTGCAGAGACGTTTGGTCGATTTTGGGCTTTTTGGTAGGCATCCAGTGCAAAAGCCCCTCATTTAAAAAAAATCGTATTGCTAGTCTTGAATTTGTTAAAACTCTTCTAACTTCGACAGAACAACAATGGAATACAGTTTTATGGACCGATAAAAGCAAATTTAACTTGTTTGGATCGGACGGTACGGCATATGTGAGACGTCCAATACGGAAAAGATTCGACAAAAAGTATCATTTGCCAACAGTTAAGCACGGTGTGGGGCTGTTTTTCTAGTTCTGGAATGGGTCCAATTGTTAAAATCGCTGGGAAAATGGATCAGAAACTTTACAAAGATATTTTTAGTAAACACATGCTCCTTTTTGACGAAGAAAAAATGCCTTTACGATGAAAATTACAGCAAGATAATGACTCCAAGCATACCTCAAAATTTGTGAAGGACTGCTTAAGACTAAAAAATGTTAATGTTATTAAATGGCATATAAGCCCTATAGAACATCTCTGGGAGCATGTTAAAAGATAACTGACAAGAAAAACTTTCAAAAATAGGAACGCTTTATTTCATTATGTAAAAAATATTTGCGAAAATATCCCAACAGACGTCTGTAAAAAATTGGTGACTTCTATGAGCAGCAGTTGTCAGGAAGTGTTGAATGCTAAAGGCCGTGCTACCAAATATTAGCTAAACAGTATTTTTTAAATCCTTTTGTAGAGTTATTGCATTTAATTTTGCAATAAAAAATATGTTTCCATACTTTTGTCGTCTCATTTTTGGTCATAAAATAATATGAAGGTATTTTAATGCTTGTCTGTAGTACCACAGCAAACACAAATTATCATTTGTATTCCCAAGACTGTAAGTAAACTATATGAGAAAAAAATAGTTCATAATAATATAGAATAAAAAATTAGTTCACTTTTTAAAAATAATTAATCTAAAGTTTTGTCCGCTACCGTGGATTTAACCGTGAACAATTTCAAACATACCTTAGCTGGAAAAATACCGTTCCGTTCTTTTGTTACATTTGGTATATCTCGTGAATCATCGCCGTTACATTATCAAATAGAATTTTGTACTGCAGTGACATAAATCAAGGATCTAATTTGCCTTACCTGTAATTGGGAGTCATATATTTTCAGAGATGTTTAGATTTTGAACATTCGAGATATGCTCTACGCATCTCATGATAATGGTCACGGTTCACGAGAGGATCAAGCATCTCAAATTTAAAATTGCAACCAGAAGCATTTTTACAGGTTCTTTTAATCTTCAGAACATCCGCAGAAAATGCGCTATACAACATATGTTTCTGGATAATAAATAGCTATATCTAGTAAGCATCGGGTAGTTGGCCAGTACGGCTCTGGGCAGATCGGTATGTAATTAAATCGAAGCTGAGTGCATAAATGCAATTATGTAATGTGTACTTACCCCGCGTCTTGTGCTTCGTGTGCTCGGATTATTGACAGGAGGTTATTATTTTGTAGGAAATCACAACATGCAGCATAGCTGTAACAATAATCAGAATATTAGTTTCAGTAAACTAATCTGACTTACTGGTAGTCGAACACTGACTTGAACCTAGTATCGATTTAGATAATTATGGCTTATGATGCTACGATGCGACCGCTTTCCGCTAATTTTAAGCTGACCATACACGTTAAAGCATAAGCTGTATAACAGTAGCCTGTGCAGCCAGCTTAAACTGAGGTAGGTATAGCCATAATGTTTTTCACAGAACTAGTTGAATATGGAAAGACTTTCACAAATTTCGATTCTTGGACAACATTATTTTGAGAAATTTTAAACAGTCTTATGGAGGCGAAAGATCTGATGGACCAAACTGCAGATTCCACGGAACGATGTATGGTAACTCCATAGCGTACATCAGACAAAGCTTCCATATATTAATATGGTAAGGAGGGATTACTAGGACATTATTATTGTACGTTTGATGTGGGTTACCCCGTTTCTCTCTTGGGAATCCTCGTAACTAGAGCGTGGATCCATTAGAAAGGCGATGAGTTTTGCATAAATTGCTTAAAATTATTGGATTTAATTTAATATGCAGCCTATAACTATGATGCAGAATCTAGAAATTAGTGAGTTCGATTTATTATACTCCAAAACAGTGTCACATCATTTTCTGTTCTACATTGGAACTACGCCGATTTTATAGTTGAAAATTAATTTTTTATTACCTGTAAAAATATGAGCAGCCTCGTACAGAGTTGTGTGAAAAGTGTTCTGCGTTGTTTTCATTACCAAAATCTTCTAGGGGATCTGACCATAATAGGTCACACATAGGGCCGAAAGCAGGTGGTTCCTTAAATCTGTCTAACTGAAAAAAGAAGAAAATGTACGTCAACACAATGCAACTAACAATAATATTTGAATCTACCTTTAAAAGTGCTAATATCTCAAGGGCGAATTCAAGATTTCTAGGGGGGGGGGGCGCAAGGGATATTATTGCTTCTTAAATCCAAGGGTGTTCTATCTGGTCAAGGCCAGCTTGAAAAAAAAAACATGCAAATTGCTCATAAACCCTCAGAAAGCCAATATTTTGTTATATGAGAACAAAATAATTACGTGGCATTTATAATTAACTAGTGAAATAATATTAAAGATTCAAACATAAAAAACTTCATTGCTCTGTTAACCGACAAAAAATAAAACATTATGGGGGACCCCGAGACATATCCCAGTCCATTCCATACAAAATAATGTCTTACATTGCGAAAATGAACATGAGACCAAAAAATTCATCGTATGGACGCTAGACAAGACAAAGAAGGATGTCTGTAGACCATCTATAGATCGTGTCTTGAGACCGTCTCCAGACTGCCTATAGACAAATTGCGTCTACTATACTACAACTATTTAAAACTGTAATGACTCACACGCGTGATCAAGACGTGATCAGAGATCGATCCCGGCTTCCTTCCAGTACAGCCGTATAGCGTACGACATATGTCGTTTCTGTGGCTTTGCAGTGGTCAACAGCGCAGACAGAGATGGAAATAATGGCTGATTGTTCTCCGCCGGTAGAACCAATGAAATCAAAGACGCGCCTCGACCGGCAGACTCATAGGCGTCGGCAACGCATTGGAACGTGTTTCGTTGAGCGATCGCATATTGTGTGTTTTTATAAGAATTGTTGTGTGATTGTTATTGTTGTGGTTTCTGTGGTTACTGTTTTGGTTATACTTAACCATGGAGAGTACAAATGGCACGAGTGGAAGTACTGAAAGCCAGGGAACAAGTAGACGGCTTCGTAAAGCACTGAAGAGGGACGCGTAAGAAATCGTGCTCAACGTGTTCAATTATCTGAACAGAACTATGTCGCAGGGAGATGCACTCGCGCGTTGTGAAAGTATGACAGGCGTTCCAGAGTGGACCATTCGCAGGGTGGTGCATGAAAAGAAGAAAACTGGAGCTACTACTGATCCAAAGTTTAATTTGAAGGGACGAAAGGCCGTTAAATTGGATGACGATAGCAAAATGGCGTTAAGGCGAACCGTACATTCATTCTTCTTTAGGAATGAGATACCAACCCTCAACGCTGTACATGCAGCGATCAAGGAAAATGAAATTATACCCCAAATGAGCGTCGAGGTAATGAGGAAATCCCTGCACGAAATTAATTTTCGTTACGAAACGCGTAATCGGAAGTCAGTATTGATAGAGAGACCTGAAATAGTCGCCTGGCGTCGAAAATACCTACGCGAAATGATTGAATATAGGCGACAAAGCAGAAAAATCTATTATTTGGACGAGACATGGGTAAATGCAGGTCACACAGTTAAAAAAACCTGGATAGACAAAAACGTAGCGAGTAACCGACAAGCAAGCATTGAAGGTTTGTCAACAGGTCTTCGTGGATCGTCAGGGAAAGGTCAAAGATTGATCGTAACTCATATTGGTAGCGATAGTGGCTTTTTAGAAGAGTGTGACTTGATTTTCGTCTCTAAGAAAGGAGGTGATTACCATGACGAAATGAATGCCAGCTGCTTCGAGAGCTGGTTTCAAGAGGTGCTTCAGCGAGTTGAGCCCAACTCTGTGATCGTCATGGATAATGCTTCCTACCATAGTCGTCGAGCCGAACGTGTACCGACTATGGGATCTCGAAAAAGTGACGTGCAGCAATGGTTGCGCGAAAAAGGAATCCCGTTTGACGATTCATGTGTGAAAGCGGAATTGTATGAAAAAATTAAACAGCACAAACCTGCGAACATTAGTTACGTGACTGATGAGATGGCCCGTCAATGTGGTGTCACTGTGCTGCGGTTACCGCCCTACCACTGTGAACTGAACCCAATAGAGCTCATCTGGGCTCAAGTGAAGGGTTATATTGCGCGCCATAACACAACCTTCAAATTACCAGACGTTAAGGTTTTACTTGAGACTTCCATACAGCTAGTAACGCCCGAAGCTTGACAGAATGCTACCCGTCATGTTGTGAAGGAAGAAACAAAAATGTGGCAGCTTGACCACCACATCGACACCATCATAGAGCCAGTTATAGTCAATTTCAACGAGGAAAGCGATAGCGACAGTTTATTACTGTCAGATGTAAGCGGAAGCGACGATGCATAAAGGTAATTCCCAAATTTTTGACTTACAATATGTTTCAAACCACTCTTTATTAAGCATGTGACAAATCTAGTTCACCCATGTTAAACATTCATACCCCGCCTATGAACAGCCGACTACTGGTAGTTAAGTGATGTTCACGTGAACATCGATGAGTCATTACAGTTTTAGATAGTTATAGTATAGTATGTAATAAGCTTAAGGATTAAGACTCTGAACTGCCCATTAAACAAATCAAGTAAATGGTGCAAATACTGACACAATCAAGCACTTCTATTATATCAGCAGTATGTATTCCTCCATTCCGACGTGGATAATCTCGGTTATCGAAGAACAGACAGCCGACGCATCCGCGTCAGTGAAACAGACATTTCTCCAAGGAAAGGTAGAGAAGAAGTCTCTGAGCCCCTCCCAGTCGGCATGTCCGTAATGCCAAATCTTGCGGCCTGCGCTGAAACAGCGGGTTCTGACCGAAACCTAACCTCCACAACACAGCGGTCTGAGTTACCCAGGGGAAACAGGTCAGCAGAGCTGTAAGGGACAGAACACACATTGGGTGTTGAAAAATCTATTGGAAAGTGTGTACATATGTATAGTATTTATAGTTGCTGCGCCAAAATATCCAGTACCACATACTATAATCAGCATAATAATTCATAATACTCGTATGACAGCTTCTTGTTCCAAAGTTAAAGAAGCATAAAAGCATATTATTAAAAAAACTAACGCAAAACGTCTCGCGTCTTTTCGAAAGCTATTATACTCTTCATTTAAAATTCTGGTGAGCGCAAATTCTAAATTATTCGCTCCAGAGGCGTGATAGCGACCAACGTAGTGTGGCAGCAGTATTAGTGGTGGAGCAGAGGCATCATTTAGGGCTTCACTTTATTTTACTATTACCAACTCGCTAGGTAACGCTACGGTCACATAAGTTATTTCATTTATTAAATTAAGTTAGCTGGGTGCACAACTTTATCTAGAATTGAATAGAAAGGATTTATTTAGCTTTAAGCTAAATAAATTCTGTGACAAATAGTACTGTTAGCGGCATCTTCATGGCCGATCTCTGCTTCTACGCGAACCACGACCGCACAAGCCGCTTGGCGGCGTCTGTGAGGACCGTGGCAGTGACTCACCTTCTAGATGTGTGACCTCCAATATTTTAGATGCCGCTTTGTGGTTCACCAGACCTTTCTCGAAGCAGCATTGGGGACTATATACTCGTATATAACTCGGCGGCCGGGAGATGGAAGCAGAGTACTGAATACGGTAGAGTACAGATTACAGCAGAACAGAGCGGAGTGGAGTATAGGGCAGTCAATGGCGACATAAGAATTAGTCAGACATAAATAGTGGTGTACATAAATGTTTTAACAAGTTAAATAAATTAGTGCCTTTCTTTTTTGGAATCCAGTGTTTTAATCCACACCCAATAGAACCCAGAAAAACGCTACAATATTATTTACAAAAAATATGTTAAATTTATAGAGAGGTCGTCAAATCAAACCAAAATCTGACACTGACCGATTTTTAAGCTTTAACGCGGGGTTCGCAGCGCTACGGAAAATTTGAACTTGAAATTGATATTTTTCTTCTGATACTGAACTAAGTCTTGTAATTTCGCGCGTATTAGGGTCCCATAATGCGAATCAGATAGATGTCAACTTACATGTTTTACGAACCTTCTGTTTCCATAATGTTACAAATCTTGCTTTTCGCGGGTAATTTTAGTTAACTATGAAAATGGCAGCTATTATTCATAAAACCTGTAGGTTGACGTATGACTAATTAGCTTTAGAGCCCTCCGCCTGAAATTACGCGAGTTAGTTTAGAATAAACCGAAAATTGACAGTTTGAAATTTCTTAACCTCGATAATCTCCGACCTCCCTCAAAGATCTTTGCCCATCATACCATATAGTAGGATCGTATCCAAACGCCACTTGCTTCTGAATCAATCAATCGGCAGGGTTATTATGTAAAAAACCTATATAATGTCAACCTATAAAATTTCAACTTGTTGAGTAAGTAGGCTAGCGTGCAAATAGTTCATTCTGCGCTTGCTCCAAGTGACCATGAGTAAACGACAGCTAGTTGACGTCTTGATGGAAAACCTACAAAAAAACGACATAATGTCACTTTTCAAGCTACGTAATACCCCTGCCGGCTTCATATTAGTAGTAACCACAGCGTACGCCATGCGTGAGATGCTCGTATGGCAAGCATTTCGTTTCAGTATAATTGTTGACATAAATATCAAAGTAACTACTATTTATATTGTTTTTGTGATGCCATCAGTTAAAAGAATGTTAATTGTCATTATATTTTGATAAAACCATAATCAAGAACTGTACCTCCCCTAGTTCATTCATTCTAATCTGCCTGGTCTGCCTGTATCTGGGTATGTACCTCCTTGTACCGACGTTGCCCGTTTGTCATGGCTCTCGAATTCCACAATATTAAATGTTTTAATTTTGTTTGGGAAACCGTTGTGGACATTATAAATTTGGTAGGTGAACCTTTTTCAAAAAAACGTTAAATGGGGAACATATACAACATCAGCGGATTGATAGAACCATACTGTCACATAGAATTATTTTAGTTTTTTAGGAGGATAATTTCTGTTGACATAAATCAGTTTCAAAGCAGCACACGTTTTTTTTTTTGTAACAGTAATATCAAAGTAACTACTATTTATATTGTTTTTGTGATGCCATCAGTTAAAAGAATGTTAATTGTCATTATATTTTGATAAAACCATAATCAAGAACTGTACCTCCCCTAGTTCATTCATTCTAATCTGCCTGGTCTGCCTGTATCTGGGTATGTACCTCCTTGTACCGACGTTGCCCGTTTGTCATGGCTCTCGAATTCCACAATATTAAATGTTTTAATTTTGTTTGGGAAACCGTTGTGGACATTATAAATTTGGTAGGTGAACCTTTTTCAAAAAAACGTTAAATGGGGAACATATACAACATCAGCGGATTGATAGAACCATACTGTCACATAGAATTATTTTAGTTTTTTAGGAGGATAATTTCTGTTGACATAAATCAGTTTCAAAGCAGCACACGTTTTTTTTTTTGTAACAGTACATAAACTCCAAAACTTCTCTCTTCTGATAAGGGAACGTGGACATCACCAATTTGTGTTTCAATATCTCATTTTACATTATCGGTCAGAATATTTAACTTTGCACAAGTTGCCCGTACCTCTTCTCTTTTGAACGAGACAAACGAGACATACAACTGCGTATCATCATCAAAAAGATGCAGTTTAGCATGTTGTAGAGTTAAAGCTAATTGACTTGTATACAGCGCTTTTCTTTAATGTCCCCCTCCCCTTTGATTTGTTGAACAGATCAATTCAAAAAATTAAAACTTGAGGTAATCAAAAGGTGAGTGGATACCATATTTTAGAGTAAAATTGACAAATAAAAATGTCAAGATGGCCGCAGGGCAAAATAATTATATGAAACCGGGGGTCTTGTGGCCCATCATTTTGAAGCTCCTTACGAGTACTTTATAATCCTAGAATATAAAGTCAATACCTTTACCTACTACAAAATGGTGGTACATTTACTAATTACAAACCCACTGATATGCATATTTCTACAAATAATTATAATTCCCTGCCGTATCTATAGCAACAGCGATAAAAACTTGTTTTGTTATTTTTTGTTGACAGTGACGAGAATATCAGTACGAAAACAAACATCATTGTACAGTTAAAATATTCCTATTTAGTTTTCGGTTTTAGTGCTAGATTCTGTTTGAACTATTCTTAAAATGGTCAATTCTCGTTCATTGGAAGAAAAAATCGTTGCGTAACTTTCACGAGACCGAAAGGATTTTTAATGATCATTTCCTGAATCGTCATACCTGTAGAAAATATTTAAGGGAACCTGTATCTATATTTACAGCTACTGGTAGTGTAAACAACAAAAAGCCCTCAGGTCACAAGGGCCATCCCGGAAGAAAGGCAAGTTCAAATAATTGGTGAGATCATAGTAAATCCCCAACAGTCTACTTCCTCCATCGCGAATATATGTGAGGTTTGTCCTTCTACTCTATGGAGACCTTTGAAAAAGAATAAGTATCACTCCTATAAAATTCAAATGGTACATCAGCTAACTGAAGATGACCCTGATCGAAGAACAGAATTCTGCGAGACTATGACGGAAACCCAATATACCCAAAATATTTTTTTTAGTGATGAATGTACATTTTTTCTCAATGGTAATGTGCATAGACAAAATTGTCGTTATTGGAGTGACACCAATCCTCACGTCTTCCGGGAAACTCATAGTCAATATTCACAAAAAATTAACGTTTGGGCTGGGATATTGGGAAATCATATTATTGGGCCGCTATTCATCGAACAAACTTTAACCGGGGAACTGTATTTTGATATGCTGGAAAATATGTACTATTGACCCTCTGATCGCCGAAATCGTCGAAGTGAATCCTAATGAATTCGATACTGATATTGTATTCAAGCAAGATGGTGCTCCACCACACGACTAAAGACAAGTTAGGAATTATTTAGATAACAATTTCCCCGGTCGTTGGATTATTAAATGTACCACCATTTTGTATTAGGTAAAGATATTGACTTATAAAGTACTCGTCAGGAGCTTCAAAATGATGTGCCTCAAGACCCCCGTTTTCATATAATTTTTTTCCAAGATGACGCCTATCAGCCATCTTGACATCTTCATCTGTCAATTTTACTCTAAAATGTAGTATCTACGCATCAATTTTATTACCTCAAGTTTTGATTTTTTGAATTCATCCGTTCAAAAAATCAAAGGGGAGGGGGACATTAAAGAAAAGCACTGTATACCTGTATGATGAAAAACAATCGACATAACACGGAACCTTGCGGTACTCCGGATGAAATATTCATGACCGTTGATGATTTGCCACTTAAATACATAGATTTTATAATAACACAGTTTTTTAGTAATCTAGTAGTTATTCACATACCCCAAGGTTTTCAGTTTTTATAAGTCTGTGAAAATATTTAAGCGTAATATTACTTTAAATGTGGAATTGGCCCATATTTGGTAGAGTAAAAACCAATAGTTAAAAGTATTATATTCATCACAAATACTAAATGATTTCCGATAATCTTACCACAAAATTTCAATAACATTGAAAATCTCTTTAAGTCTGGAATCAGTCTCTGGTTATGAAGATATGCGAATAACGGTTGTAGAACTTCGCGGCCATTTTCAAATATGGCAACCAAATGACCACGATTTATAACGTATGACCTGTTTTTATATACTCTTTAAGTGCGTGATAATGCTCTACATTCAAACAGGTGACCTTAGTGGCTGCTCCTAGACTAGAAGTAGTGGTATAACCAACTCGACTCCACGTTTCCAATCCAATCCTGTATTTGCCTCTGACCACCGCAGCACAATCAGCTCTCAAAGATGCGCTATTTTCATCATCGTATCGCAGTAAAATCTGCTTTTTACTCTCGGAAAAGCTCGAAACAATTTTATTATTTCCATAAAACCCGCTATCTCGGCGGCTACTATGTCGCACGGGTCATTACGTTTTTAATAATGAAACCGCCCAGCTTCCAAGATCGCCTTATGGGTGCTTCAGTGCTTCGCCGTAGCAAATCGCATTAGCAGTTTTTTATATGATTTCATTCTAGATGTATACCAGGTCTGGATTCGATGTGATAAATCCTTACCAAGATTGCCCTTATCCTGATAAATTTATAAAAAAGTGAATTGAATCACTTGATTAGCGTCTGGAAGGAAATGTTTCGATGATATATCAATATTTTTTCTACGAAAAGATCATACAGGGCATTACAAAAGGTCTTTCCTACTTATGTTCTGAACGGCTCAAGTAAACTAGCTGGAATTCAAGGTACTGAAATCGATGCATGAACACTATATTTTAGCGTAAAAGAGTGGCAGTTGAAAATTTCAAGATGACGCCTGGCCGTCATTTTGGAACATTTTAACTTACTACATTTTAACAACTTTAAAGGAATGAGGTGTCGAATGATACCTTATTTTGGAGCAAGCAATCATCAAAACGCTGTAGTAACCAATCTTGGAAGGTTATATCTTAATATGTAATAAAGCATGGAACATATCATTTAACAAATTGTCAAAATCTGTCAATTTCCAAATGAAGAAGATTGATACAAAAAACTATAACGTTTTGATAATTAGTTGTTGAGTGATTCAATATTCAAAAACACTTACCTTTGACAGGTTCCCATCCCACTATTTTGAAAGACAGTGGTTTCGTATTCTACGACTACAAAGTACTCATAAGGATATTCAAAATAAGGTATCACATGATCATTTTATTTGAACAACTTACAAGATGGCGCCTAGCCGTCATCTTGACATTTGCAACGTTACGTTAAAATATAGTATTCATGTCAATTTCATCGGCCAGCTGGCTAACATGCAGTGGCGTAGCTAGAGCCTCGGGGGCCCTGGGGCAGCAAGGAAATTTGGGGCCCCACTAACGAAAATTTTTTTTCAACTCTACCCTTAGAATTAACGTTTGATTTTCCCACGCATATACGAATATCGAGCACTGTTCGACGCGATCAGCTGCTGATGTCTGTGTCAGACTCAGCAGTGTTACCAAGAGTCAAAGTTACTAGAATCAGAATTACCGACTCTGCGCGAGAAAAAAAAAAATAAGTCAGATTCATAGTGTGAAACAATTTGCCGAAATGATTATTATTGAAAACAGTTCCTTGGCGTCCAGTTACTCTGATGTATGCACTGCGTGGATTATGTTCTTGATACGTCCTGTGACAGTTGCGACGGCAGAGAGATCTTTTTCAAAATTGAAATTAATAAAAAATTATTTGCGAACGTCTAAGGGGAAAGAACGACTGTCTGGATTGGCATTATTATTAATTGAGAATGAGCGAGCGAGATAGATCGATTTTAACGAAACTATCGACAAATTTGCGGCAAGCAAATCAAGAAAACGGCATTTTTAATACTATTTATTAATCGAAATAATAAAATTTGTTGTACTCAAAGGAAAAAATGTTATTTTGTAAACAATCTAATAAAACTAAGAAAACAATTTTCAGTTGTTTCACTTTGAAAAAAAATTGTTCAATTTGAAGTATTTTCAGGGGCCCCTAAAGTCTTCGCCCAGGTAAGATTCTTTCAGGGCCAAAAAGTCCCTCGACGAAAAAAGCCCCTGACGTAAAAAGGCCCCCTACGATAAAAGGTCACCGACGAAAAGGGGCCCCTTTTCGTTGGAGGTCCTGGGGTACCACCCCGCCTGCCCCATGCTAGCTACGGCGCTGCTAACGTGACTCGTTCAAAAATAAGTAGAGGGAAACCTGAAGCACTGAATATATTCCGAGTGTTTTTACTTTTTTACAACTGTGCTCTATGGACGAGCAAAACTTTTTCTCAAGGCTCAAACGGAAAATTTTAATTATAATCTATTTTCTTATAAACTTATACTTCAGGAATTAAAAATACACTTTTTTATACAATTCGAGGAGCAGTAGGTATAAACAATATCAGGTATCAGGTGCTATGCCAGACTGGTCAGAGCGATATCCAGTGCTTAAGCGCGAGATGTCGATGTTTAACGGAAATTTGCTACAGGTGATGTTTCTTCCAATGACCATATGCTCGTATATTATTATAATTATTTACGTTCAGCTCATTTATGTAACAGTGAAACACTTGGATACATTATTACGACATATAGACGTCAAGTGAAATGAATATCCAGACTTGTCCGTTCTGTTACTGGTGGCGTGAAGAACATTGTTTTGACTGAATGCACGTCTATAATGAATTTAGTATAGCTATGTAATATACCTCTATAGCACATATTGATACCTATATCGTGAATTCTAAACTAAATTTAAAATTGCCAGGAACAAAACATCTGGAACAAATGGGATCCAGGCGATTTGTATACAAATTCAGTATGATATATTTCTTGTCTTCCCGAACAAAAGTGTCCCTGGGAGCAAAGCAATCCAATTATTAGTTTCTGAGAAATCGGCCGTTAGAGCTTTCCTGATTTGCAAAAATGGTGAATGTGCCGCACGTAGTACCCAAACGAGAAATATAATTTCCATCTAGTAACCTTTTTTAGCCTCTCTAATGCACTTAATCGGGTATGTTCAGGCATTGATTGATGTTCTCCATGGTAGGTTTTTGTGTCACGACAAAAAAGTCCATATTCCCAGGGTGTTTGCTTTACCTGGGTTTTTCCTATGTACCGCAGAATAAAAATATGTGACATGATAAAAGTAAATACTAATCAAATATTTAGGTGCAATTTTCAATAATAAAGAATTAAAATATAATAAATATGATTCTGTTGCTTAAGTTATATACGACTAACCCTAATTTTTGCAATGACAACGTAAGCCCATAACAGTTTTTTGGGCTTTTTCCATCATTATTATTAGGGTCTTTGGAAACTTCAACCTTTCTAAACTCAAATACTATATCTGTACACAATAGAATACAAGAAAAATATTTCTTTTGTAATTATCTTAAAACTACTTATTTGGAGTTAACCTAATCTGGATCTAAGGTACAGAAATTAATCTCAAAAAGTGCCTTAAAATTGGTTTATTTGTGAATGACACAGCTTTTATTTGTCTTCTGGAGAATGCAAATTGCGAGACTTATGCAGTTTTTAAGGTATCTGTTCCATATTTAGATACTCATTGGTTATTGTTTTTCGTGTTCGATTTCACTTTGATAATATAGTTAATAAAGACTGTTAAATTACTGCTTGAAAATGTACGACTGATTAGTAACAACATTAAGCTGTTTCCAAGTGTATGTAGTTTTCTTTTTATATCCCTAAAATAAATGGTTTCCATATCTGTTTACATTCCTCTACAATTTATGAAACGCAACAACGGGGTTGGTTTACCCCTTTCAAATTATTTATCAGGCTAGACAACCCCTATCCAAAGCTCGTGTTGTATAGATGCAGGTAACACCGAGTGCCTGCGGAAGTTCTCGCATACTGGCGTACTTTGAATCTGATATTAACATGAAGCTCTAAAGGGAACTTCGCTTTACACTGGAATTACTTCGTCTATAGTCTCTCTGCATTGCTGCAGGAGAATATTTACAGATCTTTATAGATGTGCACCTTAAAATTTAGCTGAAGTCAGTTTCTATGCATCGACAACGGAGTAACTTGCTGGTAAAAGTAGATAAACTGATCCTTTTTCTTCAGAAGGAGCAATGTATATAGAGAATCGATGAATTGACCGATGTTTTGACTGCCATGGCAGCTGTTTTCAAAGTAGAAAATGGAAAACGTATATTAAATTTTGAAGCTCAGTGTTGCTCATGGGAGTACATGTCGACGCTGTGACGATAGCAATTTTTCAACTTTCACGGCATCCTCATAGAAAAAAACCATTAAAAGATTAGATCAGAACTGTCTGGTAGCTAAATTATGTCACGTCTCATAAAAATCAGTTTTCAAGGAAAAAATATCTGTGTGAAGTTGCTCTACCTTGTTGGAACCATGCATTACTTCCCACGTCTACTGACAAGGAAGAATTGTAGTCTCGAAAATTTTCGAAAATGAGAAACGTTTGTTGGATGTAATACGACATGTACTACTGTGATCAAAAAGTAAGATGAAATTGTTTATAAAGTGTAAATTCCTTATTTATGCTTCCAAATCAACGCACGGAATAGTCTTTTTCCGGTATAACCTTCAAGACCTTCTGCGATTCGGTTTTTATCTCCTCAATCCTGTCGAAACGGCGTCCCCGCATAGGCCATTTGAGTTTGCTGAATAGCCAGAAGTCGCACGGAGCCAAATCAGGCGAATACGGTGGTTGCGAAGCGATGAGTCGAGTTTTTGGCAAAAAGGTCGCGAAGAACCAATGACATGCTGCATTGTCGTGATCAAGGAACCAAGAGTTGTTCGACCATAATTCCAGCCGTTTCAGACGAATAGCTTCACGCAAACGACGCATAACGCTCAAATAATATTCTTTGTTGACAGTTTGGCCCGGCGGAAGGAATTCATAGTGCACCACACCACGATAATCAAAGAAAACTGTCAACATGACCTTGATTTTCGATCGTGGTCTTTTCGGTCTTGTTTCACCTTTTGCACGAAGTTCGCTGGATTGGTCGCTAGTTTGAGGGTCGTATGCGTAAACCCAAGCCTCGTCTCTAGTAGTGATGTATACTAAGTGACATATAAATTCGAACGCTCAGTTTAACTGGTTTTATTTTAATAAAAGTTGGTGAATGTATTTATCTTTCTGTAAATAACAAGTGAAAAAATTTTCAGCCTTATCAGTTGGACATTCCGGTTTTTATACTGCTTTTTTTAATTCACTAACGCTCTAAAAATGAATATTTCAGCCGCAGTAAAGAATCAACGTTGGCGGATTTTGGATCTTGACATCCTTTACGATCGGTTACGATGCCTAGAGTACGGAGACCTGTACGATTTCGTCAACTTAGTGAGTTTGATAGGGGCCGCATAGTGGGACATCGGGAAGCTGGACTTTCTTTTCGGGCAATTGCAGTTAGAGTGCAAAGAAGTGTAGACACTGTGGTTAGGTGTGTCAGGCATGGCTTCAAGAAGGCCATACGCAAAGAGCAAGGGGCACTGGACGCCGCCGTAGAACAACAGACCGTGAAGATCGCCGCCTAAGATTATTGGCCTTAAGGGACCGTTTCTCCACTACCAGGTCCATTGCAAATGAATGGTTTGCAGAACACGGAAGATCTATTGGCATGGGAATGACGAATGAGAAGTTTTGGCTTGTTGTCATACCGGCCACACTGGGTCCTCCCTTTACCTCGAGAACACCGAAGTAATCGCCTTGAGTGGTGCAGACAACGGTCACTCTGGGATCAGGAATGGAACAGTATTGTCTTTAGTGACGAGTCTCGATTTTGTTTAGGCATGCACGATGGTCGTGCCAGGGTTAGAAGGCGACGTGGTGAAAGGAGGAATACACAGTTTTTTGTTGAAAGACATGTTCATCACACTGTTGGAGTTATGGTTTGGGGTGCTATAGCTTATGGTTCCAGGTCACCTTTAATCTTCATCAGAGGTAACATGAACGCGCGGCGTTATATCCTCGAAGTTCTAGAACCCCATCTTTTACCCTATCTTGACACCCTGGCAGATCCAACTTTCCAACAAGATAATGCCCGACCACATGTTGCAAGAGTCACAATAGACTTCTTTCAACATAATGATGTCACATTGTTATCATGGCCACCAAGATCTCCCGACTTATCCCAATTGAGCACGTATGGGATATGATGGGTAGGAGATTGCTCAATTTGCAACGTCCTCCTCAGACTGTAGAAGCACTTCGAGAGGAGTTGGTGGTTGCCTGGAATGAGATACCACAGGAGGACATTGACCACCTGATCAGAAGCATGCCTAGGCGCGTTGGAGAATGCGTAGCACATCAGGGTGCATCCACACATTATTAAAGGTCAAAGGGCTTTAAAGCACTGCAATCATTTTGAAATTGTTATCATTTACTTATTATGCTTCATTAAGTACTCATACAAAATTTTATTAAAATAAAACCATTTAAACTGGATTTATACGTCACTTAATATATTTCAAGTCGTCCTGATAGTCAAACAGCAAAGTTTCACACACATCAACGCGACGCTGTTTTTCCAAAAAATTGAGCGATTTTCGCCCCAATCGGGACTTGACGCGTTTGGGACACAAAACATCCTTCACAATGGTTTGGGCTGAGCCAAATGATATTCCAACACTGTTAGCGAGGTCTCTCATTGTCAATCGACGATTTTCAAGCAGCAAATTTTTGATTTGTTGGCCGCGGTCCTCGTCGGTAGACTTTGATGGTCGTCCAGCGTGCGGTTCGTCTTCAACACGATCTCGCCCCGCTTTAAACTCGTTGTACCACTTATAAACGTTTTTTGTGTGCAAAAGTTTGATTACCAAAGGCCTTCCGCAACATTTTCAATGTGTCCGCACAAGAATACTCGTTCCGCAAACAAAATTTGATGCAAGGTCTTTGCTCAACAAAATCACCAATTGTAAAAATCGAAACTAACTATATTATTATGTATACTTTTATAAACGGTGGTAGGCATAAACAATTGTGGAATGCAAGTGTATCACTTTTTGGGTTGGAACATATTATTACTTTTTAGCTGGTCTTAAAGTAAGACCTATTATTTCAACTACCCCTAAATCCCATATATTACAAACTGACAATGGCGTTGTGTGGGAAGTGCAAAGTGACGCCATTTCTTAAATCATATCCAGAAAACTTATGCAGACCAGGCTTTAAAAAAATGTTCCAAAAAGCGCTCTACACTGATGGTAACTTGTCATCTTTGTATCTTTGATAATGCTTGAAGTATGATGTTGATGTAGTCGCCAAATCAGTGTTTGTGTAAAACTCTCCCATACATAAGACATGGTGCAGGGCCATGACAAAAACCCTAAACATACTATATATGTAGCATCTATGTATATAGCTGTAATGGTATAGCTGCTATCGATCCGATCGTACGTTTTACGGAGTAAATCAAAACAAAAAACCCATTTGACCAATAAAAAAAGAGAAAAATCGCTCCTGAAACATTGCCGGTGAGTTATTGCCTCTCATAAATATTAACGGTTCCGGAAAAAGTCGAACGGAACGGTGTCCGGTGATAGTCATTTGTTTAGGTGGTAGCAGATGTTTTCGTGCACTAATAGCTTGTTGCGTTCAACGTTTACGACTGCAAATAGTTGGATCACTAGCGAAAAGTATCTTCATATTACACCCAAGGTCGCATGTCTCTTTCCTTGTTGGATCAGTATTCGAAATCCTTTTGATCTGATTATTTTATGGAGTGTACAGACATACAAAATATGTGTTATAAATTTTATTGTGAATTTTTTTCTTCAATCGTTACTTGTACAGTTCTGAAATTGTACAGTAAAAGTCTCTTTTATAGTAGTGTTCGATAACAAACTCACTTTTAACGATCACATATCAGATATTGTATCATCTCGGTTGGCCGCGTGGGTCAGAGTGTCGTGCTACTGATCAGCCGGCCGGCCGGGCCGCGAGTTCGAATCTCGCCTTCGCCATGGATGTTGTGTGTTTGTTTTAGGCAGCAGCGGTGACCGCAGTAGTAGACTCTTCGGTCTCCTGATCAGTCGCCGTGCGCTGTGCGGGTTCGAGTCCCGTCCCAGGAGAAATGTTTCTCTTGGCCATGGATGTTGTGATTGTCCGTAGGTGGTAGATGGTCTCTGACTGTCGAACGCGGAGGTGCGATCCGGCGGTTCTGGTAGACGGAGCCAGAATGTGTGCATGTTGCATGCACACGTGTTCCCTCGCCAGAGTCCGTGTGGCGTCCCCCCTTTCCCATGTATCCCCCATAGCCCCACGGTACCCAATGGGTGCTTAGGCCTTCGTGGTAGTTGGAGTATAAATAAAAAAAAAATCTGCATCACGGTTGATGGGTTATTGTGTACGTAACTGGTCCGGTTTCTCTAAGTGGACTGTTTAAGAATATTGTATTTTTCATTAACAGAATACATCTAATCTAACACTTATCTAAAACAAATTTTCTTAAGAGGTGTTTAGGTTAGAACAGTTTTTTATTATCCCAGGTAACTTGTTAAATTCTGATAATCCTTTATATAAAACAGAATTTAGCATTTGGGTCGAATTGCACCTTTCTAACGAAATAAAATCTATACGATTTCTCGTATAATAACCATGTACATCGCTAAAGACCTTCAATCTATATCACATAAGCAGTTAGGTATCAAGTTATTTTGTTTAACTTTAAAAATAAACATTAATCAAAACCCTTTGTTTCACAGACAACATATTTAGAACACTGAACATACATTCAATTACTTTCATCGATTTACTCATTTTACTGCAAATTGAAACAGCGATCGATCGCAATTATAGGGAAACTGTTATTTTAAATAATATTGCCAACATTTTTGAGTTTGTTCCTTCGATGCTTTGTTTTTTCATATTAGTCGAACAATATCGGCGAATCAGCATGGCTTTAAGGGTAGATCTACTTGTAGTAATTTTGCCTATGATATATATTGTTATAACATTGAGAGAATCCAACGACGTTCTGTGAAGTACCTATGGTTTAAGGATGACCGAGTGTAGGTACCCTGAAAGGGGCATACGCATTGACATACTTCTAAGTACGTACAATCTATCTAGTTTATAGAAGAAATCTCTTAGCTGCTAAATTTTTATGTAATTTGTTGAATGAAACTATTTATTGTTCTTTTTCTTTAGAAGGGATCTCCCGACGAGTTCTCGATTTACGTACTCGTCATGGTACTAACATTTTATTTTATTACGTGTTGGCCGAACAAATTTCTTGCTATTTTCGCCACTTTTCATTATGTGTAAAGTGTGTGAGGGTGTTAGTGAACTTGATGTTTTCAGTTCTACCAAAAACAATCTTAGAAGGTGCTTTTTAACTGTCAGATAAGTTATACCTTTGTCTGTTTCATATCACGTGCCATCTACAGTTGTTTTTTGTAACAATTTGTTTTTTCCTGCCTGTAAATTGGAGTTATCTATTCAATCAGTGTATGGATTCTAAATAAATAAAAATAAATAAATTGAGTTTGAGAAAAGCAAACATTATTTGAAGAGAGGAAGTGATAAGGAAAAACTTGATCACAAGGACAATTCTTCCATAAAAGTGAAATATTCACATACAATTTTAGAGATGTGCTACAGGGTTCCCAACATATAACTGACTTATTTAAATAGCGCGTCATTTTTGATACACCATTTCAGTAGGTGGCGCCGTAGTAATTGTTTAAAGCACATGTGTCCAATTCATCATGGAGCGCTACACGATCCCGCAACGCGTCCGTATTGTTAAAACGTTTTACTGAACTAATGAGTCGATTGTTGCAACGATTCGGAAGCTACGACAAGATTTAGGTCGAAATAATATGCTAAGTGTCACCACCATTCGTCAGTTAGTGCGGAAACTTGAACAAACAGGTGAAGTTACATACTTACCAAGGTCGGGTCGTGTTCGGAATATTCGCAAAATATCGAGAGAGTTCGTGAAAGCGTACTGGAGCGCCCTGAGACGTCTACAAGATATCGTTCTCAAGAACTGGGTATTAGTCGCATGTCATTATGCACTATTTTAAAATGGCTCTTTAAATCCAGCAATTTAATCTGCAAAACATGAGGTTACAGCAGGACGGAACAACTTGTCACACAACTAGGGAAACAACGAATCTTTTGCGAACAATATTTCCGGGACGTTTATTTTCTCGATGTGGTGATATCAACTGGCCACCAAGGTCACCGGATTTAACGGCTCCTGCCTTTTGATGGGTTTTTAAAAAAATATTGTTTATGCGAAAAAAAACTGTAGAGCAGCTGAAGAACAATATTACAGAAGCGATTGTAAGTATTTCTGCCGAAACCTACCAAAAAGTAATGGAAAATGTATTCAAGTTCAAGCCACGCAGGCTTCTAGAGGCGGGCATTTTTCTGATATTATCTTTCATACATAATTTCTAAGTTTCAATAAAAGAATAAGATGAAAAAAATCAGTTACATATCGGCCGCCGTGTATTATTTGTTAACAACTTACGATTGCAGAAAAAATGCATAAAAACACACAAAAAATGCATTTTTGATGAAAAAAGAACTGATAACATTGTTTTTCAGTTATCTCTATACACAACACAAAACAATCAGAAGAAAAGTATTAAGAATATTCCTCAGACAGGCTGTTGTAGAGAAGGGACGTGCGACGATAAGCGGTGATTGCAATGTGTCATTCTGCATCGGGACAGATGACGAAGGTGTCTGTCTCTAGTTCTTCCTATCAACTAATCAGTGGAGGGCAAAAACAAAAAAAAAATAATAACCGCCCAAGCTTCGTTTCAAGAAGCTTCTCATTATTTTCACAAAAAACTTCGAGGCTGAAAATTGGGAGTTCTGAAAAGTTGGCGTCGGGATTGCAAATGTTTCATTTTTGGTATTAGTGATATATATCTTAAGAAGCTTCTTATCCCGGTAACAGTGCGCATTTGTTACGACATAATATTCATACATATTTTATAATAAACGAGAACCACAGAATTTGTAACCCAGAAGCTACTCTCAAGTAAAATTTCCAGCAGAATCTTCAGCTTCCGACTCATAAGTGATCGGCAATGGCTGATCGCGCGCATCGGCATTTACAGCGTCAAGCTGCGGTAAATCGACACGTACTCCGTACAGGTCCGGACTTACCGGTTCTTCCAACTAGCTATTTCCGATAGTCCCGAACGGTCATATATGTATATTAGACCAGATAATTTGAATGGATGAATGCAATCTCTGATAGTCAGAAATTGCTTGTTGGAAATAAGGGAATAATTTAGTAAAAGGGGCGACTCGCTACCAGCAGCAGTAAAGTTGTTAATACATTGCATGAGGCATAATACATCAAGACTATATAAAGCATATTAAGATGTCACTATATAATCATATAGCCATTTGGACTGAATTGTGTCAATGCTAAATACACGGTGTCCCAATCGTACGAGGACGGAGTATTGCTCCTCAACAAAAACTGTATAAAAGAAAACAATTTATGAATTATTCTACATGGTGTCTGAGGGCACATTCAATAAATTTTCACAATTATGAAGGGTGTTCCAATTTTAACCCACATATGAAAGTTGACTTTTTTAATTTGATGCACTACTTATTATATATTCCGATAGGTCATTTTAAAAGGAGAATATTGATATTACGTAGTCGTGCCATAAGTTCTGTCCCATGATAATCTCATGATAAAATGAAACAAGATAAGATATATTTATATGAAAGATATTATTTATTCGACAACATTTTTAGAATTCATAATCAAACAGTTTTATTCAAAATGTCCCCCCTTGGCCTTCACACACTGCTTCAATCTCGCGGGCCACTCATCTATCACTGCACGCACAGCTTCCAAAGGAATAGCTGCCGCTGATCGGATCAAATCCGCTTTCAGGGACTCGATATTACGGTGGGCTTTGGAGCAGGCCAACTGCTCTAGCAGGTCCCACAACTTGTAGTCTAAAGGATTGAGGTCCGGACTCCCTGAGGGCCAATCTTCCGCAGCAATGAACTCTGGCACATTGCTTTCCAGCCAGCGCTGCGTACTCTTAGCCTTGTGAGCGGGGGCGGAATCCTGCTGGTAGACCCAGTGTTGGTTGGCAAACAATGTACCACTTAAAGGCTTGACGATAGGATCCAGTATGTCGCTCTGATAGTTTGCCGCTTTTGTTTTCACGCCCTGTTTACAGAAATGGAGCTGAGTGACCCCTTCGTAGGACACCCCCCACCAAACCATGACTGACGCAGGGTGGTGGCCTCTCTCAACTCTCGGAATGATCTCCGAAGCTTCCTGTGAACTCCTTGCATACACTTTGTCATTTTGTCGGTTGAATTTTTCTTCTATGGTGAAGATTTTCTCATCCGTGAACAAAATCTTTCGGAATCCCCCAGCTGCGTACCTCTCCAAGAGCTTCTTGGATCTTGTCGCCCTGATGTGTCGCAAGGTGGCCGTAAGTCGCTGGCCCGTACGTCTCCGGTAAGCCCCTAGCCCTAGGTCTTGTTTAATGATGCGCGACATCGTCCGGACAGGAATCTTCATTTCCCTGGATAGGATCTTCTGCTTCCGGAGTGGATTCCTTTGAATCCTGGCTTTTACGGCTTTGATGGCTGCTGGAGTCCTTACTTGACGAGGTCTTCCGCTTCTTGGCCTGTCATCAACAGAGGAC
Source organism: Acanthoscelides obtectus (assembly GCA_963669975.1). Lineage (NCBI taxonomy): Eukaryota > Metazoa > Arthropoda > Insecta > Coleoptera > Chrysomelidae > Acanthoscelides > Acanthoscelides obtectus. Next base: position 27,088,925 of record CAVLJG010000004.1, read on the forward strand.
GTCTCATTGTACCGCTGAATGGTCCTAGACACAAATTTACGCGATATTTGAAGGCCGCGTAAGAGTTCAAAGATCTGACTAGCACTGTGATTACACTTATGTAAAGCTATCACTGCAATACGGTTCTCTGCCTTGCCTCACTCCATCGTTATGCTTCGAGAGATCAATACAAACTGAGGTATATGTAATTACCCGAAAAGCGCTTAATCAACTGACACCACAATGTAAACAATCGGACAAGTATTAACAGGTCTACACTTGTTTGAAAACGAGGGACAGAACTTATGGCATGACTACGTATATACTTACGATTATTAGTAAAATACTAAAGTTTGTCAGCCTTCATGTCTGCTATCTTGACAGATGGAGTAGCAAGTTTTGTGTGATACATTGTTCGTTATGTCCAAATTTGAGTCCAGTAGGCAGCTTGTGAGTGACCGTGTCTAAGATCCCGCCACTCAAATTCCGTTCACTGTGCTACGCTATATAGAGGGAATTCACGTGGCCGGATTCCAGACACAGTCACCGACAAGTCATCGACCACTGTACCAGCAAACCTATAAACTAATATATCCGTTTTTTCAATTTTTTAAAGGGTAGTCGAAAACGCAAAGCGTAGTTTTTCTCAAAAAAGTTCAATGGAACATCCTGCATATTTTCAAATTTTTGGAATCCACTTTTTACAAGCTCATACGATTGTCCGAGAAATAACAGACTTATGATTAAAACTAAACTTTTTTAATCCATTAAAACTAAACCTTTTCCATGAAATCGGTCCATGTTTAAGTAATGAAATTGAACACTGAAAGGTGGGTTTCATAATAATAATGAAAGTATTATAGTTTGTATGTTGAAGTATGACAGAAACAATATCTTGTACACATAAAAGGCACGCCTGCATATCAGATTGGCAGCTGAACGAGCAACTATGAAATTATCTTACTAATTCACACGTAGTGTAAGCGTTAAATTGACAAGCTGGCGAACTTTAAACAGATACAATTTTATGAAGAATTACAATAAGAATGAGGCCAACAGCCTAAGTCACATATAATATTACACTCTGAATACTAATTATATTACTGGGTACTTTTTATGGGCTTAAGGTATCTCTTTGCTGTGCAATCTGAAATCATAGTATTTGAATGAATGACGATTAAATGCTTCCTTATATCAAAAATATTACACGTATTCGCTTTCCTACATTATGTATGTCTCGTGTAACTAATCCACCTACTTGTCTTTTGTTTCCATGGATGATGTGACATTTTAATATCCTTGTTATGCGATTTCCGAGCCTATTTAAAAAACATCTAACTGTAACTTGGTATACAATAATCCTGGCATACAATAACCCTTGACCTTTATATTATTGAAAGGCTTGTGAAATGTGAAATCCAAAAATGTAAAAACATACATTTTGCATTTTTGATCACCCTGTACTGATCATTCGAATGACTTCAAACAACGGATGAATTAGCTTAAAATTGAGTGCCATAGCATAGCACAGCAATGGAACTCAGACATTATCCAAAGTAACTTCATTATTATGTTATTAAAATGTTTTATCATCATGGTACAAATAATGAATTGGAACTTTTAAAAACAATTATCTCGAAAACTTAGATACTTCTAACAAGTACACCTTTTTTGTTATGGAAATACGAGAAAATAAGATTTTTCGGTCAGTTGTTGTATACTAGAAAACCTTCCGATACCGAGTTTTATGCCAAAATCTGAAATACTTCTCAGGCAATAAGGAAAAGTAGAAAAAAAATGTAACTTTGACACCCTGTATCTCGCAAACTATCAACTTCTGGACCAAGGTATATTTAGGTCAATCCACATATTTTGGTCTGTAGTACCTCCAGTTTCGAGATTTCCCAACCTTTCGCATAATAAAAAGTTCAACATATCATTTAAAAATTACCATCTTTGATATGTGGAACATGCTATATGATAGAAAATATTTTAGAAGTGTGCTCCTAGATTGATATCTATAAAAACGTGCTATATTTTAATAATTATTACATACTTGCGAAGTACACAGAGGTAACCTACTTGACGCCAATTGCTATCTTGGTATGACATTTTTCACTCGAACGTGAAGTGTCAGGAATAGGTTCCCTAGTGTGCAACAACTGCCTTGCGGGTAGGCGGACGGACGTGGGGAGATAATGGTTCGAGCAAAGGGTGATCCTACTAATCTGTATACCTTGCTGATAGCTTGTAGTATTCGGATCCAGAACACCAATTAAGCTTAGACAAAAAGCGCATGGCGTTGCAAGTTGCAACTTCTCCTGGAGAACGATACAAATTACGTGCAGTGTATGTGGTGGCGATGAGATATTTTCCGGCTGGTAGAAGTTATTACAGTCGTTCGAGTAACTGCATCTGGGGACCATGCAATTCACACAGAACTGCATTGCAGGCTCCCTTCTGGATCTGCTCAGTTTCCCATGCATACCAGATAATATATAGGTATGAAAACACAAGATAATCTCATGAATGCGTGACGTTGCAATATTATGTTTATAGAAACAACAACTTCTAAATGGGATTGTGTACTGTTTTTTATCCTATCTAGTCAGCAAAAATACCGATACAAACATCCGTCATTTTGTTGAAGACACATAACGTCACAAACTAATATAGTGGCCAACCAATCCTCTTTCTTGCAAGAATTTTGCAGATATATGAACACATCTCTGCGATCTATCCTAAATTCTGTAGCTAACATAATAAACTAACATCATTATTTCAACCCCATTCCTGTCGATCAGAATAATTGGCATTCTTTTTTAGCCGTTATCTGAGATTAAGACATCTCAAATAGTGACAAGCCTGTCCTTTATGAAGTCTCGTCGCTCCAGGATAAACTCAGGACACTTCTGGAATATTAAGCGTCCCTGCTCTCGGTGACAAATCATAGGTGCTGCTGGATACTCCATTATTGTGTCAATATCTCAGGTTTACAGAGCATAAAGCTCGTAAATGGTATTGGTCTGGGAGCTCATTAGTCCAAACATTTTTCTATAGTACATCTTCAACCATCAATGTCCACAGTCTTGTAAGCGAACATTGCGAACTGGATGCAAATTTTATAAAATCGTGAGAATAAAACAGTAAACGGGATAACATCATGCTATGGCATGCAGACCTCTTACGCAAACTTCCATCCTACGGCCTCCCAGAGAAGCTTTGCAGATGGGTGGCTGAATTCCTGTGTTGACAAGATACCTGTCGTAATTGACGTGTTCTTATCTTCGTCCCATATTGTCAATGCGGGTGTTCCTCAAGGATCGGTTTTGACATTGTTCCTCTTCCATATCAACAACCTCCTTTCATGTACGATCAGCCCCACCTACAGTTTTGCTGAAGACAACACTCTGCACGCAGGAATTCAGAGTGACAAGCGTATCTCTGCTGGTGAGCCGGAGAAAAGAAGACTAGGAGAAACTTTCACTCTGACAAGAGACCTGGAGTTTGTCACTGTTTGGGGACGCAACAATCTGGTTCAGTACTGTACCTTGACTAAGAAAGCGCTGATGCGGTTTGGAAGGATGCCTGACAGCCGTGCATTTCAGCTGATCGGAGTCCAGATCACCGAGGTCCTGATCTGGCATGAACATATCTCGTCAATCACGGCAACTGCTGTAAAAAAGCTAGACTATTTGTTTAGGGCTAAGAAGTTCTGTTCTCCATATAACCTCCTCACTATGTACAAGGCCGAGATAAGACAGCCTCGAGTACTGCTCTCAAGTTTGGGGTGCTGCCCGACTACATTATCCATACTCAGAGGACACAGAACACTAGCCTGCTGGATTGGGTACTCGTACTATAAATTTCGAGGAGCAAGGTACAATAAGCCCAAGAGGCTGCAGTGCCATCGGGGTCTTGGGTCGGACGGCCATCGGAAAGGTAAAAAAGACTGATTTGAGGACAGATACTTATGTTCCTCAACTCTGACCGTCATTAGCTTAAATACAGTACTTTAACGATATCCGTGCTCTTGGGAGCTGCCATAATATATGTTACAACTAAATATAACTTCGTTCTGCTTGCAAAGCCAAAACCAGCGAGCAAGTATTTTTGAGATATGTATTACGTTTTTTGTATTCTATACAATACTGATTTCCGTCGGTCTGTCCACTAATTTTATAACAGCCTATAACTTGAAAAGTACCGCTCAGATTTTGATGAAATTTTCACAAGGTTACTACTACGCCAAGGATCAAAAAGCTTCGTAGTTTTTGAAAATCGGTCAAGGGTGGCGGAGTTAGGCCAAAAACACAAGAAAATCGCTTAAACTTCGTTTAAATGTACCACCCATTTCGTCTATCCTTTGTGTTGTTCCGTCTATGATGGTTCTCCGAATATTTCGTCCAGTAGATTGACTCAGTGCTTATGATGCATTGATATACAATAGACACGGATTGACAAACCCACAAACAAGCAGCAGAAAAATTGTGAACTGAAGTTCGAATTTTATCGCGAGCTTAATACTTCCATCGTAGATTTTAAAAGATGATTGAGCTGTGCCAGAGAGCGCTAGAACATAGTGTTACATCATGTCACAGATTTCTGCCCATTTTCAGACATTGTTTTGAGGGATGAAAATTACAGGTTGGAAGTTGTATGTAGTAAATGGATGTGAATTGTTGCATATTTCGTATCCGTGAAATACCTTCTATTCTTAAGAAGCTGTTGATCTCAGTGATAAGCACCTGTGAGACATAATAAGTAATGGAAACAGAGATCTGGTAGACTTAGGGCCAATTTCACCAACAACAGTCCGTTATTCTCCACCTATAGGGTAACAGACCGTCAGGTACAGCGAATGAGCTTCATGTCCCAATCAACAAATTTTAGCAACCAATAGCTATGAAATGTTGAAAACGAAATACTGTCAAAGTATGAGATGACAACTTGTCATTGAAACATCACCAGCTTATTGAATATTAAGAAATTACATATAATTCACTCAAAATTTAAAAAAATGTTGGATTTTTGAATAAAATTCATGTTTTAATTACTATTGTTGATTTTTTATTCATGTTTATATTATTTTCTTCAATTGATATGCGATACTGGGTGTTTTTTCCTATAAACCTCTTGCAGATAGCCATTAAGCAGCTACTTGATGACAGGCTCTACCAAAAGATATTGCTCGTTTCCAAACATTCATTCATTTACTTGCCGTTCATCAGAACCATTATGCAACCTTAGATTGATATTCCCACAAAACCATTCAGGTTTTTTGATATCTATACATCCATAAAGTTGAATATTTTTCGTTGTTCAGGAACTGAACAAACATCCACACTATATTCACAGCGATTAAGAAATTCCCAAATATATGTCTTAAAGCTACCAGCAAACCTAAAACCTGCAAAAAAACTACAAATTTGCCATATTTTTCTTTTTTCACGAGTACACATTCTAGGTTATATTTATATTAGACATTATTTGAATACAGCTGATTATTGCATTTCAAGGAGTGACACATGTGTGGGATGTGTCAACTCTTGGTACCAGTCACAAAACATATACTCTGAAGATTTAAACCCATGCTATTCAATGACAACACGGTGACTTGTGTGGTTGTCAGCGGCTATTTTGTGAGGGTGCGACAGGGTTGCCAGATTGTGCATTAATATCCCGTTTCACCCTCCTGGTCCCAGTGGAGTAAGTTCCGCCAACTGTTGAAATATACTCTAGTATGCTTATAAGACTATTCGTGACATTTTTCCCAAAATCATTGCACAACACTTGAAAAAATGCAAATGAAAATTTTAAAATTATTTCCATGACGCCGCAAAATATATAGCTCCGTAGGTACCTTGGGTTATACATCTTGACATTAGGGATGTTCGATACGATCCTATATTTAGAAGTATCAATACATTTCACGAGTATCGTCATCTTTCGATCCGGACTGTGTCAGAAAGAGTGACTGCCATTTGGCTGCGACATTATCCTGCCAAATCAGACATATCTTTCATCATTTTCAAAGAAATTGTACAAAATCCTCAAATTTGTGGAGTTAGCGAGTTTCACTTCATACGTTGTTACCAGACATGTCCAAATCATCAGTTGTTGCCGTGATATTCATGCCGACCACTGCATCCCCACGGCTAGGCGACCTGTATATTAAATTTGTATTGATAGGTCAGCGGGTTATGCTATAAATCGTATGTCACAGTGTTTGTGAACTGATTGCAACGGTTAGATGATACCAAAAATATTTTCATAAATAGGAGATCTTTTCCATTCCGGATCGAACAATCTACCAAAGATGCTTATAATCATGATACCTAGTAAATTTTCACGAAAAAATTCAAAACCAGCAAATGTAAAAGATTCATTTCGCACCCCCCACCACGGGACGTGATCGTCGTTAGACTTGGCAACCCTGCGAGTGACAGATAGATATCCCCGCCAGTCAAAAAGAAAACATTATTAGTGTTTATGGTTTTTGGACTTAAAAGACATTATTTGTGAAACATTTTTCATAATTTTTTGTCTATGTTCATAGTAATTGCATTATGCATCAGGGAGATGTAGGGATTGACACATATTATCTGTGTTTTAGGATGGAGAGGACATAATGTTTTTATTGCTTTGAAGAAATTCATTAACTCATAAATTAATAAATGATTAGTATTATGACGTAAAGGAAGATGAGGAATTGGATGGAATGTATTTTATATTCTATTTTCTTGCAAAATACAGACAAATCCACACTATTCAACAGGTATGTAATGATAACTTTCAGTCCATTGAAGTTGGTAAATTCGAGAGTGCCATGTATTAACAAACGTCCAAATCTGCTGCCAAATTTAACAGCTAGAAAATCGACCTATTATTTGCCGCATTCCCATTCGCTGAAGGGCATAACGGATTGTTAAATGTAAACCTACAACATATATAAAAATACATGAAAGTTGTCCTGTTTTTTCTGTACAAAAGCATCATGATGGAATCAAAAAGTGGTCTTGTTTATAATACAGTCGAATTTTCACGATTTTATTCAATATTTCAATAGAAATCACTAATATTCAGAGACCTTTGACAGCTTCTGTCAAATTGCATTTCGATAAGGTATTTTCCCATTCGTCCATAATATTAATGTTGGTGAAATCGGCCCTTACTCTATATAGTTTGATATGAAGAGGTCGACGATTCATCGTACCTAATTGAACCTACCGGCGTAGGAAGTATAGTCAATCTATTTCATGCCATTTTTTTGCTTCATTCAAAAAAAGGGTATATTATTTTGCTTTGCCACCCAGATCAGAACAAAAAATGGTGTCACCTATCGATACAAGTAACACTAATAGGTTGGAACTCAATCAGTCTAATTGACTCTATTTTATTTCCTACGACACTTTTTTGGAGGTTATATGACATAAACATCACGAAAAACTATGTCACTCATTTTCATCGGTCTATCTGGTTTCTCTCTCTTCGTCCTGTCTTTTGACGTTTCAGAGGCTCCTGATAATTTTTTCGGCAATTTTTTGTAGGGGTTGAAAAGCGGGAGGTCGAAGTTGGAGGGGGTGTGGGAAGGTATATCTCATTTTGTTGTCGGTAATATATTTATACGCTTTTAACCTCAGTAATTTTGCGTACCAGTACATCTTTCACACATCAAAGACTTCCGTGTATATTTGCCCGTATAACTATATATATATATATTTATAGACGAGACACACGGTCAGTCGGGACGATGAAATGCAACGAGGACTTTTATACGCCGAACCCTGCCTTGCGTCTGACCGCACTGCCGGCTATAGTAACGTGACTCTCGCGCTTATGACGTGTCGTGGTCCAGCAGTATTGCCAGATGGTCGATATTTCGAGCAGGAAGAAACTAGCGTTGGGCGGGACATAATCCTTTGTAATCTAATGACAACGTTGGGAACGTGGGAAGTGCAGAGTCAACCTACTTGACGTATTTTTTTTCTACGTACTCAGATTTTGCATAGATTTGTGAGATATGACGCTTATTTCTGATATCAGCTCTTCATCTTGTTATACGTTATGCCTGGCTGCTCAGTCCAGAGTGGCGTGAAGGCAAGAACCCGAAACTAACGATGCGTCGTCGCGGAGTGACAACGCAGAGCTGGCAGAGCCGTCTGATGAAGTATTATGCACTGGCAAATATTTAACGCAAGCATTAGTCCTAATTAAGCTTAGAAATTCACAGAGCCGTTTTGGCTGTGACGTATACACGCCGGCAGTCGGTCTCCTTGGGGAAATCATCGCGAGTGAACGCAACCAAGGGGTTGCCTCCTTGGAGCCTAAGATCGCCGCAGAGCAGAAAGCTATAGACTCTACCCAGAAGAAAATGTAGGCGAGAGCATGAGAAAGCTGAATACAGGATGTCCTTAAAGTTGGGACTTGCAATAATAAGCAAGTTTTCCTAGTACCACATATCTATTTACTTATTCATTTATTTATACCACCGACAGATATACCATGGCATTTGATCTTTAGTTGGTGGAAAATAAGCACGTTTCTGCCAGATAGATGTCAACTAGTCAAATTGCGATCTATCTGACAGAAATATAGTAGAACCTCGATTATCCGAAATAATGTGGAGTCAAGTGCTTTCAGATAACCGAAATTTCGGATAAAACGGAAATAAATATTTAGATTCATAATGTTATTATTGAAAAATGCAAATGCGCGTGTTAAGTGAGTATATACCTATATAAAGTTACGTAAAATATAAATGTGGATGTGGATACTAACATACATATTTACGAGTATTTAGTAACAAAGGAAGTAATTTGTAACTGTATACGTTTTGCATTGTTCCTATTTTTGGCAGGAATATTCCTCCAACGCTTGATAAGTAGCACATCAGCTGCTATGGCGTTTTCTTGTTCGACGTAAGTCAACGCCTTTTCTAGAGCTTCTAATCCCTCAGAATGTGATATTTTGGCAGAGATTTCTGTCTCATTGTCACTAGCATCACTTAAAACTGTCTCATCATAAACAATTTTTATTAGTTCTGTATCAGTTAATTCTTCCACCAATTCATCACCATTAATCCACTCACCTACATCTGCATGGGTAAGATCTTCACACCCTGCTATTTTTACGACGAGCTCATGTAAATTTTTGTTGTTATTCTCATAGTCTGCGCAAGGTTCCATTTCACTCGTATCTCTCCACTTTTAAGTTGCTCCTCACTTGGGTGGATAGGAGCATTTTCTAATAGCAAAATACATTTTCTCAGATATCCACGTTCATTCAGATATCGTTCTGTCTTGGGAACAAAATGATTGTAAAACCAGTCCCTAAATAGGGCGGCATCCTTTAAGGTATTTTTTTTTATTGTTATACCACACTGGAAGAGCGTTGAGACGGACATGTTTAAATGCTCTTGGTAAATTTGTTTTGGATTCAAACCATACTGATTCATTAATTCTTCCAAATGTTCTCAAAATTTTATTGCAGCGGACCTAGCGGCAGGTAAATTTTCTCCGCAAACGTTTAATTCTCGTATACCGTGTCGTTTTTCCAGCCAACCATCACTGGCTGCAAAGATATCAAGCGCCCCAATAACTGGCAATTCTTCACTTAAGTTGACTGTCTTTTGCTTTAGAATTGTTCCGGAAGTTGGTATTCCACGTTCTCGATTCTGTGTAAACCACAGATATAAAGCATCATCCACTTCTTGATATTCTCCCTTTTTCATAGTTTTCCATGACGGCTGCGATGATGTCAGAACACTCTACCACTTTTCGGTTTTCTCGCGTTGTTTTTTCCATTCTGAAATGGTAGTCACGCCCAACTCAAATCACTTGCCACGTTTTTAAGCAAATCATCTCTATCTAAACGTCTGATTGCCTCAAGTTTCTGTTCTATGGTAATAACAACGCGTTTACGTTTATTTCTATGCTGCTCCATCTTAGCGATTATGAACCTGACTGAAACAAACATACATGCACACATACCAGTGAATTCCGCAAACGCGCTTGGGGAATCACCGGCAGCGAATCTAATGACGCAAACGCCGAAAGGGGAACTACCGGTGGCTATTTCGGATCATGCGCCGATTTCCCGAACAACTTCGGTTAAAACGGAGAAATTATTGTATGCGATCTATTTCAGATAAAGCGAATTTCGGATAATCGCGATTCAGATAATCGGGGTTCTACTGTATAATTATTTTCCACCAACTAAAAATCACATGGATGTGTATGTCGAATTAGCCGAAGCGTTGTTCTCTTATATTAAATGTTTTAAAATGACCGAATCCTAAGAATGTATTGCTTGAACTAAGCAGGATGTCGAGAAATGATGCTTTAGGCCCGTATCGTCAGTCGTCCCTACAATTATTGTAGGGCGCGTTTATGACCTCCTTGATTCTCATACTCCTTTCTCTTCTTCAAAAATTTCTAGATTACACTTGTTCCGTGTCAGCGTCAGCGCTCGCTCTACTATTGTGAAGATATGTTTTCTTTTTAAATTGTAGGAAATTTCAGGCTGATAAAACATGACATAACTCAAAAGGAAGCACAATTTGATGCAAATAGATGTTTGTGACATAACCTCAAAATAGAGCGCTGACACGGAGAAGTAGAAAACTATGACAATCAAGGAGGCCATAAAGGCGCCCTACAATTGTAGAGACGACTGACGATACGGGCCTAAGTACCCCAAAGTTCATTTGTTCTGCAGGATCTCTAAGTTCACGATTCTCCTCATATAAATAGGTAACGGAACTTGGAATTTAGTCATCACTGCCTCTGTGTATATTTCTCCTAAATGTTCATTGGTAGCACAGTACCTTTGTCCTTGGTTTAAGTACTGTAGGTCAGTAAAACTGCCAGGTCTGGTTGCACAGATGTTACACAAAATTGAGGGAACAAAATTAATGTTGTGTTCATTAATGAGATAGTTACCTTTCGTATGTCGTCTAGATTGTGTATTTCTGGTGATAATCCGCCGTGAACGCAGAGGAACTGTTGGTTCATAAGTGCCGCCAGCGGCAAACAGTCAAACGCCTCCATACATGACTCGTATACTCTCTCCGAATATTTTATTTTACCTGAAACAAACAATCGTAAATTTAGCAACAGTATTGTAGCGTTTTTCTGCGTTCTTTTGGGTGTAGATTAAAACACTGGATTGTACAAAAAGAAATACACTAATTTATTTAACTTGATAGAACATTTATGTACACCACTATTTATGCCTGACTAATTCTTATGTCGTCATTGAATGCACTATACTCCAGTCCGCTCTGCTACTCTAGCGTATTCAGTACTCTGCTTCGATTTCCCGGCCGCCGAGTTATATATAGTCCCCATTGCTGATTCGAGAAAGGTCTGGTGAACCACAAAGCGGTATCTACAATACTGGAGGTAGAAGGTGAGTCACTGTCACGGTCCTCACAGACAAGCGGCTTGTGCGGTCGTGGTTCGCGTAAAAGCACAGATCGGTCGTGAAGCTCTGGCGAGTAGGAGACTCGCCCAACTGATGGCGCCAATAGTGCTTTTTGTCACAGTATCTATTCACATATGAGGGTTGATCCGGGAATAAGGTTACCAAAGATCTCAAGTCACATTGGAAGGTGCAACAACAACCCAAACATGCTTTATCTGGATTTATATATGTTAGCATGTAAAGCACTTTTAGCCCTGACAAATAACCAAGCTTCTTCCGTAGGTGCTGCGATTGACGAGACGTATGCAACTGTGCATCTCAAGTCATATACTCAGCGATCTGTACTCCGGCAAGCCGGAACAAATAGTTTCCTGACAAAACTCGACCGACCACCAGAAATAGAATGTGCGCTTGGGTGTATCTTACTAGTAGGTGTTCTGTACGTGTTAGTTTAACAACGTCCAGATCATTGTCTTTTGTTCTGAAAAAGGAACTTCCTTATCAGTTTTTTTCTCACCAGCTCAATCTCATTTCAAGAGTGTTCGCTTAGCTGTATATTGTGCAGGAAACGAGATCATTAACGGATAACTGAAACCATGTTGTAGCCAGAATCCTGTCCATGCGGAACATCCGCGTTGACATTGTGGGATTCAGAGGAACTATCAAAGTGAGGTACCAAGCACTTGAGGTATAATAGATTCAATTGCAAGCAAAATATATCTTATGAAGCCTTCTCATATTTGTCTAAAGTTCGTATGTAACAAACGAAACTTCACTAGCCCTATGCTCCGCATGTCTGTCAGACAATCGTATTCCACCACAAAGAACAATAATGAAGCTAAAACCGATCCGTGGAGAAGACCTGGGTGAAGATGAGAACCCATGAGACACTTGGGCTATGAGACATCCATCTACATGAACAATGCATCTTATATGATACCGTATCACATTTGTTTTACGTTCTCTACAGGTCAAACTGGGCAATTGTCCTGACGTGGCATAAATGAGATTTGAACAGAGTTTAGGTAAAGAACCAAGTGTTATAAGAAATATTCCATCTACAGGGAATATGAATCCGTCTCACATTTATCTCACGTTTCCTTGTAACAAACGAAACGAAACTGCATTTGCCCCATATGTCTGTCAGGCAAGCAATCGTATTACACCACAGTGCGATAAGAGGAATAAAGACGATGTTCACGTAATATTATTCCTTTTTTAAGCGGAGATCGCATAACATGTGCAAGGAATATTTATGGGTGAAACGCCTGGTGAAATTTCATGGAAGTCTGGAAATCGGATTATGAATAACTCCACGAGGGCGATTTCTTTTTAGTGCGGGCGGTGTATAGTGGCGTGAAAATAAACAAAGGACTTGTCTGATAAATTAAAGTACGTGACATAACTAGGTTGAGAGAAGACTGTAATAACCTACGAATGACTGGCTTTCATCTATCTATTCTAACTTGGTCCAGCTCTGTGTTTCGAGAACTGACTGATACGACTGCAACTTTTTCTTATGTACCGATAATGTGGAACTGTCCATCAGAACAAAGTTTTCCTAGTTGTGTTAACCCTAGGTAGTTCAAAAATCGAATCCAGATAACGCTACTTTCTTTATGAAAGTTGCGATGATGTGGTATACAGGGTGATTCAGTTTATTGTTGCATAACTTTAAGATTCGATAGAACTTTCAAAATTGATGCATAAAGTCTATATAAACATGAGTCGAAAAATGCGTGGCTTCCGAAATACAGGGTGTTTAAATTTACTTTCTAAAATAGTTTTTTTAAATATTTCGAACAATATTTGATGTATAATAGTGAAAATTGGTATACAAGGGTTTTTGGGTACGACAAAACGAACCATGGGCATAGTTTTACTGTAGCCGCTAGAGGGCGCTCTCTACTGTACCTGTAGTGTATTAAAATGACCGAAAAATTTTTCTTAGTGTAATTTTTTGCTTTTTGAATAAAATATCTGATTCTTCGCACTTTTCAACATAAAAAAGCTCTCTTGTGAATTTTCGTTATAGTTAGCCGTTTTTGAGATATTTCGATTTTTAAGGTTCGATGCATTTGTAATTATTTATGGGAAAATAATATTTTTTTTACATTTTCGATTTGGGCATTACAAGTAATTAAGATGATCGTTTAGATTGTGTTTTTAAACACAGCAATAATCCCTAACTCCAAATAAACACAAAAAGCAGAATATTAATTTGTTTAATGTTCCAATATTATTTTTAACAAAGTAAATTAATTATTTACAACTAAAATGCTATTGGATAGTTAGGACAAACATACAAAATCTAAAGTAGTTGCTCGAAATGTAAACCCAATTGTTCAATACACAATTCACATCTACGAATGATCGAACGTTGTATTATTCAAATATGGCCTTATTTCATCACATGCATACCTGACTCTGTCTATTAGCATATCTCTTGTAGTTACGGGAGTCTGGTACACTTTTTCTTTTAGAAATCCCCACACAAAGAAATCTAATGGATTTAGGTCAGGGGATCGTGGAGGCCAGGCGACTGGTCCTCCACGGCCGATCCATCTTTCTGGATAATTTTCGTCCAGCCAGTTTCTAACTATTCTCTAATAATGAGCTGGACAACCATCAAGCTGGAGCCAGGCCAATCTTCTTAAATCTAACATAACATCATCCCACATATTTGCATGTTCAGCCTTTAAAAATTCCAAGAAGGTCGCAGCATTTAACCTTGCAGGCAAAAGGTAGGGTCCAAATAGTCGATTACGGTAGATACCAATCCACACGTTCACATTAAATTCATGCTGAAAATTTCTTTCCCGAACTGCATGCGGATTTTCATGCGACCAAATATGTTGATTATGAAAATTTACCACTCCACGTCTAGTGAAGCATGACTCATCGGTCCATAAAACGTTACTTAAAAACTCCCTATTATTATCAGTTCTATCAAGAATCCACTGATAAAGTGTGATTCTTCGTTCTCCGTCCCCTGGCTGTAGTCCTTGCACAGGTTGCAAATGGTAAGGACGTCTATGGTCATTTCTAAGAACACGGTGAACATGGCTTGCTGAAATTCCCAAGGCACTAGAAACTCTCCTAACACTTGCGGTCGGACCTCTATCAAACTCACGCAGAATCATACGGCTAAATCTGCGCTGACGAACATTTATGTTTTGATCCCGTTGGAGATTTCCAAAACCATTTTCAATTATTTGGCGATGCACTCTTACAAATACTGAGCGAGTTGGATGTCGTCTGTTTGGAAATCTTCGTGCGTATTATCTGGCCGATTCTGCTGCGTTTCCATTTACAAAGCCATACACAAAATGAATATCCGCTAACTCTTGATTGGAGAATAAAAATGGCATTTTTATAAAACTTACAAAAAAAAACAGGTAAGAGAAACTAAATTTCGTGAATTCACAATTGCAAAAAAACGTTTCAGGTTTCAACAGACAACAAAACTAACTGTCAACTAATTGATGTTTAACCGTGTTCTGCTTTCAATTTCAAAATATTTGCAGGCACAGCCTACTTCTAAAAATTATCGAGATACTGACTTTTTAGCGTTACTTATCATAGATAATTAAAAATGCATCGAACCTTAAAAATCGAAATATCTCTAAAACGGCTAACTATAACGAAAATTCACAAGTGAGCTTGTTTATGTTGAAAAGTGCGAGAAATCAGTTTTTTTATTCAAAAAGCAAAAAATTGCACTAAGAAAAGATTTTAGGTCATTTTAATACACTACAGGTACAGTAGAGAGCGCCCTCTAGGGGCTACAGTAAAACTATGCCCATGGTTCGTTTTGTCATACCAAAAAACCCTTGTATACCAATTTTCACTGTTATACATCAAATATTGTTCGATATATTTAAAAAAACTATTTTAGAAAGTAAATTTAAACACCCTGTATTTCGGAAGCCACGCATTTTTCGACACATGTTTATATAGACTTTATGCATTAATTTTAAAAGTTCTATCGAATCTTAAAGTTATGCAACAATAAACTGAAACACCCTGTATAACTATATCTCGGTCACGAAAAAAGAACGAAGCACGGCTAGGTTGTCACGTGAATATCCCGGAGATAAGAAAACCCTATTTAACAAAGTTACCGGCAAATTTTAAACCGTAAAAGCGGCTGGTTCATTATTGTTATTATTATACAAGGAAAGGAAAAGTGAAATAAATAAAGAAAAAACTAAAAGTTCATAGCTATAAAGTTTGATCACTACTCCACCTGTCATAATACACTTTGAATTTATTGACTGACGTAGCATTAAGCACACTTTCTCGTAAACGGTTCAAGTGTTGAATACGCGATTGTGGAAAAACCACTGAAGGTATGTCGTTCTAAACGCAGTTTAAAGCTGTGACGTTGCTAAATCTTATTTAGATTTTGGTTGCTTCTCTAGATCAGAAGTGAAACATGTCTTATGTTATTCGAAGATATATTATTACCGATACGGAATGCATGTTTGGATACTCAGATATGCCTTAATTTGCTACGGTCGAATTAACAAATTATGTTCGAATATAAGACCTGGTAAGTTGTGAGCTTTTTTGGAAAGGTCCTAGATTATTTAAGTTCCGAGATAAATTTAGAAAGTTGTGTGTCTCCGTCTAGAAAGCTTTGTCGTTACGTATGAGTGCCCTTCAATAACATATTTGTCAGAGTGACAACTTACATGACATGGGCGTGCAATTTAAGTTGTCTTGTTATGAATCAACAATATAAAATTTTCCAATGCCCGGATATACGATCAATGGAGAAGGCCAACAGTTCGTGCTAAATTTATTTGAGTATTTCCAGGAAGAGAATAAGAACTGCGGTCCCTTGTTACCCACTTCATACGTACATACTGGAGAGAGTAGCAGATGCGCTGAAGATTATTCTGCGCAGTGTTCAGCGAATAAAATCAGAAAATAAGTAAGGTTTGCCCTTAGTAAAACCTGGGGAAGCTCACAAAATCCAAAAATGCAAGACCGATGATGTAAGTGATGCCGTCAAAACAGAAATTAGGAATACTTTCTACGACATTATAAGTAAAGGGCAACATATCACGACCTCTGCGCTCAAGATCCGTTCATGGTACGGAGACTCGATCTGTTTACTTATTTCATATATGGCGTTGATGACGTAGCCGTCAAGAATGTTGACTACAACTATAAACAATTTTACTTCTTACATACAATCACTCATTATCACAAAGTTATTAGTGAATGCGACGAGTATTTAGCTCAAAGTTGTATGAACATTTACCAAATAATTTAAAACAATTAATTAAGCAAAACAATAAATTTAAAAAAAATAAAAAATTGATTAACACGCTTGGGATAAACAACATTGATGGAATAACCTCAAATATTACCCAGTAAATACCATTATTCTTTTCTCTCTATTCATTCTTTTTTTATCTATTGCAATTCAGCATACATATGATCCATGCATGTCCTTCATGGATAGGTTTCATCTATTGTCAGCTGTATTTTAGAGTAAATAATATAAGGGTATAAAAATATAACTTCAGAGAGGAAGAATCATCTACAAGTTTGTACGCATATCTGTTAAAACATGCTATCATCAAAAAATAATATTTTTGAGAGCAAAACAACAGTGCATACGATTTTAATGTTTTAGCGCCAGTGCTAAAATTCCGCAGTCCATGGACGCAGCTAGCAGCTTTTATTTTTGTTTTGGCGTTACTGGTGCTTGCCAGGTCGTAAATCAAGCCGGATCAAAAGCTGATTTTTTATGTAGTTGCTTCAAGCGCAGCGTAGTGAAAATCTTTGACAGGCCCATATTGATTTGGCCGGTTCTGTAATGGAAGGCCTTTAGAGCTTTTCGTCTGCTGTCATAGGGAGATTTACGCGATTCTATATCAGCCGTAGCTTACTGTGTGGACTATTATGATCTATATCCGATTTTTTGCACCAAGGAAAATATTCGTTAAAGATTATGTTATGTGCCTTAAGAAGCCGATCATGGAAATGACATATAACAGATTATATATATAGAGTTCAGCACTGCAGGCCTAATAGGCCCCTGACTTGAGTGGTAACCTGTCGCCAGCTTTTCTTGTTTACTGCCTTCTTCTTCCAATTGTTAATTCTTAAATCTTGAATATACATTTCCACTTCCTATTTCCATCTGGTTTTCGGTCTTCCTCGCCTATTTTTTCCACCAATATTGCTTGTTAGTACTCTTTTTTGTATTCTGGTTTCCGTCATCCTTTGGACATGTCCTAACCATCTCAAACTTTGAGCTTTCACTGTTCCTACTATATCAGGTTCACCATAAAGCAGTTCTTTGTTCGATCTCCGCACCCATCTACCGCACTCCCGCTTCCCACCGAATATCTTGCGTAAGATTTTTTCTATTCCAAATAGCGATTTTGTTCTGTTCTGCTTTATTTAATGTCCATACTTCACTGCCATAGATGACAATAGATCTTAAAATAGTTTTATACAACCTTAGTTTAGCCTTTCTGGACACGATTTTACTCTTCAGTAGTCGATTCAGTGAGTAAACACACCGGTTACCAATCATCAGCCTATTCTGAATTTCGTCCGCAATATCTGGTCTTCTTTTAAAAACAGTTCCTAAATACGCGTACGTTTCTACCTCTTCAAATTGGTAAGTTTTGCCACTGGCTGCTTTTACTGTTAGCCTCTCATTTTTAAACTCTTCCTCTGTCCATTTCATATACTTAGTTTTTTCTTCGTTAATATCTAAACCCATTGACAGTGCTTTGTCTTCCAGCCTCTTCGTCAATTTGCATAATTCCTCCTTACTTCTGGTTATGATCACTAAATCGTCAGCGAATGCTAAGCATTGGTGTTTCTTATGATAAAGTAATCCTTCTCTATTTATTTTCATATCTCTTATAATCTTTTCAAGCCATAGGCAGAACAGAACTGATGAAAGTGCATCTCCTTGTCTGGCTCCCTCTCTGATGACAAAAGAATCGGATAATTCGTTGTTGATTTTGACTTTATGCCTTCTTCATTAATATCGTTATCAGTCTAATAAGTTTTTCTTCGATTCCCATTAATCTTAAAGCCTCGATCATTTTCTTCCGATTTACCTTATCGTATGCTTGTTTGAAGTCAACGAATAATGCAAACGTCGGCTTCAAGTGCCCGTAGCTTTCTGCGTGTATTTCTCGTATAAAGATTTGGTCTATTGTGCTTCTTCCGCGTCTAAATCCGGTCTGATGATTTCCATACTTTCTCTCAGTAGATTCTTCATGTGCGATGTTAATATTTTATAGACAATATCCACAACAGATTAACAATTACTAAATACAGACGGACGAATATGTGTATTTACCTCAACGAATCCAGACTAGGTAGAAAAGCGTAGGTCAAGGATTTGTTTGTCTCCTTATTCTCATAGTCTGTACTGAGGATCAAAATGCACTTGACATGAGTCAAATTTTTGGCAGTTCTGTCATTAAATTCTTATAATTAGAATTATTTTATAAAAGTGGGAGTGTTTGCAGAATAATGGTATTAGACGATTTCAAGACATGGCACTTCTTACATAATGAAGTTATGTAGATGATTCTTCAGCTAAGTATTCTTATTATGTTGATACAACGCCTTCACTTTGGTAGGTATTGGTAGACAAATGAGTCAAAAGTGTGCATTAAAACTAAGCAAATTCGGCGACAAACAATGCAATGTAAGCATATAGGCTTGATTCCTCCTAATCTTTTCGAATCCGTTGATTTACTTAGTCACGATGTCGTCTCGTGGCATATAGATAGATATAACGGGGGATATTCGCTATGCCCGGGTCTCCCATACTGTATGCAGCAGTTGAACGTTTAATACAAAAACTTCTTGGAAAGTTACCACGAGCGAATTATTAACACCCATATTCCGCTTTTAGTTGTATTAACCCAAACTTAAATCTAAAACTCAAACACTGCCGAGTCTCAGTATCATGTTTGGATTTCATAAATATTTATATTATATGTATATAAGAGCTTTATTATAAAACGTTGGAATTTTATGCACCCTATAAAGTTAGCTCATTTAGTATGTATATAAGCTGAGACATATTTTATTTTTCCTTTGGAGTGATTTTTAATTAACTGAAACAAGTCTAAAGAAATGGAGATAATTAAAACCTGAGTTAATAAATGCAGATGCAGTGACACAAAACATGGTTGTCTGCACGGATTCGAGTTAAAGCATAGCATATACAATACAGGGTGGGAAATCTAGAGCTTGAAACTTGAGGGTGCGATTATGTTGAAACCGCATGCTAAAATCTCAATTTATAATTTTAAAAATTGCTTTTGTATAACGAATTTCCAAGAAAAATAACCTCCCACGAATATTCCATCAAGTTTAAATATCAGTCTAATCATATTAGACGAAAATACCCATGGTTTGCGAAATAATTGTAAAGTCTGGTTTTATCGCTGCAAGTTGTTCCAGGGGGTATTCAAAACATGGACGCATAAAATGGGTACACCAATTTTTGTAAGAAAGCTTTTTATTCGACAACAAAGGATGAGATAACGTTTTTCTTTTGGGATTCAATGGAAAGTGTTGACAGGAACAAAAAAACTCTTTATATGTATAAGAATTTTAGTTATTTATGAGACCTGCAAAAGTAGACGACACGTGAAAAGATCCGACTAATAGCAAAAGAGTTATGGCCGAAAACAGAGGCAAATTGCAGGTTTTGGCACTTGTAGGTAACGCGTCGATGGTTTCTCGCAGATATTTGAAATTCTAAATAACGACAACAAAATTGGACTAGACTGCTTCTTTGAGAATTTCTAATTGCTTATCCCAGAATACCTGTTTTCCAGCCATCACTACTAGTTTATTGAGCAATATACAACGTTAGTTCAGAGGGCATTTTATAGCAAAATACACTAGTTTATCTTGCCGATATGAATCGCATACCATTCCGGGAAATAAATGTTATTTTTATGCAAAAAAAGGTTTACGTTTTTTCTTCTAAACAAATTCGAACATTTCGTATTTGTGAGTAATTCGCAACAAAAGATGATAGACACATCCGCTTTGTTTAAAATGTGTATAGTAACGTATGTTTTTCGAATACGAAATGTTTGAATTTGTTTAGGAAAAAAAACGTAATCTTTGTTTTTCGTATAAAAATAACATTTATCTTTTGGAATGGTTTGTGATTCATACCGGCGAGGTAAGCACGTGTAATTTGCTATTAAATGCTCTTTGAACGAGCCCTGTATATTGCTCAATAAACTAGTAGTGATGGCCCGAAAACAGGTGTTTTGGGATAAACAATTTGAAATTCTCAAAAACTACTTGACCAATATACTTCAATTCTGTTATTGATATTTAGAAGTACAAATCCTACGGATTTGAAGAATTTCAAATATCTGCGAGAAACCATCGTCGCATTACCATCAAGTGCCAAAACCTGCAATTACCCTTGGTTTTCGGTCAACTCGTTTGCTATTAGTCGGATCTTTTCACGTGTGATCTCATTTTGTAGGTCTCATAAATACATAAAAATCTTATAAAGAAAGTTTTTTCGTTCCTGTCAACATTTTCGATCGAATCCCAAAAAACACGTTTTCTCATTTTTTGTTGTCGAATAAAAAGTTTTCCCACAAAGATTTTTGTACCCATTTCATGCGTCCATGTTTTGAATACCCCCTTGAACAACTTGCACCAATAAACCAGACTTATTCCGAAGAAATTTGCTAATATGATTAGACTGTATATGCAGTCTTAAGCTCTAAGTAATACGAAATATACTTACATTCTTGCTTAAATGTGAAGTATTCTGTTAAATGTCGACACTCATGGTTGCCACGAAGTAGAAAAAGGGTTGTAGGGTAACACAGCTTTAACGCCCACAGGTACAACACGCACTGTCAACAGAAGAGAAGGAAACTGTCAGATTTTGTATGGTTATAACCTATAACAAACAATGATGCGAGCTACTTTTCTAACATGCATTATCGAAAAATCATTGACTTATTACTTGTCATAAAACTTGCTTTGTCCTAATCACACCCTGTTCAAAAATTCCCAGTACTCTTACATAACATATTTTCTCATGTAAAACGTACTGGTTACTTAAGGGATCTACCGACACGCTCTTTGAGTGACCCAAAAATTCGCAATTACGTAAAATAGGCTTAGAAACAGAAAACATATCCTTCATTCTCAGAAAATGTGTTCCAGAATTTGATACAACTATCAGTTTGAAGATCGCTACGCATCATTCAATAGGTTTAAAGTAAGATATTACCTTGAAAATTTTTTCTGAGCTATAGTCCTTACCATGAATTTTTGCGTGTCTTCAAATAGATGAATCCTCCCTTATAACATGGTAACAAGGAGAGGTATTTGGGGATTCTAACTCTCCAATTTTTAACACGCTTTCATTTTCTTGACCAGTATGAAACAGAATCCTTCAACCTAACTTTCACCAATTTCAAGAAGTCTGATTAACGTCAAAGTTTCAATACAATAATGTTGAAAAAAATTCTAATTTGATTTTTTTTAAATTTGAATATACAAATTAGAAAAAGAATGGATTTTAGAATTTGGGGAATGATTGGAAAATTCGGAACATAATTTGAAGATTTGTAAATTTTGAAAAAAAATGTGAATTTTGAAATAATTTTGTAAATTTCGTAACTGGAAAAATTTGGTCGTAAATTTAGATTTTACACATAAATATACCAAAAATATAAAATTCTGAATATAAGCACTTTGGATCTCATTTTGAGATTAAAAACTCAGAAAATCAATCTGAGTTTGAAAAACTAAAAAACACGCTTTAATAGCAAATCGAGCCAAAAAGTAGAGAATAATTTTCAAATATATGAGAGTTTCTGGCACTGCAATAAAAAGTCCAACAATCAAGTATAACTGATTAATTTGGAATAGGAACAATACAAGAAATAATATACCAAAAAACTCAATTACAGTAACAAATCGTGTGGTGCAATTAATTATAATTTCATGTTAACTCAAATTTTGTAAATAGCAACTAAAAAAATGATTCTAACATTTAATATCAAGCATACCACGTTTTTTTACTAAGAGAAAATTTTGTTGTTATTATTTTAATTTTTATATTGATTTTATACCAAATTAAGTCAGTCATAGTTGATTGACCTTCTATTACAGTTGAACTCTCTTATACTTGAAAATTGTTTTCTAATTTTTAGTTCGATTTGCTATTAAAGCGTGCTTTCTAAAGAATACGCTTTTCTAGGAATATATATATTTAATAAGTCAATAGATGTTGGGTGATTTAGTTTTCTTCATACCAACCGATGTTACAGAAATAGAAAAAAAATGGTGAGAGTGTTAAGTATATCACATATGGTTAAAGAAGGTGGATGCGTACATCATTACATAATAGTTTTTAGTGCTCTTATTTTGCTGCTTGGTTACTGTCTTCGTTATTCCGACTTTACAATCCTTCGCTCTCCGTTACGGGATACTATTTCGTCGCGCATTTCATTATTCAATGATGTTGTCGAAATTTGTAAATTTGGAAAGGTTCTATAAAAATAACTTCAAGTTATAAATACATGGTTAATATGCAATATAAATATGAATTTTACATCATAGATAAAGATAAATGCAGGAAATAGGCAGTGGTCCAAATTGATTAAATTGACCCGATTTTTGTTGTGTTAGTAATGAGGTAAGGTAGCTTTTTATTGTAAATCCGACAGACTTGTGGTCACTTGTCCTTCTGTGTTTCTGTCATTCTAAGCCTATACGTTTCCGGTTTGAAATAATCAACACGCATATAACCAAAACTTTTGGTGTAACCTCAACGTCAATGCAATATGCAACCTCTCACGATTGTCAGTTGTCAGCACTGTCACTGCGGAAACATTTTCCGACCTCCCTTATTTCCAATTCTTGTCGAAAGTAACCTAACAAGGCCTAACAATCAGTTATTTTTGTTGTACTAAACACTCTCTAACAGCATGATGAAGGATTTTTGTTCACAAATGGGAATAAATGATGCCCTATACAACAATTCACTGTTTCACAATTAAGGTACTCACCTCTATACTAAAATATCCTCTATCAACATAATCACCAAGAAAAAGGTACTTTGTACTGGCAGGCGGTCCGCCCACCTCGAATAATTTCATAAGGTCATAAAATTGACCGTGTATATCTCCACAAACTGAAACAAAGAAAAACATATGTTAGAATTATCAATATAAATTACCCACAAGAGATCAAGTATAATAATCCATGGAGACACATACAAGATACAGGGTGTTCCTTAATGATATGCGAATATTTAAGGATGTGAATCTACATAAAAAATTAATGTTAGTTTGCTTTATAAACTATGGTCAAAAAACGTTTCCTTACAAAAACTCGGGGTGTTGAAGTTTTTGGAAAAAAATGGAAATTAATTAATATTTTCAGAATCGCTTCAGATATTTCACTGATATTCAGTACGTAGTGAAAGTAAATAAAGTTGCATATTTTTCAATGCAAAAATAATTTTTAGCTTTAACAGTGGCGTGTGTAAGGGTATTGACTTCGATATTTTTTAAGAAAAAAATATTACGCCAATGGTTTTTTGCCAAATTAAAATTATTTTTGAATTCCCCCTTCAATTCAAAACAAATGATCTCTCTTGAGTTGTTTACTTTCGACGCGCCATTTTTGAGTAAAAAAATAAAAACCGTTCTATTGTCTAACTTGCAAAATTATTATTAACTTAATTGGAAAAATTAAACACATTAGGGGTAACGAACAACAATAACTGACAACATAAACATAATATTAAAACCAACGAAATAATTACAAAGATTATTGAATGGAATTGCGCATTTGTTGAAATATCGCTGGAGTATTTTTTATTCTATCACAAGCTGCAACTATTCTTTCTCTTAATTCCTCTACAGTGTAAATGGGACTTGTGTACACTAGTGTCTTAAGATAGCCCCACAAAAAGAAGTCTAAACTGTTGATGTCTGGGGACCTTGGTGGCCATTCTTGGGGCCCACCGCGACCAATCCAATGATTTGGATAAACAGTTTGTAAATAATTACGAACCGCTACTCTGGAATGCGCTTGTGCACGATCATGCATGTACCATATATTGTTTCTTAATGCTAACAGAACATCATCAAGCAGCAAAGGCAACTGTTGTTGAAGAAAATTGAGGTATGTCTGTCCGTCAAGTCGTCCCGGCAAGAAGAATGGGCCAATAAAGTGGTTGCCAATAATTCCTGCCCATAAGTTAACCGAAAATTGGTGTTGGAAATGGGTTTCGGTTACAGCATAGGGATTTTCTTCTGCCCACAAATGATTATTGTAGAAATTCTGAATGGCATTTCGAGAAAAATTAGCTTCGTCTGTGAACAGAATCATTGATCCAAATTGCGGATTTTGTGTAATTTTTTGAAGGTACCACTAACAAAAGGTCACACGCCTTGGAAAATCAATCGGAAGTAATGCCTGTACTCTTAAAATATGGTGATAAGGCAAATATTAAAGTGTCTAGCGATCTTCCTCGTACTCGTTTCAGGATGTTCTTCGACTTCGTGCAGCACTGCTTCCTCAATTTCAGGTGTTCGCACACTTAGAGGTCTACCTTCAGATGTTCCTTTTCAGACAGAACCAGTTTCAACAAGACAACGATGAATATTAGAAAAGGTTCGACTATCGGGCAAAGCACGATCGGGATATCTCTGGTGATAAATCTGTATGGCTTGCTCACCATTACTGTCGGCAATGCTATATACGTAATGCATTTCCCCCATTTCTGCATTTGAATAATTCACCATTAAAAACGAGATTGTAAAAACTAAATAATGAAAAAGATGTCACAGTGAACATATTTGAATAACAGAGATTTGTCGGATGTCAAAAGCCAGTGACATATTCCAGAGCAGCTAGATATTTATTGCTAAATTGCATTCTTCAATTATTATATTAATTTTCTCCGACAATAGAACGGTTTTCATTTTTTTACTCAAAAAACAATTCAAGAGAGATCATTCGTTTTAAATTGTACGGAGAATGCAAAAATAATTTTTATTTGGCAAAAAACCATTGACGCATTTCTTTCTTAAAAAATATCGAAGTCAAAACCCGTACGCACGCCACTGTTAAAACTAAAAGTTATTTTTGCATTGAAAAATATGCAACTTTATTAACTTTCACTTCGTACTAAATATCAGTGAAATACCTGAAGCAGTTCTGAAAATATTAATTAATTTCCATTTTTTTACTGAAACTTCAACAGGAAGTACGGAAACATTTTTGGACCATAGTTTATAAACCAAACTAACATTAATTTATCATGTAGATTCACACCCTTAAATATTCGCATATCATTAAGGAACACCCAGTATATTTGCTAAACATTATTGTACGTACAGTCTGCGAAAATCTAAAGTTCGCCATTTGTTAGCTCCCCAATCAGAGTTATGAAATGCTTTTAAATAAACTAATCCTAAAACACGGTCCTCGGAATACTTGAACCAAGTTTATATGCACTGAAAATTACCATGGACATATTTCCTGCTATTTGGCAACAGTACAACATGCTTGGGGTCGGTTGACAACGGCCGAAAGCTAAGTGTACAAGGTCTATTGAAATAAAACAGCACAAGTGCCATTTATTACCAGAATCGACCACTGTGAAAGTGAAAAAAGCAAAGCTGTCTGTCGGAACTGAATGAACATTTCGCATTGTCTTCAATGACAAAAAGACCGTTATCTAGTATAGTAGCACCAGTATCGGCGGCCCCTAGTGGCCACCGTAGTGATCCGGCTGACAATGCAAACTGACATGCAGTTCCAACTAACAGCTTACTTACAGTGGTCGATTCTGGTAATAGATGGTACTTTGTGCCTTATAACATCAACTTCAGAGAAAGCCTTTTGTTCACAATGCCTCGAAAAACCTGAAAATATCTTTTCAGAATCGTTGTTTTATTAATTTAATTTTCGAAATGCTTCTTTGTAATGACCCATTTTAAAGAAAACATACTTCACTTGTTGGATCCTGAATTATCATGTAATCATTTTTGTTTTCATATTCCTGTGTATTTTCTTAGTGATTTTTTACTGTATTATTAACTTTATTGCCATATTTAAAATTTTTAATTTTTAAATATATCTTTTTCACACTTTTTGTAGCTCTGGGGTAGGCGTAAAATAAACGTCGAAACGTTGGCAAGCTGATTAAATATATTTTTGACACCTATTGATTTATCCCAAGAACCTGAAGAAATTGAAAGCACGTGGACTAAGAACCTACTTAGCCGTGACCAGACAGATTTCTGCTCTTGAGCTGCAGAGAGGAAGCAGTCACGACTTTGTTTCTGACGAGAGATCTGGAGGTTATCATTGTTTGGGGATGCAATGATTTGACGCAGTTAAACGCTTCTCTGACATAGTATTTCACCAAGAAACGTTAAAGCATTCATGAGTTAATGTATGGTTGAACTATTCGAGGAAACCATTCGTTAAAACCTAGCCTAGAGTACTCTTCATATCTCTTGAGTGAGCCACTATCAAATCGGGGGAAGTATTGGTAATAGAAAGAGTAACGCTGCAAGACCCTCCAAATGACTGAATACGCTTACTCCGCAAGCGTATAACTTAATTTACTACATATGTATATAGATATCAGCATAACCCTGATATTCTTATATTCTCATGAGTGAATTAGCAACTCCTTTGTCTAGAAAATGCACGTATACCATGTAGTTTACATCACAGGTTGGTATGTTTGGTGCATTAAATGAAAAAACATTTATTTTTGTTCTGTACTTGCGCGATCTTTAGCTCGTGAAATTATTACTTCAACAGAAATATTTTATTGAAAGCATTTTGGTTTCTGTGAATGTTCAAACCTCAGTTAGCGAGTTGTCAACATTCATGAAATGATTATGATTACCGTACCACTATTGAAACTAGGCACTGATTACACTTACTCCGTGAAAATTTATGGAAACCTATTGCCAAATGTTTGTTTTACATTTCGCCGAGTTTGCACCTGAGCATAGAAAGAATTGGCATATATACGATAGTTTACGGCTGGCTCCTTCTAAATCATTTCCAACCGCAATCCAGGGCAGGACTTGCATGAAAATCTAAAACTGCTTGTCAAATATATTTGTCAAAAGAGAACGACAATATCATTCTTTGAGGCACTTTTGATTTGATTTTTTTATAACAAAGCAGCTGTTTGCGCAGAAACCTAAATATCATGTCACCACGGCTACTAGGAGGAGAAATATGTTAATCTGATTTTTGAACCGCCTAGCGTTAGATCTGGAAAAAGCCTAGATCATAATCTTGATACCCTAGGCACAACGGAGCGGTCGTATCGGACAGTTCTGGATATATGAAGTAAAGTAGAAGAAGTAAACAGTTGCTGCTACTCTTCTTGTCTTCAGCTCACCGGTACAGATCTGCTTGTCACTCTGAAATCCTTCATGCTTAGTGATGTCATCAGCAAAGTTATTGATCGGGTGGATCGTACAGGAAAGGACATCATTGATACGTAAGAGGAACAATGTCGGAGCCAATACTGATCCTAAAGGAGTACCCTCGTTAACATTGTGGGATGAAGATCTGCAAAACTTCTCTGGGAGACCATAGGCTGGAAGCATAAAGAAAGATGAACATATCATCCACCAAAAACCTGATGATAGAAGATGCTTATCTTGTAAGGTCACAGGTAACGCTATTTTCAACAAAAATGTCAGTCCGAAGTTGTAACAAAATAATATTTCCCTGAAATAAATGAATGTCCTTTTCCTTTCTGAACCTATAAGGATTCCCCTATTATGGAACCTTGTGCCTTCGTACAAATAATACCTTATATGGCTTCTCTTGTGTAATTAATCTAGACATCCTATATAGGAAGTCCATCAAAAAAGTATCTACACTGCTGCTCACAAGTAGAGGAACTGCAGCACATTTAAAATACTGGAACGTATTTTGGAAATAAATTGCAAGATAAACGGGATAGCAAAATAAAAAATGCATTATTGGGAAATTGTTAAATTTTAACGATATAATCAAATAAACAAAAGAAAAACAGGAACACCATTAAAATATTTCTCAAATTAAAAAAAAACTCCAAAAGCGTAAATTTACTTAGGGTGCAGGTAATTGGGAATATAGTATACCAAATTATAATCACCTTTGTTTGACAATTGTTTACACTTTTTCCAAGAAACTAATAAATTTCTCAGCTTTGTAACCGTTTTACAGTCTTCGGTAATTAATCTGCTTAACAAAATAGCTTCTAATTGTTATGTAGTAATCAGTCACGATAATCACAAATAAGTATTTAGCCTGAACTTATATTTTAGTGTTCTTAGTTATTGTTCTTACAATTAACCCATAATTCGCACACAAAGCACTGTACCTATTCCAAATTTGAAAACAAGACATCCTTAGAAATCCATGTCACATTTTTAATTCTGAATATATTCACAAAATCTAAATAAAATTGTAAACTAACAACGACCCATAATGGTTCAAATAATTGCAATGAAGTTTTTACGTATCAGAGTAAATGATTATCAATGATTGCATTTTTACCGAAAAAGTTTTCACAGTAGATGTCTGGTTCCCGTGTGGCTGGTAGGAGAAAATGTCAAGATTGCGTCCTGTTTTTAGGGACGCCTTTTAAGTTTTGCATATAGAAACATAGTAGGCCGCGCGGATCGAACGTCAGTACTGAATCTTAACCTCACTCTTTAGTAAACTTAAATTCAAAGTTTCACCACAATACGTGCAGTGTTCTCATTATACTGAATTTTTAAGTGTCACCAAGTCATTAGAAAAATGGAACTCAACCGAGAACATTTTCGCGCCATAATTTATTACAACTTTCAGAGACAATTATCGCAACAAGAATGCCTTGCTGAGTTACTGTCTATTTTCGGCAAAGAAACTCCACATCAGTCGACAATTTCCCGTTGGTATGGAGAATTCAAACGTGGACGGGTGAGTCTTAGCGATCAATCCCAGGGTGGGTGCACCAAAAACGGCAGTCACCCAGGAAAACGTCGATGCTGTGCGCAAACTCATCATTGAAGATAGACATGTGACATATCGCGAGATTGAGGCGTCCTTGAAAATATCAAAGACCTCAATTCAAAAAATTTTACATGAGCAATTAGGAGTAAGAAAATTAGTCTCTCGTTGGATACCCCACCTGTTGACTGAAGAGCAGAAAGCAGCCAGGGTTAACTGACGTCAAAAAACGCTTGACCGTTTCAATTCCGGAAACTCAAAAAATGTGTTCAGTATTATTGGTGGTGCTGAATCGTGGATTTACTGTTATGAACCAGAAAATAAACGACAGTCGGCTGTTAGGGTGTTCCAAGGTGAAGAAAAGCCAACAAAGTCATCCGTTCTCGAAGTGTTTCGAAAAAGATGGTCGCGACATTTGTGTTAAAAGCGTGTCATATTGCAACAATTCCTCTTAATGAGCAAAGAACTGTTGTTACTGCGGATTGGTATACCATTTGTTTGCCAAAAGTCATCGCCGAGCTTCGGAAAATCAACCACGAAAGAAGAATCATCCTCCACCAAGACAATGCAAGCTCGCACACAGCCCAAAAACAAGGCAGTATTTATACGGAAGAAAACGTGGAATTATTGGACCATCTTCCATATACATAGTCCCGATCTAAGTACTAACGATTTATTTACTTTCCCGAAAATTAAAAACAGACCGCGTGGTCAAAGGTTCCAGTCACCAGAAGAAGCAGTTGACGTATTCAAAAATGCCCTTATTTATCTGCCAGCAAACGAGTGGAATAAGTGCTTCGAAAATTGGTTCGAACGCATGCAGATGTGTATTAATCTTCGTGGAGAATATTTCGAAAAACAATAAAGACATTCCTCGTACTTTTTGTGTGATTTACATTACATTTACGGCAAAAAAATATAGATAGTGTTTACATTTATTTAGATAACG
Source organism: Acanthoscelides obtectus (assembly GCA_963669975.1). NCBI lineage: Eukaryota > Metazoa > Arthropoda > Insecta > Coleoptera > Chrysomelidae > Acanthoscelides > Acanthoscelides obtectus. The sequence continues at coordinate 27,119,307 of CAVLJG010000004.1, forward strand.
AAATATTCCAAGTTACCTGCAGTATTGAAAATTTGCTTGCATTTCCTCTAATGTTTTCAGCCCATTCAGGTTTATAATCCTTGCATAATTCTCTTCCTGGCGTTTTGTTTCAGTTTCGGCCGAAAATCCACCGAAAGTACAACGGAAAACGAATATACGTTGGCGCTTTAAGTGTTTCCATGTTTTTTTTTATTGTAACATACAAAAGTGTGATCAACCTCATAGTTTATTTAACCTTTATATGTTTTTGGTTTCGAGACGATAGGCGCTACAATCTTCAGCTTTAATCTGTATGTTCGTTTTCTTGTTGGCACTTACATTTTTAGCTTGTGATACTATATATGGTAAATTAGACTGAGGTTCCATTACCACAACTCTGAGACGCTATGTGGGATGAGTTTATCAGCCAATTAGAACGCGATGCCTTACATTATCAAGAGACGCGTCTCTTTAATTCGTCCCTTCACTGATGTCAGTATGTGCAGAGGATCAATTTTTAGAGTCAAGGTCACTGAAAACCAAATACCACTGACGTCACAATGTGTATGAGAGAGAAGCACGAGACGTTTGCAATACGTGGGTTAAAAGGAGACAGAAGCACTTCGTTACACGTTACGACGCCAGCCACATTTGAACCTCACCGTATATATCAGTATCGTATCAACAATTTATGTTTTTGCTCCGATAACCAATCTTCTATCCAGATTTAATACGTTTTCTAGGTAGAGGGAAGGAACCGAATTTGAGACAAGCGCCTAATTTGAGACAGTGGTGTAACTTTGTATCTTTGTAGCACCATCTTCTAGTAATACCAAAAAGTTGTGAACTAAGACGCAGTAGTATCCTACATGTGTTTACAGTTTAGTTTTGCACATGGTTTGCTGTGATATCACAACTTGTTACTTGAAGGGTCGGCCGGAAAACGTTGTATATAACATTTTTCTATAAAATGAGATTTCCGTAAAACAATGTAGTATGTGCCTATTGGGACCCGTTGACAACATAGACCCACCTCGCATCAATCACTGTGACGCGAATTTGTAAAGCGCGCCGTTTCAGTCTTCCGCGTAACAAAGTTGTATGTACGTAAACAAAAAAGAATATCTATGGTTTATGAACCATTCTAGTGGGTCGATGTCATTGCTAAAGCCAATGTTAAAAATCCTTTTAAAGTTGTCTGAATGCACCAAGCCTTCTTTGAGAATTTAACAGCTTTGGAATATTGTATATGGAAATACCCCAAATCTAAAATTACACAAGGATTGTGGCTGCAACTTACCGCTGATTCTCCAGCTACTTTGAGAATGAGAAAATCTCATAATATTATGCAGCCCTGGAATTCATTTCCCATAAGCAATCGCAAAAGAAAAGAAATAATGACTTTTGCCACTGATATCATATCATCTGAAAAATTACCTATAATGTATCACAACCTTCTTCCAATCAAAGATGAAAAATTAAAAAACCTTGAAGATATGAGTGATTATATTCCGCTTAAGTATGTAACATTTTATGAGAAATTAACTGCAACCCAGTAATATTTATTTTAGTTTCAGTTTTGGTTTCGAAACACGTTGATGAACTTTGAACGTATTTTTTTGTTATTAAAAATATGTTAGGCAGCAGCGGTGGCCGCAGTAGTAGACTGTTCGGTCTCCTGATCAGTCGCCGTGCACTGTGCGGGTTCGAGTCCCGTCCCAGGAGAAATTTTTCTCTTGGCTATGGATGTTGTGATTGTCCGTAGGTGGTAGATGGTCTCTGACTGTCGAACGCGGAGGTACCACCCGGCGGTTCTCGTAGGCGGAGCCAGAATGTGTGCATGTTGCATGCACACGTGTTCCCTCGCCAGAGTCTGTGTGGCGTCCCCCCTTTCCCATGTATCCCCCATAGCCCCATGGTACCCAATGGGTGCTTAGGCCTTAGGCCTTCGTGGTAGTTGGAATATAAAAAAAAATGTTACTGTGTACTTTGGTTCCCTTAATAAATAGAACTGCTGAGAATACTTGTTTTGCTTATAGTCATTTAAAGCCTCCCTGTAACAACGTTGTAAGTAACGTGATCATACAACCTTGTTACATGCGTTTTCCATAAAAATGGTTCCCATAGCTGCAAAATAGGTGTCACATTTTTAAATTACAATAACCTTGTCTAACTATTGTTCCTTTATTGTGCTGGCCAACTATAGACGCAGTCATTTGAAAAAATGGTTCAAATTAGTTTTTCTTAATTTCGGCCACTGAGCTTTTTTGTTACATACAACGTTGTTCCGGCCGACCCTTCACTTCTTGAGAGTTAAAAATACTTTTAATAGTGCGAGAAAAGTTATTACTAAAATTAAGGTAAGTTATTTAGAACAATTGTCTGATATAAATTTAGTAGTTTACAAATACCTTATTTATTTTCTTTTACAATACTGTGATTTTATTAGGTAAATAACCTAAATATGCTTGTTTAAACTTTTTTACGGAAAATTCCTAGTTTGAGACTATTTCAAATTGGGGCCCTGTATCAAGATGCAGATGCCTGGAAGCACAAGAGTAAGAAGATGGATTATTTAAAAGCGTCAAAAGGATTGGGATAGATACCTTCCCCCTCCAGTTCAAGTTCAGAATGCAGAGGAAGCCTTAAGTTGTATGATTCATCTTCAGATGAAAGCAACATGAAAGCGATGCTGAATATTTATTTTGTACGGGTCCATTTTCCGAAGATAAGAAGGGTTAAAATGGGCAAAATACAGCCATTGTAGTAGATGGGCACATAAAGAATGTGAAGAGATTACCAATAAAATTTTCTTTTGCACTTTCTGCAAAAGAAAGGGATGTTTTGAATAGTATCTCAAATTAGGAAACCAGCTGTAAATTTACAAAAATATTTACTTTTTTTAAAATATACTTTTTGTCTGTAAAAAAATACATTTAATATTATTTCTTATTTAGAGTATGCTAGGAGCATCAAATCTCAAGTTTATTTAAAATATACGCTCGTTTAAAACAAGTATTTTATTTTCCTTTTCAAAAAATTATCTCAAATTTGGTCCCTTTCCTCTAACTGTATTAACTGGTACATCATCTTTTATTTTGTTTTATATACTGTAGGGATATAAAAGGAAACTATTGCCATAATTTTCTTTTAGAAGGCGCAGAATGATAGCCAAATGTTAGGGACTTTATTAATTATACTTTTCATATTGATTATTCTTAAAATAAAAGAAAGCCTCCAATAGAGTTCGTTTTTTCTTAGAGATACACTACTACCTTAACTTCCGCGCCAGATAGATGTACTCGTATTTCAGAATACTTGAATTATTCCAAAAAATCATCGATAAAAAGTTTCGGTTTCGGCAGAAACTAAAGCTAAGACCGAAATTTCGATTAAAAAATTAGTTTCGCCCGGACACTTATTGAAGTGAGTCGGGGTTAAGATTCAGGTGATAAAGCAGAATCTTCACATCAAGTTTGAAGGTTAGAAACATGGATGTTGCTGTGCCTAGCATTTTCTAAGCATTTGAGTAGGGATAACTTCAGAAAAAAACTTAAATTCTTCTCATCCTCAGTTTACAACTCAAACGCATATTCAGAGATGTGGAAGCGTATTCGAAATCAGCCCCCAAATTATCCAGTATTGTTTTTTTGTAATAACGGATGACGAAAATGAAAATTTTATTAGCAATGCCATGTTTACTACACCAGGTTCCTCTAATAGCAACATTACTGTATGTAGCGATCTTGGATTTTACATGGGAAAAACTCTTACTGATGAAGATAAAAAGATTATTATTAGTCTTGAACCCAACAGACCTAAAGGTCCATTTCCCAAGGATTTGAACCAAAATGATCGCAGTTTTAGTGAGAGTTATTATTTTTCTACTACAAAATACGGTCCGGTCAATCGTCTTTGGCTGTGCTATTCAACTGTACTAGATGCAGCCTATTGTGAATCTTGTTGACTTTTCTCAAAATTGTGCAGTCACTGGAGTACGGGCTTAAGAGATTGGAAACATTTATCATCACGCATTGAAGAGCACAGTAAAAGCAAAGCTCATATTGAAGCTTGCGCTGTTCACGACCTTTGGAGAAAAAATCGTACCATTGACAAGAACCTAGAAGAAGAGGTCAGATTTCAAGCATCCTTCTGGAAAATGGTATTGCAAAGATTATTTAAAATTACATTACTTTTGGCTAAATGTTCCTTGTCATTTCGGGGGCACCGTGAACGTTAAGATGATTTTAGCGGGAATTTTATGGCTCAAGTGAAATTTTTTCAGACTATGACGATGTTATGAAACAGGTGGTGGAAATGCCTTCTGGATCTGTGCGATATCTTAGCCCAACTATTCAAAATGAATTGATAGATTGCCTTTCAAAAAAACTTACTTTAGAATTAACAAAACAAATAAATTCCGCAACATTTTTTTCTGTGCTTCTTGATACAACTCAAGATATCACAAAGATAGATCAATTAAGTATAGTTATTCAACGTGTCACATAATTCGAGATAAAAGTCTCCTATCTCAAAAGTTTGAAATCAAAGAATCCTTTTTGGGTTTTTTCCAGTTAAAAGATCATTCTGCTGGAGGAATGACTCAAGAAGTTTCAAATATACTAAAAAATCTAGATATTCCCATTGAAAAATGTAATGGGCAAGGCTACGATGGAGCCAGTGTAATGAGTGGAGCTTATAATGGAGTAAATGCTCAAATAAAAAGAGTTCAACAAAATGATTGATTGATTGATTGATATTGTCTATTAGTGCTGTCAAACTTCGTTATCTTGATATTATTAAATCTTTAACAGAAATAGAGTTACAGTCTCATAAAAATGAAGAAAGAGAAGAAGCTTCTTCCATTAAAAACAAATGTGTTGCTTTGAATTTGTATTTATTTCAACAATGTTGTATAAAATCTTTACCCAGGTTAACTTCGCCTCAAAGGTCCTTTAAAAGAAAAATATTGATTTAAGTGAATCTGTGACTGTTTTAGAACAAGTAGAAAAGAACCTAACTGAATGAAGATATTCTCATGAAATTTTAATGATTGAAGCTACGGAACTGGCTAGCAAATGGAATATTCAACCGGAATTCAGGCAAAAACGTCATCCTAAAGTTAAAAACACTTTGACAAACTATTAAGTGGTTACAGATTTAATAATACTCAAATTTTATTTAAAATAAATGTTTTTAATGTTGTTATGGACCGTGTTTTGACACAGATTTCCAAAAGATTTAGGAGCATGAAAAAAAAATAATAAATTGTCTGATTTACTTCTTCCAAAAATTATATTAAGTTGCGATGAAACATCCATTAAAAATAAATGTACAGCCATTTATAACAAATATCCTGAAATATTTGATTTAAATAATTTAATATTTCAGTATACCAATTTGTTAAATGTTTGTAAAACAGACCTTAAGAATGATCTATCAATTAAGAAAAATTTCAATATAATTTTGAGTAAGTATGGAGTACTTGAAAGCGACTTAAGTGAAGTTAATGTACCTTTTATTTTTTACGTTGCCTGTAACTACTGCAACTGTTGAAAGATCATTTAACAAGCTAAAACTTATAAAAAACGATCTTAGGTCTACTACAGGCCAGATTAGATTAAGCGATCTTGCTTCGCTGTCTATAGAGAATGAAGAAGCCCAAAACCTTGATATAAATGATATTATCAACGAATTTGCAAATAGAAAAGCAAGAAAAAGGGATTTTTAATTTTATTATTGTTTAATTTTTGACTTTTGTTATTTCATTATTTTAATTTGTGATACTTTTTGTTTTTATGACAATAAACAATTTTTTTATTATAACATGATATTTTTAATTCTCAAACATACTCATGAGGGCCCCCAAAAAATGTTTGCCCCGGGGCCCCATGACTTCTAGCTACGCCACTGCTTCGAAGGGCCAAACTATGTTAGTGAGGGTGTTGTTGCTAACAAATTGCGGAAAGTAAACTGTAACACGAACTTGGATTTCAACGGATTTACTTTAAAAAATAGATTAACAGCAAAAGGTGTAAACAACAATGTAAAAATAAAATGAAAGTCTTCGTTTATAGACAATAGAGCTGATGTCTGCGTGCGAACTACTTGAAACACAGTTCTGTCCAGAGATGCAGCCATGCACTGGTAAAATTCCAAGAGAAAATAGACATAAACCGGATATCTATGTAGTAGAAATAAAAAGCAGATCTTACAGTCAATGTGGCGCCTCGGGACCAAATGCCTTGCAAAAACTAACGTGCATCGAGTGTCGTTTCTTAACAAAGCGAGAGGACAACAGACATGTATAGAGGAACGTTGAAACTGAAATACTGTCGAAGAACATTTTTCGTATCTGCCATCTCAACTAAAACGCGCTGCCGCGGTAAATCAGGTGTGTAGATTATGAATCTGATGTCGGCTTAATTGTTGAAATTCTAAGGCGAACGCCACATGATTAGTATTTACTTTCAGTATTTATCGTGGATTATGGTACTCTGAATGACCGAGCAACTAGGATGTCAGTAAGTATCGATGCTTGAGGTTAGGTAGAAATCCACTAGCGCTATCGGAACGGTTAGTAAATACTGCCCAACTAGCAACGTAGTGCTATAAGCTTTTGGTAAAAGAACCATTCAGCCATAAAAGCTCTCTATTGTTGTTGCCTGAACACCAAAATGGTGGCTTAATGTTGTGTGGAATGCAAATTTGCTTTCTGCAACATATTTGCTCTAAAATGAGGTGTTTAAAATATTCTTTAGCATAGTTATACAACACCTTATAGGGCAAATTTTTAACTGTTGCATAAACGTTTATACAACTATTTTATACGGCATATTTGCACGTTAGTCAAAATGGTTGTGTTGTGGCATCCATGTATAAAACAAACCCGAGCCTTGTTGTTTTGCTGTACATATTACTACTTTAGCCAACAAGCTGCTCCCAACGGAAGCACTTATACAACTGTTGTTTAGTAACTGTTAAAGGCTGTACATATGCTAAATATGTTGGTATATAACTTCACCATAACCTAACTTTCTGCTGTCATATTTTTGTTAAAATGCCATAACCAATGATTTAAGACAAACAATGCATGCATATTGGTTCAAAAGGTTTTATCAACTGTTCAAACAGAAGATATACATACATCTGGTACAAATTCTGGGTAAATCATTGGACTCTGTCGGTATTTCATTTCAGACATTTGTCAAATTGTTGTATAACACCTACAGGCAACACCAAAATATTCTAATAAACTGAAGACAACATGGACGATGCCATGATTATACACAAGTACCAGCCATATTGGGCAAACATTTATTCCTCTATTTAATATTAAATAATTATGTTTCAGTTCGAAATTACAAATATAAACTGATAAACATAAGTGTAATTGTGTCTAAATATAGGATTTGTGGAAGATTTGACGCAGATAAGTTCAGTTTTCCATCTTAAAAATCTAGACATACTTTTGATCATTATCAAAATATGCATGAAATAAGAAGCCCGTAGAAATTGCGTAACTACTTTGCACGATAATCACAATAAAATTTGCTGCGCAAGTAATTCAATAGCCCTATATCACAGTGTAGAAGTTTATCATATACCTGTGTATGAAATTCACAATGGCCGATATGTAAGTAAACAAGATGACTGTAATGTGTTAGTTATATATTCTTTACTTCGTCTATGCAATACATAAGAAATAGTTTGGTTGCAATAAAGTAGAATCACGTAACAGAATAGTTGTATAGTTGACAAAAACTGAATCTTGCACTGACGCAAATGTCCTATAGCGGCTGCAAGGGGCTTACACCTTTGTTGTATAAATGTCACCTGCAGCCCTCATACAACCTCTTAAATGACTGAAGTGTCCTATTAGGTGTGCCCATTCCGCTTGTATAGCTGTTCTAAGAGGGTTTTGCCAATGTTTTTACAGTATACAATGCTGTGTAAGGAATACTGTATAAGCATTTTTGCAACTCTAATAGGAGTGATAATTGTTAGTTGGGTGATGGTACGGACAACAGTAAATACTAATTCTGTGACATATCCTTCCAATATACATCTAGAAGTGCTTTCCATGGTTTCGTTCCTTGTTACAAAACTTTCCAAAGCAGTGAATTTACACAATGTTAACCGAACTCAGGTATACGCGGTATTTATGAATTAAAAATGTTCAAAGGCATAAAAGCCAGCTCATAAACACTTTGAATTGATTTTCTTTGTAAGCCGAAAATTCCATGTTAAACACGAAATGGCAGCGCTTTGTACATGCATCGCAATCATGGCGATGATCCAAGTTTCAGGATTCAGCCGAAAAAACGGCCGTCAAAGTTACCTTATCGTGTCCTATTGTCTCTTAATAGTGTAGTTCAACATTAATTATTTAGAATTTACTGAAGGTAGCAGTAATCTAATAAATAAAATTGACCTTCATTCTTGAAAAAATGGATTAAATGTTTTTTTATATTGGATGAACCGCGCAGACAGAAGCTTAAAGACACGTTGTTAATCCAATTTTTGCCTGAGGATAGCAGAAGCGATCGTACCGGCCAGTTAGGATGAGAGGCCGAAGTCAGGCGGGTCTGTCTGGCAGGCACATCGCGTGGCGGCATCATGGTGGAGATGTCTGAGGAGCGAAGCCCGTTGACATAGATGTAGCGTCGGTGCGAATGGGTCCCGAGGCTATCCGTTAGAGAAGGGCCATCGATTGGTCCACCTCTGAACAGCATCGTGAAGTATGTCGATTCACATTTATTAATGGAGATTGGAACTACAGGGTGGTCAATAACAAACGTGCTAAAAGCTGATATTGTAGTTTTTGTGATTTTGATTTTGAAACTTCAAAATTCTGAGTCTTTGAGGATTTCAAACACTATATCAAGAGGGCGCTGATTGCCCGCGAATACTGTGTGGTGTATAACTTTAAGGCAACAGAAATTGTTCGTAAAACCTGTTAGTTGACCTCTAGTTGATTAGTTTTCAGTGACATACGCGCGGGATTACACGATCGATATTGGTAAAATTTTACCTAAAGTAAATATCCAAGCAAAACCTTGAAACCCATTTACTAGGTAAATCGTATTTTGTGGATTGCGGAAATGGGAGTAGGAGGATACATTCTCTACCGCAAATTCACCAACAAGTTAGTTTACAAATTATGGATGGTTGTGCTCGAATTTAGAACGCCAAATTACCCAGAAGCACTAAGTTGCATTCGTTTGTAACAGGAGACGAAAATACAAATTCTACCCTACAAAGTCTTACAATATTTTAAATAAAACGTATAAGCTCGGTTTTTACCATCGTCCTGCCCAATGGTGAGGAAACCAATGCCATAATTGGAACATGCGTATCGACAAGAAAGTCATGTGTATAGTGGAGAATATACACTCCTGAGTCGAAATTGAAATTTTCTCTACAATATTCTATACTGTCTCTTTATTATCTGCATATTATAAATATTAACAGAGTACGAACAGATTCATTTTCTACTTCATACCTACATCCTGTAATATTCTTTAATTAGCCGAGAGCTGTTTTCCACAAGGATTACAGGGTCCTATCCTATTAATTTGAAAAACCGTTTTTACCGGACTATAAGCACTAAACCCAACAGTTTGTCGATAAATAACCGCCATTGTACAAAGCGGTGGTGCACCTTGACCTCGACTCGATGCGATCAGGGGGAGTTGGCCAGCCACAAATTGGCCCCAGTTACCCATTAATTTGCATCATAATTAGCTTACATTACATTCCATGACTCTGCACCAACTCTGCTTTGTCTTCACTACTCTAAATTACAGCCGCATTCCTTTCATATACTGGCACGTACTAGTCTAATCTTTTTCTTTCAACATAAGCTTTGTACATGTACTGTTTGGTGAATACCACATAAAACTGGAAAGTGACAAGGTGTAGAGGCAAGGCGGTGAGTTAATAATAACCTGTAAGGCTAGAGTACACCGGAGGACGGTAAAGGAAAATATTTCTCCTCTCGCAGCGGACGCTGAGAGTCAGATGGATAGATACTGAAGATACTTCGAGCAACACTCAATATTTTGCTAGCTTACGATTTTATTAGCTCGGCAGCCAAAGTATGCCACGGTATCCTGATGTTTTACGTCGCAGAATCTCACAGCATGTCCTTCAATATTCCAGAGGAGATTTTTATTCTCATTGAAGAGTGTGCTGCGGAATTCCGCGGTGTTAGGCATCGACATGCTTCGTCTGCAAGGATATTGTATAAATACATAAATAGGAATGTCGATGGATGCTTGCGGTATCAGTATGCACTATTAGAAGAAAATTCATTTTTTGATGTCCTTTACTACCAGCTCCCTCGGAATCCCTCAGCATAGTGGTTCTCGATGCACCAAAATTCATGTCAGGCCTCTGGGATCTCATGTTGCGAGACGTCGGCATACTACAGCATACTTAAGATGATAAGCTGTAGTTATTGTCGAAACCTAGCGGCATGCTTCGGGGTGCCAATGGATCCTAGCGATATCGTGGAAGATTTTATCACTAGTGTGAACTTTCTGGAGGAGAACGATCTTGCTTGGCAGCACATTCAAATGAGAAAAATTGAGATAATAGCAGCATCCGTCGGTAACCTAACAGCCTAACAGAATATCCGCAGATTGAATTTGCTGCGGCATGCGAACGCATTCCGCTACGTTATCCTCCAGCATATCCTCCAATACCATACGAACGATCTTGGTTCAGCACTGGAGAGCATACTGCCACATACCGCGGCGGTATAAGATGGCATATCGCAGCATTCCTCGGCTGCCAGTCTAGAGATACTGTTGTAGACTAGCGGGTTGCCGTCGAATGCTCACGATATCCCGGCATGCCGATATCTTCGGCCATGGTACCTTGCAGCACGTTCTACCCAAAGAGAAAAATAATTCCTTGGGCATGGCAGGGCATCCTACCAGTCTATATAGATATGTGGTGAACCGGGATGCCAATGGATGTTCACGGTATGACCGGCCATATTTTCCTGCACTTCGATACCACAGGATGCGATATGAGGCGGATATGCGAACCATCGAGGTCATTTTTCTCGATGCTCTCCTCTGTCGTCTCCCGGTAGAGCTGGGTCGGTTCTGAACGAGTCATTTGAAAGGGATGAAACTGCAGAGAGGATCGATTGCGATCATCTAGAAAGAATCGATTTCGGGAGTTTGTCGTATGGATGATTTTTGGATTTATGGAAAGTTGGTATTTAACTACAAAAGGTACTATAAAGTTTTGCAATATGACTTAACAATCGGACGCAGGAGACTGCATGTTACTGCATTTTGAGACATGTCCATGAATGCATAGTAGCTGCCAGCAGCAGGTCTGTTGATTTAGTTGTTCATTCGTATTGACCGTGTAAAGTACGAACTATGGCATCGTGGTCACGTAGTGAGATAATGGCAGTTTTACGGTATAACTTTACGCGTGGTTTAGACCAGTGCTTAAAAGAAATGATGCTTGCATTAAAGAGTGATGGTCCTCATCGTACGACTATATTCAGGAGATACAGGGAATTCCAAAGAGGCAGTTTCATTCTGGAGGACGCTGAGAGTGAAGGAATGTCGCGAACGTCAGCAACAGAGGGAAACATTACTGCTGTGAGGAAAATGCTTGACGAAGACCGGAGAATGACATACCAGCAGATAGAGGAGACCTCATGTCTTCATGCACCAGCAATTCATTCAATTCTGCATGACCATTTATCCGGAGGAAACTTTGTTTCCTCTGGGTAGCGCATAGTCTGACGCCGAAAGATGCTGAAAATGTTCGATAAGGGGCAATTTCGATATGTGAACAGCATCAATAAATAAAGCTGAATTGCAAAACCTTTACCCTTTGTATTTTTATCGTGTAAGATGAAACAAAGAGAGTAAAAATAGTCATAAATGTCAAAGAATAGGAGGAAAGATGCTTGCAAGCAAACTGTGAAGCAATTCAGCCGTCAAGCCCGTCTCTAACGCAAAGAGTGTAAAGGGTGATTACTCATCTGCTATTAAGCTAAGTGTTACCACCAAAACTAAATGATAAGTCACAAAAAGTTTCAACTTCCTGAACTAGAAACTAGTCCAAGGCAACGCCACTTGTAAGCCGTCCTCGGGACCGTCCAACGGCAAAATGTACCTACAGCATACAGGCAACTCAGATAGATACTTATCCTTTCAAAGTCTTCAAAATTAAAAGCAATATCCGATTCCACAGAAGTATTCCTTTCAAACAGTCCGTTAAAAATCAACCCAGTCGACTTTTGTGTGCTGGTATCGAAACTCAAGTTTGGGTTCATGACTCGAGACTATTGGATTTGATAAGCGGTTCCTGATGTGATGTAGAGTTGTGCCCTTGTAGCGCTCATTAATTTGAAGGTGTCGGTAGCGAAACCAGAATCGAAACTATGGTATCGAATAGAGATGACAAAACGTAGAAAGAGAAGTCGTTTCAAATGGGTGTTTGTTCAGTTTTCCAAAGAACAAACAAGTTGCGAGCAATGTATTCTGAAATGTTATCAGTAACACAAACTTAATGTGTAATACCGCAAGCATGATAACTGTTCGAAGCATTTTGTGATAATCAAAAGAAAAAACCTTGGAGTTACCCTCAAAATTTGATGGAATCACCAACGGTGCAGACTTCTCGCAGTATACGAATGGAAAAAGGTGTCAAAATAGAGGTAGAAGTACAAAGTGAAGAATGGAGTAGACAAAGAGAACTTTTCTGAGAAAAAAAGATATAGAAAAGCTACAAGCGTATTTTTAATGATTAAGTCTTAAGTTATTCAGTGCCTTTCAACTTTATACCGGTATTATGTAAAAAGACATCAAAATATAAACAAAACATTCTATATGATACTAAAATTATAAGATCTATGTCACAGAAAAATTTTGATCGAATATTCAAAACTAAACGCTCATACCGACGAGCGGAACATTTGTCACTGAGTGACGCCATGCGCAAAGGGGTCCGAAATTCAATCTCGAAGCGAGCATATTTCTCGAGTTATAAGGGGTGTTTCAATAAGAGCGCCGGATTTCATTTTCAAGGAAAACAATTTATTTTCGAATTAAGTGAGTATTTATATTTTAACATAAAGAGGAATAGTTGCGATTAAACATGAAATAGGACATCCGGTAAATGGCCACCATGAAACCTCTGGGACAGGATCAGTCTTTTCTTAAAATTCTGGATAACGTTTTCGCACAACTGTGGCTGTATTTCGTCGATAACACGCCCTATCTCTCCTTCAAGGCGCAATTGTTTGTAGCTTGTTCGCATACACCTTTTCCTTCGCATAGCCCCAGTTGAAGAAGTCCATTGGCGTTAGATTACACGATCTTGGTGATCAATTTTGATGCTCCAGCGCCCAATCAACGAATCCACGGCGATGCGTTTGGTCTGTTGGCTTGAGTTCTTGCGGCAGTTGAGGCTTGTACGCATGCAAGCACAGATCTTTTGTCAAAATTCGTTGCAAAGTAGGTCTGGTAAGGTTCAATTCTTGGAGACAATGCCGAATGGAAGTGCCTAGATTCTCGGCCACACTTTCCCGCACCGCGACTATATTTTCAAGGGACCGAAAAGGACGGCGACGAACAGTGGTTTTCACATTCAGCAACGTGAACTTTGTCTCAAATTTTGTAATCAAACGGCGAACTGTCGACTCATTTGACACATTATTGCGACCGAAAATTCTACGTAATTTGCTAACTGTTTCCGCGTAATTTTGTACATTTTTGTAGTGAGTTTTCATAATAATTTGAATACTGCTCCATGACGTCTAATCGCGTAGCCTGGACATGACAGCTGTCATCAAGTAAACACCATACCATTTGTACAAAGAAATGACGGCAAATTCAAATCTGGCACTCTTGTTGAGAAACCCTTTAGTATCATGGGAATCAAATACTAAAGCCCATAAGGCATAATATCGCTTGTAGGCCATATTATTCTTACTGTGGTATACGTCTTTCGACCTTAGCAGCTAGCGCGCATGCGCATTTCACGCGCAGATCCCATGATAGTTCCAGAAGTCGTGATTACGTCACGCTTTAATTTAATTTAACAGTCGTGATTCATGAATATCAGTTACTAAATCACTGTTGGTGAAATATCTGTCACCATTAGAATCGGACCACGATTTCTCACAGGCCGATCAGCCAGGGCGGGCTAGTTTCGTAGACTTTCTCGTTTCAACCTATTTGCGTGCAACGCTTAATAATCAAACCATATTAAACCAATAATCGTTCGCTACTTTTAATTCAGCGGACCAGTTCTTCCGCACCCTGTATTTTCCAATTTCCTCTGGTTGGTAGATTAAAGCAGAACGTAAATTTTCACTCTGCTAGCGAATTATTCTAATAATCGTGAAGCAGGCACGTTGACGTACTTTTCCTTAAAAACAGGATTAAAATCTATGCTGATTATTTCCTGAGAATTTAAAAATCAAATTGCATCGTAGCACGGCAAGGTTTCATTGGTTTAGAATCGCAAAATATACCTTCAGGCACGAATGTGCACACGGCTATCTTCTAAATAAAACAGATTTCAATCTCTTTGAGCTGGAAAATGTAAACAGGCATGTCAAAGGGAAGGCAGTAACTTATTAAACATTCACGTTTATGACCTGAATAGTAGCACAAAAGATTATTTTTTATGCGTTTCTCCGTGTGAATTTTTCTCGTTCTCTTTCGCTGTCAGAATACACGGAACGGGCTTCGGGGCTTGTGACCTCTGATATAATCCAAGGTACAGTCATGTTTTATGGATGACCATCGCAGTTTTTTTTAAGTTTCTAGTTTATCTAATATATTCTGGAGCGTCTCACGAAGGTGAAAGAAACAAATCGAAATATATTTTACAAGGTAGCCTCGGTTTGTATCTTCTCCAAAGTCACTATAGTTTATTCACTGAAAGAAGGCAGTTACGTCATATTTAGTAAATTTTAATGCCAGCCTTAATGCAAAATAGAATCTAAATTGGTACATATAGTTTGAATTTCCCGGGTACATTTACAGGGTGCGGCAGAGAGGACGGACGTTTTTGGGATGGGTAGTACTCTCCGCCTCCGTCTACGTGAGAGGTGGGGAGGGTGCCGTTTGACTCGTGAGATCCTAGCATTATTTTAACAGTTGTCGTTATGGAGCCTTGGACGGTGGAGGACCGCGTTTTCGCCTATGATTGTTTCGTCCGAAATAATGAGTCAGTCATCGTGGTACAGCGTGAGTTTCGTTTCAACATTCATCAGAATAGAGCTGTTCCCTCTCGAAACATCATCCTTCGTTGGGTTGAATCACTTCGCAGGCGTGGTGAACTGATCAACAGAAGACCAAGAGGAGCGCCACGAACAGTTCGAACTCCTGAAAATGTTGAACGCGTTCGACAGGTCTTTCTTCGCAGTCCGACTCGATCTGCCCGGAAACATGCTGCTGCACTTCACCTTAGTGATCTTTCGGTAAGGCAAATTTTGCATATGGATCTCTGCTTTGACCCCTACAAATTGGCCATTGTGCAACAGTTACAGCCCGGAGATTATGCACAACGAATGAACTTCGCACGTGAGATGGAAGCACTGATCGATCAAAATGAGAACCTCATTTTGTTTATGAGTGACGAAGCCCACTTTCACCTGAACAACATGGTTAACCAGCAGAATTGTCGTTATTGGGCTAATGAAAATCCGCAACAGTAACAAGAAAGACCGCTGCACAGCCCAAAAGTAACAGTTTGGTGCGCTGTATCGCAAACTTGCATCATTGACCCTTACTTCTTCGAGACGGTAATGGTCGTGATGTTACCGTGAACTCAGAGCGCTACGTCGACATGATCACCAACTTCTTTCTCCCTGAATTACGACGGCGACGTGTTCCAATCCGACGTGTGTGGTTCCAGCAGAATGGGGCGACCGGCCACACAGCCCGAGCATCCATGGACGTTATTCGCCCTCTCGTCCCTGGTCGCCTTATTTTCAGGTTTGGCGATGTTCATTGGCCTCCTCGAACCCCAGATTTATCCATATGCGATTTTTTCTTATGGGGACACCTCAAGGATAGAGTATACGCGAACAAGCCCCGAACTCTGGACGAATTGAAGGGCGAAATTCGCGTGGAAGTCGCCCAAGTTGAGAGAGCGATGTTGGAGAGAGTTTACGCGAACTTCCAAGAACGCCTCCAGCACTGCATCAACGATTTCGGCCACCACATGCCTGATGTGATTTTCCACACTTGGCTGTCTCAAATGCTATTTCATGGTGAACCTGATTCCATCAATAAATTTGTTTTCGAGTAAAAATTAACTATTTTATGATTTTTTTAAAACCGTCCATCCTCTCTGTCGCACCCTATATATTGGTAACAGTTTTCTGTGTTGCGACATTGTCGCAAAGCTTGTCAGGCTGTTGTTTATTTGTGGTTTATTTTCGTACTTTTTGCCTCAATATTTACATTGTTATTTTATAAAAAAATTAAAAATTCCGAAACTTCTGGGTCGACAAGCTAAAGAATTCGTCATTTCTTTGACGAAATATATTGAGACCGAACGAGATCATGGAGCTCTATTATTGCCTTTACAGTCGTAAGAGAGCTATTAGGTAGTAAATAGAATTTATAATAGCTCTAGCGTTTACAAAACATACGTTCCGTAATGTTGGTTGCGGTAAGGCTTCGAAGACATAATGTAGATTTTGTGAAACGTCCTAGGATCTAGTAGTTCAAATTGATGTGACAACCATGTGCGCCATTGTCATTATTTGACGTTGGGATGTAACTGTTTTGATCAGAAACAGAAAGCGAGAACAACTCCCGCACATCCACGGTCCTGAAGGCATAGTCTTCAGAACGGAGGATAAGCTCGAGGTTTTCGCTGATGCCATGGAAAAACAGTTCTCTCCCAACTATGATCTCGATAATGACCTCGACGAGAAACAGCACATCGTACGATCCGTCAGGAGATATTTTAGGGCCAACGGCGTTAGCGGAGGCACTGAATCCTCTTCAGATGACTCTTCTTCAGAAGATTCGTCTGAGGCTCCACCTAGCACATTAGCGGAACCCTCCGAGTTTCCACAATGCACACCAGCGGAGTTCCTAAGTCATATTAAAGACCTCAAGGTGCGTAAAGCACCTGGGGAGGATCATATCACCAACAAGGCGTTGAAGCTGCTCTCGCCGAAAGCCCTGACATACTTGGTGACAATAATCAATGCGATGCTCAGAATCCAGTACTTCCATGCTGGGCGGAAGACTGCTGAGGTATCATGATTCCAAAGAAGGTGGGTTCGATATTTCCTCAGGATTAGTCCCATAAGTCTGCTGTCAGCTCCGTCTAAGCTTACCGAAAAGGTGATTTATCGCCACCTTGAAAATTTTTCGTCAAATCACCATGTGATTCCTGACGTCCAATTTGGTTTTGGGTCCGAGCATAGCACCGAGCTACAGGCAGTCAGGCTGGTGGAGCATGTAACCAGAGGGTTCACCCTCAGCATGAGTACTGGCATCTTGCTTTTGGATGTCTCAAAACCCTTTGACCAGGTATGGTACGCGGGCCTCTTCTATAAACGGATCTAAAAGGGTTTTCCTTTTTGGCTTCTGAAATTACTGAAATGCTTTCTTGAAGGAAGGAAGTTTCGGATCAAAATTAGCAATGTTTTGTCAATAACACGGCTAGTACCGGCCGGTGTTCCTCAGGGTTCGGTCCTAGGACCAGTTCTTTATTCGCTTTTCATCCATGATGTCCCTTACCCCAGCAACTGTGAAGTCTACCTCTATGCTGACGACACTGCACTTGTCGCCCAGTCGTGTACTGGTGATCTCGTTCACGATGGGTTGCAGAGTGCGGTGGACGAAGTTCTAGAGTGGGCGAAACGGTGGCTGATAAAAACTAATCATTCGAAACCGCAGGCTATTTCTTGTACAAAAAAACGTCGCGGCCCCCCAGCAGAGGTTTCTGTAGACGGAAATCGTGTAACATGGACAAATTCTGCCAAGTATCTCGGTGTCACCCTTGATAAAGGCATGACCTGGCAGGAACATTCAGCATCCATAAAAAAGAAATTCCAAATTGCTTTTCGGCAACTATATCCTTTGTTATGTAGATCCTCCAAATTGAGTTTGATAAACAAAGTTCGCCTATATAAAATGATTATTAGACCGGCCATTACTTATGCCTGTGCGGCTTGGTGTTTTATTGCCAAGACACACATGCAAGGTCTTCAAGTGCTGCAAAGCAGAACTTTGCGAACAATTTGCATCGCTCAATGGTATGTCTCAAACGAGACACTACACAGAGACCTTGACATTCCCTACTTGAGGGATTATGTCAAGCTTCAGGCGCAGCGACGTTATAGTCAAGCCGAATCGCACAGCAACCCTCTGTTGCGTGACTCAGTTGACTACACAGTGGAGCAAGTTCGTAAACAGTCAATGCCACGGCTCGCACTGTAATCAAAATTTAGCGCGAAATTTTAGTAGACTTAAAATTACATTGTAACCAAACCGAATCAAACTTTGTTTAGTTCACCTCAAAATTAATCCGTGTACCAAGTCGAAAAGCCTAGGAGTTTCCTCTCAAGTTAAACACTTCTGTTTTTCTTTGCTCTTCCTTTTTCTTCGCCTTCCCTTTCTCTTTTTCCTTGACATTGTCTGGTTTCTGGGCAACCAGGACTGACCGATTCGACTAACGTACATTAGACAGTGACTAATGGGCAAAGGTCCTACGGACCGCCCAGACAAACAAATGACGAATAGTAGTAGTAACTGCTTTGATTCACTGAATACATTGTACGTATTTTTTTGGGCTATAACCATAAGCCATTATTGTTCAGGTTCATCGAAAAAAAAAGCGTTACTTGCCGGAATTGACATCACTACCTTTTGCATATATTTTACTTCCCATGCCTACTGGCAACGAAGTATAGTGATCAGGAAATATTTCTAAAATGAGATATTATGCTTTTTGGATGTTATATATGTACATCATAAAAAAACCATGTCACTCATTTCAGTCGGTATCTCGGTTGGTCTTCCTTTCCGCTAATCCTTGGGCAAACTTGGTAGGTACCGCTCGGATTTTGTAGACAGGCTACTATGCTAAGGAAAAACAGTTTTGTAGCTTTTGAAAATAGATCCAGAGGCGGGAAAAAGACGAAAAAAAAAGACAAATTGGCCTAACTTTGCTTTTCGAAGTTTCAGAAGCACAATTTCAGAAAAACGGATTCAAAATCGGGGATTGGGGGTTGTAAGGGCTGAGTGAGAGTATATCTATTTTTTTTTTTTGATAGCAGTATATTTAAACGCTTCTGGCCCCGGTAATTTTAGACACATATTAATACACATTCCTCACATCATAGATGATGAAAAACTTGAAATATTTACAGACACAACACGCGGTCGGTCGGGACGATGGCAGTCATGCGCTAAACTTTATCAGTCAACCTACTTAAAAGTGAGCGGCACAATTTCGAAACCGTTTAACATAAATATTGGAGCTGCTCAAGAATCACTGTTATTCGTTGTACTTGTCAATGATCTGAGCCTACCTGGCTTGTTGATAAGCTACACTGATGACACTACAGTTGTAGTAAATGGCACTATATCTGAGGAACTTGTTCGTAACATCACCCTATTGGAAAGTGAAATGGAGCATTGGTGCCAACAGAATCGTTGTTATCGTTATCGTTTACTTTAATACTACACAGCTTCATGACGTAGACACTGACTCGAGGACTTTTTGTTGATAATTATGGATTCCAAGCTTACTTACAGGCAGTATTACTTAATGTTTACTAAGTGGTGGTATACTCTTATCTGTCAAGAACCACTATAGTTTAGGGACAAGTCCGTATGCTGAACAAGGCATTCACAATTGAAAAAAGAATTGTGGGATTAATTTTTAACATACCTAGGCGTGAATCATATAGGTCCATATTCAATGCCTGCTAACACTGCCGGCAATCTACATCTTTAAGTACCCGTTCCGCAACAAATGTAGGTTTGTTAAAAATAAAGATATAAATGTTCGTTACAACACAACAGCTGATATGGATTTGTGCATTAACAATGTTTGAATAATCGAGTATGCCTGTATGAAACTCTACAATAAGTTTCCCTCTGCGCTTAAAAAATTCTAGAATCTCATACTGCTTAAAAACGTCTGAGGAAGTAACTTGTGAAGCTGTGCTCCTACGAAATAACAGACTTTTTATGAATCTTTATTATACACGTTTCTGTCAGGTATTCTTTATTTTTAGAGGATTGTCCTATTATTGTTAGTTCCTTATGCATATAACTGCATGTGCGTTTTTTACTATATTTATGTATAAATTCCTGTATTTCTTGACATGTCTTATATCATGCATACAGGGTGATTCACATTTCCTCGAGGGCTTCGTTAAAATGATACGGGGCGTTGAAGTTTAAAATTAAAAAACATTTTTTTAGTATTTTCAAAACCGTCAACTGGAATAAACTAAAATTTGGTATGTGGTTCAACTAAGTACGAGTATTGTCCACATTTAGAAGTGTTTACTTAAAATTAACGTGCGCCAGTGGCGGATATTAGTGGCATTATTTTTCCAAATAAAAATAGTACGCCAGTATTTTTTTAGGAACGCGCAATATTTCGAATTTTGCCTTATTTGCGACAAATAATTACTCTTGTTTTTTCCTAGAGTGCAGTATTTTTGTAAAATCAAAAATAAAACAGATCATTCATGAACAGCCGATATACAATTAGTTTCAAAATGAAATAGGAGGCCTTGATACTGACTTGATGTTTCTTGGGAGATAGTTTGTTAAAGCTACGTTATCGTTACTACTACCTTTTTTTTGTAAAAGTCAAGTAAAAAGTTTCTTTTCCATTTTTGAGTGTTGTGAAAGAGAATTTAGCAATGATGAGTACGCCGATATTATGGTAACCAAATAGTTCCTGCGGTTGTTGTAGATCGCACATTGCCATGGATGTTGTTGATCGATAGCGA
Organism: Acanthoscelides obtectus; assembly: GCA_963669975.1. NCBI lineage: Eukaryota > Metazoa > Arthropoda > Insecta > Coleoptera > Chrysomelidae > Acanthoscelides > Acanthoscelides obtectus. Next base: position 27,140,278 of record CAVLJG010000004.1, read on the forward strand.
TACCTGTTGTCAGTTTAGTATCAATCCTTCTTTTATCACACACATAAAAAGTTGCTGAAAATTGTTACGTAAATAGTTTCAATAATTGAAAATGGCGACGAATAAAACAGTAATTCGAAGTTGGTAACTGTATGAGTACAAACTTGGTACAAAAGCTGTAGCGGTGGCGCAAAAAATATGTACTGCATTCGGAGATGATGTCGTTAGTGATCGAACAGCACAGAAGTGGTTCAAAAAATTTTCTTCGGGAGATCTCGGTTTGAGCGATGAACCGCGCTCAGGGAGACCAAAAATCATGAACAGCGAGGATCTTTGACAGGTTGCGGACGCAAATTCTAGAACAACGTGCCAAGAACTTGCATAAATGTTCAGAGTGAGTCCTGAAACTATTTGTTTGCATCTGCAATCAGCTAGGTAAGACGTGGAAGTTAGGCAAATGAGTCCCACAAGGACTGAAAAATTATAACAAATTAAGTCGTCTTACCATTTGTTCAGCAAACATTTCGCGCAACCGGTTATTAACCTGCGACGAAAAATGGATTTTGTATTCGAGTTCTAAGCGTTCGTATCATTGGTGGTCGCCTACTGATCCGGTACCACACACGCCCAAGGCTTCCTCGCACCCAAACAAGGTTTTTGTTATGTGTTTGCTGGACAGCAACTGGAATTGTCCATTATGAGTTTTCGGAAAGGGGTCAAACCATCACTGCTAACTTGTATTGTAACCAGCTTCAACGAGGACAAGCAGCACTCATCCAGAAACAGCCTTATTTGATCAATCCGAAGAAAGTGATATTCTTGCAGGATAACGCCAAGCCTCATACTGCAAAAGTGACCCGAGAAAAAATTTCTGATCTCGGCTGGGAAATGTTGCCGCACCCGGCATATTCTACCGACATTTCGCCTAGTGATTATCACCTTTTTTGTCTCTTAACAACTGTATGATGCACCGACAGTTCACAACTCGAGATGGTGTAATAAATGCAGTACGCCAATTTCTTGACTCCAAATGCAGGGAGTTCTACAATACCGGCATACAAAAATTGGTTCCACGTTGACAAAAGATCATTGAATGTGATGGTAATTACTTCGACGAATAAATAGTGTCTTATTATTGTTTCTCAATAAAAACGTATATTTTTCTACTGAAAACCGCACGAATTTATTTGGTTACCTGATATTTTTGTGTACGGGTTCTGTAATGAAAATGCTTTAGCGGCTTCTCTGGAGTATCAAAGTAGATTTCCTAACAGACGCCAGCCTACCCAAAGGTTGGTTCATTTCTAAGACTTCCGCAATATGGAATTGCCAAACTTCCCGGAGTTGGAGGCCATGGTGTGTGGCATACTGTTCAAGAGCAACTGGAAGTGATTAATTTGGCGTTGGATAATCTTAGTACAAGTACTGGGCGGATTGCAGCCCAGTTACCATGTTCCCAAAATCTTGCGTGGATAATTTTAAATCGGGAAGTTTCACATCCTTACCGTCGGTAAAATGTGCAATGTCTGCAACCCGGCGACGAAGGGCAACGGCGAAATATTTGCGAGTGGTTACTGCATAATCAAAATGCATATTTGATTGATTTGGTTTTGTGGTCAGATGAATCGCTTTTTACGAGAAGAGGAACCTCCAATTCTCATTATGAACATTGGTGGTTAGAAAATCCCGTTCTGTAAGAATCCACTCGTTTCAACACAGATTCTCTAGAAATGTATGATGCGGCACTTTCAATGGCCAACTGTTTATGCACGAATTGCCACAACGTTTGAATGCAAACTCATACTTAGCTTTTCTAGAGAATTACATAGAAAATGTGTTAAATGATGTTCCGTTAGCAGCGAGAGTACGAATGTCGTATCAGCACGATGGTGCCCAACGGATGTTCGTCGTGACATAACCGCATGTTTAAATAATCATTTTTGACAACGATGGATTGGCAGAAACGGACCCGTTCACTGGCCTGCGAGGTCTCCTGATTTGAGACCCCTGGATTTCTTTTTGTGGCGTGCTTTTAAACAACTAGTGTATGCTGAACAAATTAATACTGTTGATCAGTTACAAGAAAGACTAGATATCAACAAATTAATTTCTTTATTAAGACGATGCCGCACTTATATCAGTCAAAATGGTGGTATTTTGAACATTTATTAAAATAAAGCTAAGATTTGTTTTTCTCTGTTATTGCGAAAACAGTGTACTGTAGGAAAAAACACAAGAGAAATTATTTGTATCATATTGAAGGACAAAACTGCACGTTTCGAAAAAAAAGGTGGCGTTCTATTTTTATTTGGAAAAATAATGCCACTAATCTCCTGTATCTCCGCCACTGGTGCACGTTAATTTTAAGTAAAGACTCTTGAATGTGGGCAATACTCGTACTTAGTTGAACCACATACCAAATTTTAGTTTATTCCAGTTGACGGTTTTGAAAATACTAAAAAAATGTTTTTTAATTACTTCAATGCTCCGTATCATTTTAACGAAGCCCTCGAGGAGATGTGAATCACCCTGTATACATGATATAAGACATGTCAAGAAATACAAGAATTTATACATAAATATAGTAAAAAACGCACATGCACTTATATGCATAAGGAACTAACAATAATAGGACAATCCTCTAAAAATAAAGAATACCTGACAGAAATGTATATAATAAAGATTCATGAAAACTCTGTTATTGCGTAGGGGTACAGCTTCACAAGTTACTTCCTCAGACGTTTTTAAGTAGTATGAGATTCTAGAGTTTTATACAGGGTTATCCAAATTAAGTGTCCACCATTAGTAACTTTGTTATTAGTGAAAATACAAAGTTGTTTGAATTAGCAAACTAGTAGCATTTTTAACGCTGGTAAAAATGAGAAATAAAAAAAAACAATTGAGAGTCGTTATTTTGATTTTTTTCAGTAAAATAACATTTTTTTAAATGGAAACCCCTGTATATTATATTTTTTTCTGTTAAAGCATCAAATTTTAAACAAAAAAGTTCATAATGACTTTTCCGCTAAAGTCAAAAATAAAGTCAAAATAACGATAAATATTTTTAATTATTTGCAGTATTATAATATTAAGACGGCTATGAAAACAACATGGGCGTTCGCGATTTGACAGCATTAAGATAAGCGACAAATTGTTAAACTGGACATACTCGCAACTAGAAGGCTTTGGAAAACAATGATAAAATCAAATAATGTCAAACATTAGTGTAAATACTTGTTTATAAGCTTACTGTGTCATTAATTTAAAGAAAAATGTTCTCCCATGAAGAAAAGTGTGATATGTTAGAATGCTATTTAGTGTGCAGAAAATCCTCCTTGAGAGCAAGAGAATACTACAGTGAATTATATCCCGCTCGCATTCAACCGTATGAACGATATTTTCTGAGACTTTATCGAAAATTTAGGGGCAACGAAAATGTTTTTGCTAAAACAAGGGCAAAAAAAGAATTCATAATAAGCGAGGCCACGGAAATTGCAGTTATTGGATATTTTGAAGCTTATCGTGAGAATTCAATAGCAGATATTCTCAAGGACTCTAATTTCAGTTATGGTACTGTTCAAAGGATTTTAAAAAAATACAAATTTATTCCGTATAAGTACCGACCAGTTCAAACGCTTTTGGCAGGGGATCCAGAGAGAAGACTTGTTTTTTGCCATTGGTATCTTAGCTTCTGTCGCCAAAATGTAAATAACTTTCGTTACCTTTTATGGACAGATGAATCAAATTTTTCAAATTCTGGAATGTTTAATAGAAAAAACCACCATTATTGGTCAAGAGAAAATCTTTTGTTAGTACATCCAAGAGGCCCACAAGTCCGTTTCAGTTTCAACGTTTGGTGCGGTATAATTGGTTCAAAAATTGTTGGCCCGTTCTTTTATGAGGGAACCCTAACTGGTGAAAGATATGTGGAATTTATGTCAGAAATTCTGACTAATTTCTTAGACGAATTGGATCTTATAAGTAGACATCATCTGCATTTTCAGCAAGATGGCGCACCTGCCCACAACTCCAGAGGTACTTATCATTTTCTAAGTACTACTTTTAATGATCAGTGGATAGGAACAAATGGCCCAATACAGTGGCCTCCCAGATCACCAGATCTAAACCCACTTGATTACTTCTTGTGGGGTTACTTAAAGAACCAAATTTACAAGCGAAGGTACGATAACCTTGACGCGTTAAAGACTGCAGTTAGGGAAAAGATAACCCAGATAGATGGTAGGACCATACTTAAGACAGTTCGAGCAGTTGAAACACGTGCCCAAAAATGTATGAAGAACAAGGTGGTGTTTTCGAGCATCTTCTTTAAAAAAAATTGTTATTGTATTTTGTAAGATTATAAGTTGATGTTGAAAATAAAGTTTGTCGATACAATTTAATTGTTTCAGATTGGAGGCCATAACTTCAACAATTTGTAACCTAGGAGAAAAGTTATTGTAAGCTTTTTTGTTTAAAATTTGATGCTTTAACAGAAAAAAATATAATATACAGGGGTTTCCATTTAAAAAAACGTTATTTTACTGAAAAAAATCAAAATAACGACTCACAATTGTTTTTTTTTATTTCTCATTTTTACCAGCGTTAAAAATGCTACTAGTTTGCTAATTCAAACAACTTTGTATTTTCACTAATAACAAAGTTACTAATGGTGGACACTTAATTTGGATAACCCTGGGTATATTAAAAAAAATGTTTTTTATTTTTAAAGTTCAACACCGCGTATTTTTTTAATGAAGCCCTCGAGAAAAAAATGTTACACAGAAGACTCCCCCTTAAAATGCGGTCCTGTGTATGATGTTTCATTTTTGGTCACGGCTTGTGGATCACCCTGTATTTGTTCAAAAAGCAATAAAACCACTACTATATATACTAGTCGTTAAGTAGTACTACTACATTCTTTAATAATGTCAAATATTGTCCTGATGAACGCCTTCAATGTATATAACGTAGAGTGCTTAAAGTATTCAAAATATTAATGTTACTTTTGAGTAATTTATCAGCTCCGCAAATGATTTAGTACTTGATAACAAATTCGACTGTATTTACGAGCAACAACAACGTGGGCAAAAATAAATCAGATAAAAATATTCGGTGAAATTACTTGGAGACCAAGCGTAAACTCTACAAACCGTGTGAATGATTTATATGATTTATTTCAATAACATCCTTAGAAATATTTATTGGCAACGCTATTGTTGAATATTTTCGCGCACAACATGCAAGGTAACCTATTTGATATGAACTGCATATAAGTAAAGGGAACATTTTTCCATATAGGAAAATCTACTTAAATTAATTTGTTTGGTTACCCGATGAAGTTTTTGACAGAAGACTTAATTTTATGTTGAACTACAGGAGAGTGGCCGAGAAGATGAATGCCAGCGAATATTTAATAAAGAATCACAGTATGCGATAAAAGTCCGCCAATTTTGACTTATGAAACAAGGTTAAAGATTGGTTTAATACAAACTTATCTTCAAATACGAGTACCCTTCGCGATCTTCAATCTTCATATTAGGCAATATAACGCTTATACAGGGTGTTTCAGTTTATTGTTGCATAACTTTAAGATTCGATAGAAATTTTAAAATTAATGCATAAAGTCTATATAAACATGGGTCGAAAAATGCGTGGCTTCCGAAATACAGGGTGTTTAAATTTACTTTCTAAAATAGTTTTTTTATATATTTCGAACAATATTTGATGTATAACAGTGAAAATTGGTACACAAGGGTTTTTTGGTACGACAAAACGAACCATGGGCATAGTTTTACTGTAGCCGCTAGAGGGCGCTCTCTACTGTACCTGTAGTGTATTAAAATGACCGAAAATTTTTTCTTAGTGCAATTGTTTGCTTTTTGAATAAAAAAACTGATTCTTCGCACTTTTCAACATAAAAAAGCTATCTTGTGAATTTTCGTTATAGTTAGCCGTTTTTGAGATATTTCGATTTTTGATGTTCGATGCATTTTTAATTATTTATGATAAAATAACGTTAAAAAGTCAGTATCTCGATAATTTTTAGAAGTAGGCTGAGCCTGTAAATATTTTTGAAATTGAAAGCAGAATAAGGTTAAATGTCAATTAGTTGACAGTTAGTTTTGTTGTCTGTTGAAACCTGGAACGTATTTTTGCAATTGTGAATGCACGAAATTTAGTTTCTTTTACCTGTTTTTTTTGTACGTTTTATAAAAATGCCATTTTTATTCGCCAATCAAGAGTTAGCGGATATTCATTTTGTGTATGGCTTTGTAAATGGAAACGCAGCAGAAGCAGCCAGAGAATACGCACGAAGATTTCCAAACAGACGACATCCAACTCGCTCAGTATTTGTAAGTGTGCATCGCCAAATAATTCAAAATGGTTTTGGAAATCTCCAAAGGGATCAAAACATAAATGTTCGTCAGCGCAGATTAACCCGTATGATTCTGCGTGAGGTTGATAGAGATCCGACCACAAGTGTTAGGAGAGTTTCTGGTGCCTTGGGAATTTCAGCAAGCCATGTTCACCGTGTTCTTAGAAATGACCATAGACGTCCTTACCATTTGCAACCTGTGCAAGGACTACAGCCAGGGGACGGAGAACGAAGAATCACATTTTGTCAGTAGATTCTTGATAGAACTGATAATAATAGGGAGTTTTTAAGTAACGTTTTATGGACCGATGAGTCATGCTTCACTAGACGTGGAGTGGTAAATTTTCATAATCAACATATTTGGTCGCATGAAAATGCGCATGCAGTTCGGGAACGAAATTTTCAGCATGAATTTAGTGTGAACGTGTGGATTGGTATGTACCGTAATCGACTATTTGGACCCAACCTTTTGCCTGCAAGGTTAAATGCTGCATCCTTCTTGGAAATTTTAAAGGCTGAACATGCAAATATGTGGGATGATGTTATGTTAGATTTAAGAAGATTGGCCTAGTTCCAGCTTGATGGTTGTCCAGCTCATTATTCGAGAATAGTTAGAAACTGGATGGACGAAAATTATCCAGAAAGATGGATCGGCCGTGGAGGACCAGTCGCCTGGCCTCCACGATCCCCTGACCTAAATCCATTAGATTTCTTTGTGTGGGGATTTCTAAAAGAAAAAGTGTACCAGACTCCCGTAACCACAGGAGATATGCTAATAGACAGAATCAGGAATGCATGTGATGAAATAAGGCCTTATTTGAATAATGCTATACTACGTTCGATCATTCGTAGATGTGAATTGTGTATTGAACAATTGGGTTTACATTTCGAGCAACTACTTTAGATTTTGTATGTTTGTTCTAACTATCCAATAGCATTTTAGTTGTAAATAATTAATTTAATTTGTTAAAAATAAAAACACAATCTAAACGATCATCTTAATTACTTGTAATGCCCAAATCGAAAATGTAAAAAAAAATATTATTTTCCCATAAATAATTAAAAATGCATCGAACCTTAAAAATCGAAATATCTTAAAAACGGCTAACTATAACGAAAACTCACAGGAGAGCTTTTTTATGTTGAAAAGTGCGAAGAATCAGTTTTTTTTTCAAAAAGCAAAAAATTGCACTAAGAAAATTTTTTCGGTCATTTTAATACACTACAGGTACAGTAGAGAGCGCCCTCTGGCGGATACAGTAAAACTATGTCCATGGTTCGTTTTTTCGTACTAAAAAACACTTGTATACGAATTTTCACTGTTATACATCAAATATTGTTCGAAATATTTAAAAAAAACTATTTTAGAAAGTAAATTTTAACACCCTGTATTTCGGAAGCCACGCATTTTTCGACCCATGTCTATATAGACTTTATGCATTAATTTTAAAAGTTCTATCGAATCTTAAAGTTATGCAACAATAAAATGAACCACCCTGTATACAACTTCCTCTACTAGAAGGTCATATAAAAAAGTTGAAGGGGGGATGTCAATTTACAGCCGGACACCGCGTAAGGTAGATTATTGTTTTTTTACAAGTTCATCTGTCTTTATTATCTGACCGGCCCTACTTGAAAGTATTGTTGCGTCCACATTGTATGTTCATGAAAAGTGCTCTGAAGAATTATGTATTTATTTGACTGTAAGATTCACAATGAAAAACTGACAGTTCTCTTCGATCCATGAAGGGCGCATTGTAGGTAGCGGAATCGATACCGGAACCGGAAGTACCCGCCAGCGATTTTATGGCAAAGCGCTGGCGTTGTTGTACGCCGCATCCGCATCGGCCACACGCCCAAATTTCAGTAACAGGTGATCTAGAGCTAAAGTGCATAACTATTGTCAATAATTATTGATTTTGAGCAACAGACCGCTTTTCGAGAAACTCGCGTCAAGGAGGTTGCTTCTGAACTTTTCAAGCGAAGCTGTGATCAGTTCATAAAGAGGAGATTACGATACTGTCTTCAAAAGGCTCAAACACCATATGTGGAACTAAAACTAGGCATGGCTCTTTCCACAGTTTTTGGGCGGTTACGACACAATATCATGCGAAATAAGTAAACAAATAGACTATACTATAATATCTTCAAAGCATAATTTCCCTAATACTCGTTTTACAGTCATCAAAAGCAAGAGAAATGTTGATCACACGCAAGCTAACTAACAAAATAGCTGATTCTTGCTGTCATCTTCTTGCAACCATCTTGCATGAAAATCAATCCGTTGGATTTATTATTCAAGTTTGTCTGCAATTATGGTGAAATAGTTTGTAACTTACACGTTACAAAGCATGCAAATGTGCCTAGGCCTGTGCGGTGGTTTGTGTGGTTATACATATTTAATTGTTTATAGATATATATGTACGTTTGATTGTGTTTCGATGTTGGATGGTCGGCGATTGAACCCAGTTTTTGAATATTAAAACCATGAGTTATATCAGCCGTTCCTGCTGATATGATAGGAATACTGCCGACGATGCTACTAATTTCCTAGAAGACCTAGAGTTTACTTTATTGTTCTCAACACATTTTACAGTCAGTCAGATTTAAGCCTTTGTACTGTTTACATCATAATAACATTGTAATAATTTTGTAAAAGTACAGTTTTGAGTTTTGTATTTTCGAAAAATAAACTTTTTAAAAAGCGATCTCGAAGCATCGATCTTATAACTGGCGCAGTCAATCCAGTAGGATCAGAAATACGCGACCCGGGAAAGACTTTCGCAAACCGTCGCGACGGGACTTTTCGGGACTCTATCCGGCCTTTTTGGACTTGGTGGCATTCGTGTAGTGGCAGTGAGCACTGGAGTGGATTCATATTTTTGGATACCCAATCCATCGAGGAACCGGCGTGAACAGCTACATACGAAGGGCATCGGAATTTGGGACCACATTGCCCAAGTTCGCAAGGATTCCAGCCTGGGGAAGACAACATTGCAGAACCAGCTAGGATCTTTATAGGAGTAAGAGATGCTAAAGATCGCTTTCTTAGTGTTGTAAGTGCAGTTTATTTTTTTCCATTTATCGCTTCAAATTTCAATGAGTATTGATATATCGCAAGCCCTTGAGAATTTGGACCTTAATACTGACTCTCCAAATACTCGACGGTACTCTAATATACTACGTGAGCCCATACTTTCACAAGTCCCTGTACATTCAATACCTACAAGTATTACTACAACTATGGCTACTTTTAGGCCCGAATACTTAAGTTGTGTGCCCGAATTTGACGGCAACAGTAACGATCTCAATCGATTTTTGCGTGTAAGCAAATCCTTGATTGACAATTTTTATGATCATTCCAATCCAAACAATTTTCAAAATACATTTTTATTGAACTCCATTCTTTCAAAGCTGAGAGGACATGCCAAATCTTTAATAAACATTCATTCAGTGAACACCTGGAGTGAACTCGAAACTTTATTAGTTACTAGTTTTTCTGACCAACGTGATGAAGTGTGCTTACATAGAGACCCTTGCTTACTAAAGCAATATCAAAATGAGAGCCCTCAAAAATTTCACGAAAGATGTTTGCATATTTTAAACAATCTGTGTAGCTACGTTAATATCCACGAAGCTACCGAAAGTGGTAAAGCAATAAAACGCGATTTGTATCAAAAACTTGCGTTAAAGACTTTCCTTTCAGCTTGAAAGAACCATTGGGCACCACTGTCAGGTGCATGAAACCAACCTCCTTGAGCGAAGCTCTTCAATTAGTGATTGAAGAACAAAATGTGCATTATTTCCAAAACGTTTCATATAGAGTTAAGACAGATTCACAGAATTTTACAAATTTTCAAAATTCGCAGTTCAGACCTGCACGCCCAGTTAATATGCCTTATCAAAATTTTAATTCTCGTACGCCTAATAGCTTTTTCCGTGCGCAATTCCCATCTCAACCCATCCAAATTCAACCTAGGCCAAACTTAAATCAGCGTTTCCCGACTAACGCTGAAGTCTTTGGCAACCAACAAACAAAGAATCCGAATACAAACGTTTTTAAGCCCAATTCTTCAAATCCAAGAAATCTTCCAAGGCCGACACCGATGAGTGTCAGCACAAGAAACACAATACGTCCACCATTCGCTCCAATTCCGGCGAACACACCTCGACCTCAGCAAAATTTTATCTTTGAGGAACTGTATAACACCGAGTTAAATGATAACGCAACATATGAAACTTATGATACAGGCAATTTTGCTACTAACGTCGAAAATAATTACGATGAATTCTATGATGACCCCAACCAAAATAATTGTCAATACGATCATTACAATACCGATCAAAATAATGAACTTGACATGCCCAACCCAACCTCGACGTCAGGAAATGAAAATTTTCCCCCAGCCAGCCAGGTTATTCAACCGACATAAACAGTGAAATTATATCGTTCAATGCTAGCAACACAAAAGGATTGAGCTATATAGTTTTTCCCGAATATGACATAAAACTTTTGATTGACTGCGGGTCTACTAGGTCATTTATAGATCCAGACATCGCATTCAAATATTTTCCACAACAAATCAAAAATGAACCATTCATTGTTTCGACTGTATTTCAGAAATCCGCCCATAAATTCAGTACTTTAATACCAGCATCCAAAATTTTCAATTTGCCTCATCTAAAGGAATTAAAATTTTACTTGTTCAAGTTTCATGATTTTTTCAATGGTTTGATCGGTATGGATAACTTAGAAGAATTACAGGCAAGACTCTTATTTCAAGAAGGGTTTCTTGTGACACCGTATGCAAAAATCAAGTTGCTTTATCAAAAACCTAAGAATAATTTGAATTTTGTTACCATCGAACCTCGCACTGAGCTTGTCATAAAAGTTAAAACATCCATAAGCGATGGCGAAATTATTATACCCCACCAAAAAATCCATAATTGTGAAATACCGGAATGCTTGACTATTGCGAAAGATAGTTATGCTTTGACGACCTTACTGAACAATACGACAGATACCGTTACACTCGACTTTTCTAAACCCCTTTCTGTTGAACCATTTTACCAGTCTATACATCCGACGATATGTCAAGAATTTGATCTTAATAATATCAACGATTCTCCAGAAAATAAACTAGACTATTCCAAAATTAGAGTAGACCACCTAAATTCAGAAGAACAGTCCGCAATCCTCAAACTTTGCAAAGAATTTTCGGATATATTTTATCGTGAAGGCGAACCACTAACTTTCACAAACAAGATAAAACATCAGATTCGAACTACTGATGAGATCCCAATTTATTCCAAGACCTACCGGTACCCCTTTGTTCACCGACAAGAAGTAAATGACCAAATCCAAAAAATGTTGAAATCGAACATTATTAGGCAAAGTAATTCGCCATATTGCTCGCCCATTTGGGTTGTGGCTAAGAAGATGGATGCCTCTGGCAAACAGAAATGGCGCGTCGTAATAGACTATCGTAATCTTAACGATAAGACTATTGATGACAAATATCCACTTCCCAATATAAACGACCTGCTGGACAAACTAGGAAGATGCCACTATTTCAATACGTTGGATCTTGCTAGTGGTTTTCACCAAATAGAAATGGATGAGAAAGACATTGAAAAAACAGCATTTAACACCGAAAATGGCCATTGGGAGTTTTTGAGAATGCCGTTTGGTCTTAAAAATTCACCAGCCACGTTCCAACGAGTGATGGATAACATCCTCCGAGGAATTCAAAACGAAAAATGTCTCGTTTACCTCGATGACATTATCGTATTTTCGACATCTCTTCAAGAGCACATAGAAAGGCTACGATCTGTCTTTACCCGACTACGCGAATCTAACTTTAAAATTCAGTTAGATAAATCCGAGTTTCTAAGAAAAGAGGTTGCATACCTCGGACATATAGTAACTCCTAAAGGCGTGAAACCTAACCCCGACAAAATCTCAGCAATACAAAATTTCCCTATACCAAAAACTAATAGGCAAATAAAAAGCTTTTTAGGACTCTTAGGCTATTATCGGCGATTTATTCCAAATTTCGCTCAACTCACGAAACCTCTCACTAAGTGCCTCAAAAAAGGCGCAAAAATTGTTCACGACGACGAATTTGTATCATGTTTCGAAAACTGTAAGACATTACTTACCAACGACCCAATACTTCAGTACCCAGACTTCACAAGACCGTTCAATTTGACAACTGACGCAAGCAATGTAGCTTTAGGGGCAGTTCTTAGTCAGGGTCCAATCGGTAGTGATTTGCCTGTAGCTTATGCGTCACGAACCTTAAATGATTCGGAAAGAAATTACAGCACTACCGAAAAAGAGTTGTTAGCTATAGTGTGGGCTACCAAATATTTCAGACCTTACCTCTATGGGCAGACCTTCAATATTATAACAGATCATAAACCCCTCCAGTACCTTTATTCATTAAAGGAAGGCGTCTCCTCAAAATTAATGAGATGGAAAATGAAACTTGACGAATATAATTTCAAAATCATCTATAAAAAAGGCAAACTCAAAACAAATGCTGACGCTCTTTCTAGAATCGAAATTCATACTAAGGAAACTAACGATTTTTGGGAACAACTCGATGACTTCCTTGGAGAAGCCTCCAACTATCAGAATCAAAGAATTACCTTTGTAGATCAAAATTTAAACACACCTCCCACGACACAAGCTAATCCAAATTCACCACTGATAATTCAAGATATTAGCTACCCCAATTTAAACCCTGAACTAGACGATATCTCAATGATTGTCAACTTGGACAATGAAACAGATCAACCTGACTGTCAGGAACTTCCTACCGTTGACAATACAAATACTGACAAAGATATAATCAATGAAACAGAACAAACTGACTACCACGAACTTCCTTTTGTTATTGACAAAACCAATACTAATGAAGACGAACTTGACAAGGATGATGAAACCCGGCACTCTAATAATCAACACCCGGTTGTTACAATTCCTATATCAGACCAACCATTGAACTTTGGCCAAAATCAGATCGTAATTAAAACGGTCCTGCACTCTCCCGCCAAGCCGAAAATCATAATTTTATTCGAGAGAAAACAGCGGCTATTAGTGCAAATTTCAAAGAACAACCTTGAATCAGATGTTGTAAATTTTGTCAAGGAATATATTGTACCCGATGTCCCATACTATATATATTTCGAAGATCCTGACATATATGAACCCTTCTCAGGCGCTTTACAAAAGTATTTTAAATGGCCCTCTATCAAGTTTAAAAGGTGTCTTGAAAAACTTCTAGACATCACTAGTAATGATGAAATTAAAAGTTTAATACAAAATTATCATGAAGGGAAATCAAATCATCGCGGGATCGATGAAACCTATTCTCGCTTAAAACAAAAGTACTATTGGCCAAATTTGAAAAGTTCCGTTCAGTCATACATAAATGACTGCGAAATCTGTCAACAAGCCAAATACGAGAGACACCCTGTTAAAGCGCAAATGAATATCACTCCCACTGCTGTGAAGCCATTTGAAATAATTCACATGGACACATACACATTTGAAAAATCTAAATTTTTTACCATTATCGATAGTTTTTCAAAGTACGCTCAAGCTTACCATCTCAATTCAATGACAGGTACCGAAGTAGCTGACAACCTTATCCGATACTTTTCCCATCATGGAATCCCGACACAAGTTATTACTGACAATGGCACCGAGTTTAAAAACTCAGTCATATCCGAGTTATTAGGTCTACATGGAATCGAAATACATTTCTGTTCCCCGAACCATCCCCAGTCAAATGGCGTAGTCGAAAGATTTCATTCGACAATATCTGAGCAACTCCGAATTTTAAACACTCAAGGCTTTCAAAAAACATCTGTCCAAATGAAAATGATATACGCAATCTTAGCATACAACAACTCTGTTCATTCTGTGACTAAATTAAAACCCATCGATGTCATAAATGGTCATCTCAGTGAAAAAGATACATTTGACATCAGCCTAGACCAAATTTTGTTGAATGATTATGTAGAACAACACAAAGCACGCAGTAAGCTATTATATACCAAAATCAACGAGGCGCTTGTTCAAAATAAAGAAAAAGTAATTGAAAAGGCAAACATAGCTCGAGATAGTGCAAAAATATTTCAACCAGGTCAGAAAGCATTCGTTAAGAAAAATATACGTCAGAAAAATGCAAATAAATTCCAAAAATCATGTACACTAACATCAGTCGATCCTGGTAAAAAGACCGCTACTACTGATAAACACAATAAAGTACATATCGATAATTTGAAGCGTCCCCTTCGCAAACCATATTCATTTAGCAACTAAATGTTTCTCTCCAAGTACGACATACATACATGTAGGTATTATTCATTTGCAGATTCCTGAAAGTAACGGTTGGACTTCAGGATAGCATAACTATACGTAACCTCGACAACAATCCAGGACTACTTCCCGTGGAAATTGTTGAAGCAAAAGTAAAAGACTATGACTTTTCACTCATTCATTATTATGATATGAATCCCATCATTTCTGAAATTGAAAAATTATCAATTTCCTCCTCACGTATAGCAGAAACCATTTCTTCAAATTTAAATGTCACTACATATTTGTCCAATTATTTCAGAACATTAAAATTTGTTCAGCGACAGGTAGAACAAAAGTTACATAATATATTTCCCCATACAAAGCGAGGAAAAAGAGGCATTGGGTCGATATTCAAATCAATAACTGGAAACCTTGACGCCAATGATGGCGAACGTTTCGAAAATCTAATTCAAGAGCTTCAAAATAATCAAAGAGAATTGACTAACAGTGTCACACAGAATAATGCACTGTCAGTATCTCTAATTGATAAGTTCAATAAAACTGTTCAGCAAATCTGTCATAATGAACAATTGCTGAATAATAAAATTAATACCATATATGCAATTGTTCATCGTACTACAATCGATTCAGATCAGCATAAATTCATAGTAGACACAGTATCTCAAATTATGAACAGCTACAAAGTAACTCTGTCAATATTACAAGACGTTGAAAATTCAATAATTTTTGCACGTCTTGGAACAATTCACTCTAGCATTATTACAACCGAAGAAATTTTTGGTGAACTGAAACTATTGAGCTCAAGATTAGGCCAGGAAAAATTTGCGATTCCAGTTTTACTAGATAACATACCAACTTTTGAAAAAATAATCAAAATCTCCAGTTATTCTGTGGGCAACAAAATTACATTCGTTTTATCATTCCCAATCTCATACTATGAGTCATTTAACTTATATCGTCTCTTTCCAATCCCGATATATTTTGAAGGTCAATTTAAGACTATCATTCCAAAGGAGCCTTATTTGGTAAAAAATGAATTGCACTTTGCACTTTTCGGCGACATTTGTACTGAAATTGCTCCTAAAAAGTTTCTCTGCGAGAAGACCATCTTGCGAGACATTAATGGTCCATCACCCTGTGAACTTGAACTATTCAACGGAAGAAACGCCCCTGCATGTGCCCGAACTCCACTGATAATCAATCAGCCAAGTATCGAACGAATCCAACGGACTAATCAATGGGTATTGATCCTGCCACTACCAGAAGTTATCAAAATGGAATGCCACGAAGAAATGCAAATGAAAAGATTGACGGGAACTTACCTACTTTATATTCCTGTCAACTGTCAAGTAGTGATGCAAAGTTTCGTTACTTTTAGGACTTCCGAAATTAATCACCAAATCATCAAAAATGAACCCGAAACGATTGTCGCGGGCCAACCTATAATATTCCCGGATTTAAACCTGGACACTAAAGACGACATCACAGAAACAAATTTCAGTTTGCATCTAGAAAAAATTAAGCTAGACGAGTTAAGTAAAATCAAGTCAAGCATTATCAACAACAAACCCAACTTCAAAAAACCTACAGAATTTTTTATACCGTGCCTGGACACTGATAATATATGGATGTATATTACTCTTGGGTGTCTACGCAGTCTGGAAAACCATTTTGAAGAGGAGGAAGCTCAGAAATAGAAGTATTCAACAACCAGAAGTCGAACTTCATCCTATTCAACTTCCTTGAAGAATTCTTCCCCGAAGTTGAATCTCAGGGGGGAGGAGTTATATCAGCCGTTCCTGCTGATATGATAGGAATACTGCCGACGATGCTACTAATTTCCTAGAAGACCTAGAGTTTACTTTATTGTTCTCAACACATTTTACAGTCAGTCAGATTTAAGCCTTTGTACTGTTTACATCATAATAACATTGTAATAATTTTGTAAAAGTACAGTTTTGAGTTTTGTATTTTCGAAAAATAAACTTTTTAAAAAGCGATCTCGAAGCATCGATCTTATAACTCATGTGTTCTGAAGGGTAAGGAACCAAAATAAAAATATTAGGTTAGTAATGTGACAGGGAACATTTCATTTGTTTAGGTTGGCTAGACTTGCGTTATTGAATCAAGGAAAAAAGGCTCGCAAGCAACAGTCTTTAAGGGAAATTGCGCACTGCCGATCCTTAGTGCAGCTGGAATTCATTCTTGCACACACTCATGAATTGAGTGATAGAGTACAGTTGTTTTCATCCACCTTCTATAAATTCAGTGCAGACTGTCAACCTTGAAGTTGGATATACAGACATTGATGTATATATCGAATACCAGCAAAGGTCAGTTTTCGCTAGTAGTAGTAGAACGGTTTTTACTAATTTCGAGAATGCTATCATATTCTTAGAACTTCCAACCCGTCTCTTTCAATACCTAAAACAAGTCATCTGAATCATCAAAACGGGATGTCTGAATAGATTTTTCTGTTTTTCCCATAAAAATTTATGAAAATCCAGATGTAATTTTTAAGTAATTTCTATGTGTACGACAAACCGCTGGAAACGAGTGATATGGTTTTACATGATGTAACATCCGAAAAACATCATTCAATTCCAAATCCCCCGCAATATATTTTTAAGATGCAACGTATCACCCAAACAGTTGAATCGATTTTGATTCTTATTCTTTTAATGTAATATCCGAAACTTATCTTGTGGTTTTCATGCTGACAGTCCCCTATGTTTGTCTACCTGAAGCAAACCACATATACAGGTATGTTCAAAATTTCTCTTTATTGTACAAATACGACGGTTCGGTCCCAACGGAGACCCTTTTCAAGTATAATCGACACTTTTGACGATATATTTTGTTTATATGTCTTCCAGGTGACACTTTGATTTATTTTATTTACTCATTCCTATGAGGCGTCCATCGTTTATCGCTTTCTAGAGCTGAACGTGCTTTTGGGAACCGGAATACCTACCTCAGGAGGTTTTGCGCTTTGCTGCTTTTGCACCGAGCCATCTTAAAATTCCAATGATGGCTTCATGCAATCTCAGCATGCTACAGCACCGGTCACACACTATTGTATAGGGCGCGGTAGAGAGGATGGACGGTTTAAAAGAGTACTACCCATCCCAAAAACGTCCGTCCCCTCTGCCGCACCCTGTATATAAATGTGTAAATGAAATGTAAAACAAACGAAGTGTCAGATATATAGATAGACAAGATATATTCGCTGAAGTATCAAATGCACTTAAAAAAGGTCACCGTTGGAATCGAAACGTGTACAATAAAGAGGAATTTTAAGCACATTTATGTGATTTGATTTAGCCTGCCAACCATTGGCGATTGCCTCCTTTTTTTGAAATAACTTAACCGTGGATACTCTAGCTATAACATAAAACCGCATTTTTAAATCGCCTGTTTTTTATATTTATTAATCGATACTTGCACATCATTCATGTTTTTAAAATTCTCAAAACACCGGTTAGCAAACTTCTAGTCCAACATCTTACAGTTATATAACGGCACAGGCGAAACGCCCAACGTTTTTCAGAGCACGTGGTTTCAATAATTAGGCAGTGAAGTCATGAACGTACCGGATCAATACCGGAGTTGTAAAGAATTCGTTGACAAACAGCAAAAGAAAACAACCTTATTGTGGTTTGATTCAGCCTGACAGACATAGGGGATTCTTCTTTTGTGTGAAATAACTTATTCGTGAGTATTTTAGCTATAATAAAGAACAACCCGTTCAGCATATTTGAAAAGGTGGTTTTTATATTTTTTAATCGATACTTGCACAATATTATGAACGATGTTTCTCCAACTTCTAGAATATCGGTTAGCAAACTCCTGAGCCAACACCTTACAGTTATACAGGGTGGCCAATATATAACTGATTGATTTAAATTGCGCGCCATTTTTGATATACGCATTTCAGTAGGTGGCGCCATTGTAGTTGTTTAAAGCACATCTGTCGAATTCAACATGGAGCGCTACACAATCCTACAACGTTAAAACGTTTTACTTGAATAACCAGTTGATTGTTGCAACGATTCGGAATCTACGACAAGATTTCTCTGCCCAGTGTCAACACCGTTCGTCAGTTGGTACGGAAATTTGAACAAACAGGTGAAGTTAAAGTCTTGCCAAGGTTGGGCCGTGTAAGAACTGGGTATTCACTGCACGTCACTGAGCACTATTTTAAAAAAGCATTTGCATTTGCGGCCATACAAAGTTCAGTTAAGCCAAGAACTAGAGCCTAGAGAACATGCAATACCCAAAATAACGATTTTTACCGACAACTGATACTGAGCGATGAAGCCCACTTCGATATGAAGGGATTTGTTAATAAGCAGAATTATCATATCCTGGCATTAGAGAACTCTCGTGTCATCCATCAACGACTACTACATCCTCGTCGAGTCACAGTTTGTTGCGGTATAGAGGTGTCATTGGACCTTACTTCTTCAAAGACGCTGCAGGTAATTCTCGTACTGTCACTGGCGAGCGCTACCGTGATATGGTGCAAAACTTTCTGACTCCTAAAATCCAACAAATTAACCTGCAAAACATGAGGTTCTAGCAGGACAGAGCAACTTGTCACACAGCTAGGGAAACAATGAATCTTTTGCGAATAATATTTCCGGGGCGTGCAATTTCTCGATTTGGTGATGTCAACTGGCCACCAAGGCCACCGGATTCAACTGCTCCTGACTTTTTTAAGGGGATTCTTGAAAACCAAATACTGCAGAGTCAAGAGGGCTCAGATTTGCGCGGATTCTATAGGCGGACATTTGTCTGATATTGTTTTTCATACATGATTTCTAAGTTTCAAAATATTCAGAATGAATGGACGTTTTTTACTTCATTTCACAAATATTCAAGATACAAACCAGTCAGTTACTTATCGCCCACCCTGAATAACGGGTCAGGCGAAACGCCCAAATTTCTTCAGAGCACGTGATTTCAATAATTAGGCGGCGAAGGCGTGAACGTACCGGATCAATACCGGAGTTGTAAAGAATTCGTTGACAAACAGCAAAAAAACCCAACCCTTCCTGCAGCAGTCCACCCGCCCCGTTACAGCTTCTCCCGGCCGAGTGCGGCTGGTGGTCTGCCAGAACCGACCGCGTTGCTTCGTTGTGTAGGTCAGTGGGGCTGTTATTGCTGTCCTGCTATCCTGCTGCCGCCTATGTTGCTGTGTTGCTGTTATCCTGCTGCGGAGGACGCCAAGCGGCGCGAGGATGCCATGCGTCGCGGAATGCCGGCAATGCGCTGTTGCCGTTACTGCTCGATGTCAACAGCGATTATTATCCAGATGCTTATATCGACTGGACCGTTACGGTGTTGAGATATGGAAATAGGCTTTCTGCGTTCTTATCAACAGGCAGTTGTTGTAGTGGAGATCCGTTAGACGTGAAAACACGATAGCCTCGAAACCTGGGTCCAGTGAATGGATTTTCGAGATTTTTGCTGGAAGGCGTTTAAAATATACAGGGTGATCTCAAAGATGGGACTTTTTTTTACAGAGCGCATAGATCAGGGAACCAAAAAATTTTCCTAATAATACATACCATATGCCAAAGCCTTAAGATAACCGAGTTATTAAGTTCCGAAAAACTTTAAATGGGCTAGCCCAACCCTGCTAGCTCCTGCTTCTCTTCCTCCTCCGTGAAAAGGTATGATGCTCTGTGGTACTATGTGAAACAGTCAAATCAGGCGCCGCGTGGTGTGTAGGTTAACCTAGCTTATAGACAAGACGCATTCGAAAAATTGAAATTGGTACATTCATAGAACAATAACGTAGTTATAATAATAATAATAATAATAATAATAATAATAATAATAATAATAATAATAATAATAATAATAATAACAATAATAAGGATGCCGGATATTCCTAAATGTTAGCATATTTGCACTACAACATATGCAAACACTTCGGAATCGAAGTATCACAGAATTGGTATGATCACATTCCTAAAGCTGTTGAAAAACGTAATGATGTTGTAATCATTTGGGACCAACAAATTCAAACCGTCATCGACAGGACAATATCGGTTAACAAGCCAGATATTGAGTTAAAAGACTTTTCCAAAAGCAGTGTTACATAACTGATGTGGCTATACCATCGGATGCATCTGTAAAAGGAAAAGAATCTGAAACGATGTTAAAATACCAGGACCTGAAAATCGAAATACAAAGAATGTGGGGTTTGAAAGCACAAATAGTACCAATCGTTATAGGCGCTACTGGAACCCTGCAAAAGAATTTCCAGCACCAGGTCATCAAGATTCCCGGTAACGCAAAACAACATACCATAAACACTCTACAAAAAGTGGCGATAATGGGAACGGCCCACATATACTAAGTGACATATAAATCCGAACACCCAGTTTAAATGGTTTTATTTTAATAAAATTTTGTATAAGTACTTAATGAAGCATAATAAGTAAATGATAAAAATTTCAAAATGATTGCACTGCTTTAAAGCCCTTTGACCTTTAATAATGTGTGGATGCACCCTGATGTGTTACGCATTCTCCAACGCGCCTAGGCATGCTTCTGATCAGGTGGTCAATGTCCTCCTGTGATATCTCATTCCAGGCAACCACCAACTCCTCTCGGAGTGCTTCTAGAGTCTGAGGAGGACGTTGCAAATTGAGCAATCTCCTACCCATCATATCCCACACGTGCTCAATTGGGGATAAGTCGGGAGATCTTGGTGGCCATGTGACATCATTATGTTGAAAGAAGTCTATTGTGACTCTTGCAACATGTGGTCGGGCATTATCTTGTTGGAAAGTTGGATCTGCCAGGGTGTCAAGATAGGGTAAAAGATGGGGTTCTAGAACTTCGTGGATATAACGCTGCGCGTTCATGTTACCTCTGATGAAGATTAAAGGTGACCTGGAACTATAAGCTATAGCACCTCAAACCATAACTCCAACAGTGTGATGAACATGTCTTTCAACAAAAAACTGTGAATTCCTCCTTTCACCACGTCGCGTTCTAACCCTGGCACGACCATCGTGCATGCCTAAACAAAATCGAGACTCGTCACTAAAGACAATACTGTTCCATTCCTGATCCCAGAGTGACCGTTGTCTGCACCACTAAAGGCGATTACGTCGGTGTTCTCGAGTTAAAGGGAGCACCCAGTGTGGCCGGTATGAAAACAAGCCAAAACTTTTCATTCGTCGGTAAGCACTTCGCATGCCAATAGGTCTTCCGTGTTCTGCAAACCATTCATTTGCAATGGACCTGGTAGTGGAGAAACGGTCCCTTAAGGCCAATAATCTTAGGCGGCGATCTTCACGGTCTGTTGGTCTACGGCGGCGTCCAGTGCCCCTTGCTCTTTGCGTACGGCCTTCTCGAAGCCATGCCTGACAACACCTAACCACAGTGTCTACACTTCTTTGCACTCTAACTGCAATTGCCCGAAAAGAAAGTCCAGCTTCCCGAAGTCCCACTATACGGCCCCTATCAAACTCACTAAGTTGACGAAATCGTACAGGTCTCCGTACTCTAGGCATCGTAACCGATCTTAAAGGATGTTAAGAACCAAAATCCGCCAACGTTAATTCTTTACTGCGGCTGAAATATTCATTTTTAGAGCGTTAGTGAATTTAAAAAAAGCAGTATAAAAACCGGAATGTCCAACTGATAAGGCTGAACATTTTTTCACTTGTTATTTACAGTAAGATAAATACATTCACCAACTTTTATTAAAATAAAACCATTTAAACTGGGTGTTCGGATTTATATGTCACTTAGTATAATTAGACGTAGTCTATCATAAATACACCACAACGCATTCTTCCTCAAGGTCTAGGCAAGACCTCGGAGAATAGCATAATTCCTCCAGGCATTCGACGAACATCCACTATGCTAATGGAGTGAAGGTCGCAAAAAAAAATAATAATAACAATAATAATAAGGTTGCCGGATGCTCTAGTCTAGCAAACGACGCCTACCTAGCTAGGCATAATATAGTGTTGCAGCCATTATTCATCAAAAATAGGTCTGAAAATTGGGCTCTTGGAAAAGGCTGTTCCCAATTATAAATACGTATCTACCGCGGTTATAGAAAACGATACGTCACTGCTCTATTGGGATCGCCCAATAATAAGAGATAGGCACATACAGCACCACAGGCCTGACATTGTATACATAGACAAAAACGAGAAGTCTGCCCTGATAATAGATATAGCAGTTCCCCTTACTATTAACTTGAAAACGACAGATGAAAAGAAAATGAAGTATGAGGACTTAGCGATTGAAATGAAGCGCTTATGGAAACTGAATAACGTAAGCATTGTACCCATTGTCTTCTCGGAGTGGTAACAAACCGTTTCCTACAACATCTTAAAGCAGTAGACCGTCCTAAAGGGATACTGGATCCTATCCAAAAAGCGGCTATTCTTGCCACTTGCCGCCTAGTAAGGAAATTTCTGGCAATAGGATAAGGTGAACTTTTTCCCTATACAGCCGATGCATACCTTCCAATGGGAGAGAAGAAAAGGAAATAATAATAATAATAATACTAACAGTATTATTATTAATAATAATAATATACTTATAATAGTAAGCCTTTCTGACCAACAGCTTATCGCGAATAACACAGCAATTCATAAAAACAAAAGTTACACAAGATTGTAAATTTAACTTAGGAAACGTAATTAATTCTTTATCTCATTAAAATTGCAATCAAAGGTGTCACAGTTGTTAGCAATCTTATTGACATTGTTACAGGTCATATTAACTAGTGCTTTTGATAATAAGTTAGTCTGTGCTCTTTAACATAAAAAAGGAACACCAGTTCGTGAAGCTAATCGTACCACCAGAAATTGTAACTGCGAGAGAATTTGGGTACAGTCGATTTGTTCGAGCAACAATTTGAAAAAATTGATTCCGTCGCTGCTCTTAAGGTTGAAAATAAAACTTTTATAGGTCACTATACTCGGGCTACCTCTTGAATTGTATATTAGCGTTGAAACTAAGAAACTTCTTCTTCCTTATCGATAGCATCAACATCTTGTTTATAATATAATAAGAGACCCATATTCAAGTTTTGTCAAGCATTGCCAAAGCTCCTACAGTTTCTTATTATAAAGCCATACGTTTTAATTTAATTTGATTGATTTGGTTAATATGATCATTGAAGGTTAGTTGCTGGTAAAGTAGACAAATAAATCTCTCACAGTCTCACAACGCGCCAATCCACAATCCTCCATTGTGTAGTTGTACCATATAGGATTATTTTGTCTGAAAAAAGTGAGTACGTTACATCTGCAAATAATTAGAAGAATGTTGTTATTTTCACACCATCTTCGTACAATATTTATTTGTTCAAAGTAGCAAAATGCAATCCTCTATCGAGAAAATAGCAGAGTGAAATTTTAAATCGTCGGCAAACATGAACTTAAGACATGCCAAAGAGTTACATAAGCCATGAATGAACAGTAGGGGTCCTAAGTTAGCCTTGAGGAACACCGCTGGTAGAAATGTAAGCATGCAAATAGTATCCATTGTAAAAATATAAGGTTTTCTTTCAGAGAGATAGGACGTCAAAATCGCAATATAGGTGCTATTAAAGTGCTATTTATCAATTTGATTTTTGATCACTGTGTACGTCTTAAAGATCCTATTGCTGTTCCGCGAGTGTATGCTGAACGTTGTCCTCGATGTTTACATCAGAGCTAAGTACGCTTGTGTGTATCGTTCAAAAGCCGTGTCGGTGGACACAGTATAGGACCTAGAGAGCCCCAAATATTGCAAATTTAGGAAGTAGTAAGCAGACTTCTGTTTTTGAATCGAAAGTATTTTTCAATTTTTGTTTTGCTTCTTCGTTGCTGCCTTTCCGCAAATTACCTTTGTTATTTCGAACTTAAATTGACAAATTACAGAAGGTTTATAAATTCGATAACAAATCCGGAATAGAAATCATACTCTGAGGTGAAAGCGTAAAAAAGTCTTATTTCAAAAGCAGTCTCCAGAAAGTTACATCATTTCAGGCATGTTCGAACCGTAGCGAATGGAAGCCAGATATCTGAAAAGTAAATTTCAATATCGGTGATTAGATAGAAATCGGAGGATCATCGTATCGTTTGACCTTTCTTTGGGGAATTGATGTGAAAAATTGGAAATTCAGGACATACTCGTACCTGCTACTGCTAGTTATAAAACTTCTGGGTATTTTTCATCTTGGCGTGTCTACAAAAATCTCATATATTTACTTGTTGTGTCGTAGGCTGTATATATTATTATATAGCAAAACTTGACCTAGATTTGGTTCAAGAAGCTAGGAGTAATTTGCTCACAGAATATGTACAGTGACAGGTGTGGTGATAAAGTTGTACATCCCTACTTTGAAACAAGTTGTGGATCTATAACTATTTCCCATTTCTCCACATCTAGTACCCTTTCTGTCAGTGGCATAGATAAGGGGGGCCTGCCCCTCTCCAAATGGTACAAAATGCCAAGCACGTTATGGGTGAATTTGCCTATCTTCAAGTAAACTATTTATCTATTCATCCCAAACTTTGCAAAGCAGTAGTTAATTCACATGTTCTTAGACAAATGTTCTTGGTTTGGGAAGCGGGATGCTTTGCTGAAGGTTTTATTTTAATGCTATTATGATAAAGTAGATGGTAGTCTCAAACATTTAAAACCTGTTTTAGTAGTCATTCTTATATTTGTTTCGTATAAGTCTTTGGCGATTTATCCAGTGAGATACATGTTTATTTTTTATCAGCTCCAAGATTTTTTTGAATTACGACGCTTCAAAAATACTGAATATTACAGCGTCTGCAGAAACAAAATTTCACATACCTTTTCGGAAAAGCATGCTTTTGATATTCTCGAACTCGTTAACGTTCTTTGCACTGTTTCCACTACAGAAGTGGAAAATATAAAATCGTGTAAATTCTCTCAGATAGGGTAGAAAAGTCAGGTTGCCTTTTTTTTGGCTCAAATTCGCTTCAATATTATTTGCAGCCCACCATGCGCGAAACGTTGTCTTATGGGAAATAAAATGTATTCTTTTTTACTCTATGTCACCGTATAGGCCCCACCCAGGTCCTATACACGTCACAGCTTTCTATCGTTCTATTAAGACATACATTCAACATATTTTTAAATGTGGAACACTCATATTTGTTACACCTTCGCCAAAATTATAAACATCAATGCGTATGACGTGCACATTCGCCATTATTTTAAAGCCCATTGTATTGATACGGAAATTGAGGAGCGTAAGTGTTTATGTTTCAAATATTATTACGTCCAATAAGCTCCACTGGATTAACGACAATTTCTAATGGGCAATTTGGTTCTGATGATGCCGTAGCAAGAATTTTTATTTCAAGAATCTGGAAAACAAAATAAATTGTCATAAACACGCTTCCACGCATTACAACTGCAATCTTTTCACAAAAGCTATTTTTGCAGATTCCCTTGGTCATTTCTTCTATCTCCTTATACGTTTGATGTCCTTTTCGAAATCAGTATCCAAAATAACACCAGCTTGCCGAGTTAAATTCACATGTGACAACGGGGAACGAAGCTTTGCCTTGAGAAACTTCAATTTTGAATTTCGACCAGATTCACTTCCATGGATAAATCGGATGCGTGGATTACGAATCTGGTGTCTGTTTTGCACATAGATCAACTGGAAATCCCAAAAGTACCATGTTACTGCTGCTAACTTTTTGATAGCCAGTTTCTAAATCAGTATCCCAGATTACTCAGAGTACTGTGTTAAGGTTTCTTGTAGCAACGGGTGATAACTTGATAAACATAATAAACCTTGACTGCTTCACTGCAAAACTGACTGTCAGGCAAGGTAGCATTATCGTGCTTTCATATTAGCATTTTATTTTCCATAAACATGTCCTAAATGGGTGCTTAATGACACTAAGAATTTAATGTCAGGCTACTCTCCATGACTATACAGTTAATGGACTGCACTGCCTGACATTCAACATAATGATATGAAGGTGGTATACAGCTTATTCAAAAATACTATCCTAATCTATAATCGATGATAAACTTATGATTTTATATAGTATAGTATAACAGAAAGTATATAATACAGGATTTCCGCAGAGTTCGGGGTTTCCTTATAATAAAGCTAATGTGTGGTGAAACGTGAGCGAACAAGTATAAAAAAAAATAAACGAAAACGTACTCACTGTTCAGATGAATTGAAATTCCAAGAACGGCTTTGTCATAAAATCCGTATTTACGTCGTAGTCGTACGTCGTATAAGTGTACGATGGCGCTGTGGACGTGATCGAGGTACAGGACCGGCTTCGGTTTGGTTTAGGTTTGATTGAGTTTGCGGAGCCCAATATCACGATTCTCTCAAGACATTGGTGTATATGCTACTAAGAAAATCCGCTTATTTTCTCAAGTTCCACAAGTCTTGTAAAGGAAACCGTATTATATTGGAATGTCACCTTGTTGGTCGTAGTTTAGGACAGGCGCAGGTTAACACGCAAAGTGTGACAGGTACATCATTTGTCGCAGAAATGGTCGGGTCCATCAGGCACTGTTCTGACCAAAAACAACCCAATGGCAACTCGCCCTCAACCCGATTTCGACAGCCTCGTTTTAAGGTTATGGAAATGGAACCCGTAGATCAAAGACATGAAAAGGCATGGCAAAACGTGGTGATTGAGCCGTTCCATGATGCACTGGTACATAATGGTGGTAAGACCCACGATCACTTACGCATCTCTGGTTTTTGGCCAAAGATGAGACCACGCACTGCCATCGCAGAATTAAGCAAGGTACAGACTTGCTTGCCTGTCAATAACAGGTGCAATTCGAGCTGCAGCATTTGGAACCATGCTATGTAATTATTGGGGACGCGAGAATGGACAACCTCAGGCCAGTGACAGCCAAAGGGAAGATATGATGACCTTAGATATAACCAAATAAGGAAAGATGATGGAAGTGAAATACTCGATGCGAGAAAAGGCCACATAGCTCCCAGATTTATATTCCAAAAGAACCTCTTGTAAAGGTATATATGGGATGCCTGTATTTCAGACAGAAAAGTATGTTATATTGCACTGTGCAAGACTAAATAATCAGCGAGCGTGTAACAAGAAAATGATCACCATATACACTGTCAATTAGGCGTCATTCATAGCGTTAAGAAGTCCTAGAGTGACATCTGCATTGATCTGGGAATGCCAACAAGAACTTAACACACTGGCAACAGAGTAACTCTGATGGGTGCCAGCTCACTCAGGTAAAAAAAGGATCATCCACACCCTATACAAGCCCACAACCTTCCTTGGGGTGCCAAAAAGTACAATAAGGAACCAAGTCAAAGAATGGGTAAGAAACCAGCACAAGGAACATTGGTACACTTAGTGACTGGATGTAGGCACGGAAAAGAATGCATATCGGGACCATGTCCAAACAAGACTACCACCAACTCCCGCGCAGTCAGAGGGCTTCTAGCAGAACACCATGGCCTGAAAGAACATCTGAGCAAAAATAGAGCAGTTCGATGGAAACCTTAGCTGCAGACAATGCGGAAAAGGAACAGAATCAGCACTACATGTACAACATACATTAACCCTCTGGGAAACCAAAAGTTGAACCGAGGGAGCTTAGAACAGGCAGGAAACTGTACTAACTGGTTCAGAACACTAGTCTGCTGGATTAGGTACTGTAAACGCACAATAAGCCCTAGTAGCCCTGGCTAGATAAAAAAAAGGTGAAAAAAGTTTGGCAGATATCTGAAAGTATTAAATGGTTTTTAATTAGAAATACATAAATTTGAAATTTAGCACACATATTAACACCAATGATGCCCGCATTCTCGCACATTTTTAGCCATTTACAATTGTTATTGCAATAGTTAATAAAGATTTATTCAATACTGCTAAAATGCCTCGTATTTAGCTTAATTGTTTATCGATTTTAATTCTTAAAAAATTAAGTTGAAGGTCTTTTTATGCTCTAAAATCTCGAGCTGAGCGATTATTTATAAAATTCAATTTAAAAACTATAAAAGCAAAATACTGAATTTTGAGCTTTTCCTATTGTTTATAAAAATAACACATATCTGGCTTATCTTTTTGTCATTAGAAATACCTCCCCCCCTTGATTCACAATTTTTAGACATCTGCTAAACTTTTTTACACGAAATACCTTTTTTTCTCTGTAGCCTGGGCTACAGAGGCTGCAGTGCCATCGGGGACGTTGGTTGAATAGCCCCCGGAAAGGAAAAAAAAAGGTTGTGGAAAAAATCTAATGTCTTTATTTATTTATTTAAATCATTTCTAAGCCTCTTTAATGGATCAATATAGTGATGATATAACAACAGTAACTACCATATAATGCTCTAACTAATCTGTTAGAATCACACCCAATTCAGACAGATACTTATAAAAACTGAGTGGAGTTCAAGCAGGTTGCCCTACTATTTTCAATATCAGATATTCCTCCATTGCTGCTGCAAGATGTATTCCAACCTTCCAAAATTACGAATTAAGTTGGAATTGCACTGTTATTAAATAATAACCTCGCCCCTTCACCTTATTTGATTTACCCCTACTTTAATAATAACTGAAGGATTCACATCGCAACGCAGATAGTATTTCTGTCCCGCTGTACACCCAATCTCAGTAGAATTAGCTACTAGAATATCATTTCAAAGAAAATAATGAACGCCGATGTCTTGGTTTGACAATTTGTTGGGCACCAATTGCAAACATATAGGACTATTCAAATTCGTTGGTTCATCCAGTCACCCTTCCAAATTGGCTGAGTTCTAAATTAGCCTCCCATCTCACATCTGACCTTATCTGCGTTACCCTGTATCTCAACTTTCGCTCGGACTCAGACCAGATCTTAAGAAAACTAAAATTAGGGTAAGCATTCAAACGATTTTCCAATTTAATTTAATCGTCACAAAAAATGCCAGCGCTTGACGTTTAAATTTTACGCATTTAAGTGAATAGAAGCTACTCTAGGCAACCAAAGTTCAAGAATAATCGAGACTCATCTGGAAGCACATGCTGTCATCTAGAACACTTTCATGGAAATTCGCGAAAACGCTGGAATGGTTCTCGATTCGATGATAGGGGAATAAATACCCGACCAGAAGGCGGAAGCAGTCATATACAGTCGATTAGTGTAGAGAGAGTAGACAAATTAGAGTTTGGACAGTAAGAACGTCACAGAATATTTTTTATCGAGATAACATCGTCATAAAGTGATTGGCTCTGTTATTCCTTATTCTCCTCCCGGTCCAGAGTATCTTATGCACTACATACGAACATATATATTCGCTTTGTATTCTTTCATAATAGAGTTGGAAAAACAAATTTGGGTTTTCCATTATCCCCTATTTCGTTACAAAAGCTAGATGGTTAAAATAACCAACCAGGGCAGCGGAACGTCCACTGGCTAAAGTAAAAACAACGCCCGAGTTACTAATAGTGCAAAGTGCACTTGCGGTACCATCCATTTTGATGTTGAAAATTGGGAAACTGTCCCGCTGCGATAACAAAACGAGTACAATGTAGGGCATTGAATGGCTGACCTATACAGGAAATAGAGCTTTAAGTGCTTTTCATACAATGTATCTTAACCAGGACCGTATGCTTAATCAAGAGTGACTTTTGTAAGGAATTTCTAGACTGCAATAAGAGAGCGAGAGGAATACAAAATGCACAATCTTTTAAGGATAAATAATCTAGTATACCTACGAGTCAAGCACCTGCTGTAAGTACACAAATAAAACTTAAAAATAAAAATGTTCTACTATGTTATGCATTTAAACTTGCAAAGTTCGACTTTGCAAAATTTCTATTCCATCCCGCGTGCTCATAATTGAACGAACCTTGGTCCCTGCAGAAGTTTGGGACCCTCATTCCGAATATGGCCATCGACAAACTCTACATTGTCCGGAAGCTTTAGTCATAATCAGAAAGTGGGTTTTACGGTGTCTTCAGACGAACTCAGCAAAAAAAAACTGACAACGGATTCGTGATCTACACCTTAGATTTACTTCACGAATGGATTTTGGTCAATACTGCAAACACGCAAAACTTTTTGAAAATACTCTCCTAAGAAATAAAAAACTTTTTGATGCAAAATGTCCAGGTTCGTTCCCCGTATACGAAAAACACTACATAAAAAATCTTGAGAAGACCATATTACCTTTGTATGGTTTTACGGAGGATCGTATAAAAAAGATAGAGAGGCGGTCAATTTATAATTAAACACACTATACAATATGCTTCAAATATTGTCATATGATCGAGAACTTCAACAAAAGGCTACCACATTGGAAGTTATATGATATATGGTTATAGAAGATAATTAAATTTTAATGTAACATTTGAAACTTATCCTGCGATTTTCCTGTTGATAATTCTGCATGATCTCTTGGCCCTTACATGAAACCACATGTGTAGGCTTAAACTTTTACTAACGTTTTTGTCTACCTCGGTGGTATTTTACATTTAAGTTAAATTGGCATTACGATATTATGTCGGTTTTTCCGAATAAATGCCACCTTGCCTAGCTGTCATTCACTACATGTTCCCTTGTAGTAGCTGTGAGTGTTGCCTAAACGTCATTACACCCGAGCTCTATGGTTTGGCTCTGATATAATGTAACATTTGCTACAGAGATGGGACTGGTGGGGCTATTCATAGCTTCTATGGCCTAAGCTGTATATTCTATACTATTGCCGGAATGACGGTCGTTGTGTCATTCCTTCAATGACATAATATAGATTTTTAACGAAGTACCCGTGCCGTCCCAAACGCATCCAGCCTCTAAAAACTTTTTTTGGAAAATCTATGCAGTTACAAGCAAGAAACAAGATATACTTACATCCTCTTCAAACTTCGTTGAAGTCGTTCATACTTTCTTACGAGACGATCCTGTAGTTTAGCTCAGCTGTGAGGTGTAGACTCGATCCATTTTGCTTTAGTGCCCAACGTGTTTGAATGGAGGATTTTATTGCGCTGAGTTTCGTTTTAACGACCATTTTAAAATTGCTGAGTTCGCGTTTCTCGCGGATATCGACATTATTGCACATGGGGTGACACAGAAAGATAGGCTTTCTTTATACACTTTGCTTATATTTGTGAAAATAGGAACTGCCTTTCAAAACGTCGGATTGTTTTTTAACTCGATCCTTGGAATTGTTTTGGCAACTCTCCATCCTATGATCAGTGATTTGAAAATAATGTCTTAGGCTTTTTCGAACCGTTGATTACGAATCTATCAATTATGTATAATACTACAGGTGCGTTTTTCCCGATGTAGATTTCAAAAATAATAATTCATTTTCTAAATTATTCGCGATTACTGTAGCTTTGTTCCAACATTTAGTGCTAGTATCGTACTAGAACCGTTCGATTACCGTGACGTACCCTGTTACACGCATGCGCGGCCTGTCGTGGTTCTAGGGTTGTTTATGGACTGTAAAAGGTGTTGGAACGGATTCGGAATCATTTTGTGCCTCGAAATTGACAGGATAGCCAATGTTGCATGATCTACCAATTTTTCGGCCTAGCTATGAGGAGCTTTGGATTTTCTATTTAATTCGCTTATTTAGCGACAATGTTGTTTACACTTAACCCTCTCTTGAAGTATGACATGGCTTAAATAAAGTTAAATCGTAACATTAACTTATTAGACTGTAATTTGAAGTTAAAAAAAATTAAATATTTTGGGTGTAACGTTTGATCAAAGTTTTGAGATTCATTCCACCTGCAACAGCATTATTCAAAAATAATTACTCTGATATCTTATATTACAGTTGCCTGGACTGTGACAAAGATGCGTTTGCAATAAGTTCAAAATCGCTGATGTAGATTTGTTTATGGGCTAAAAAATATGATCATATATCAGCAACGATGAAATAAAATTCGGTCGTCGTCACTATCCGAAAACAATTCAAGGTACTGTTGCGTCTTGTAGAACTTCGGATTTCATTGTTTTTTCACTTGAAGCTTATAGAGGTAGTCTGATAGATTATTTTAAATCATAAAAAGTATGGATGAAGCACGCTATTCATGAAATTTCTTTCCCAAAACATTGTATTTTTTAGCAGTGACTTCCCCAATTATTTCCACCGCCATCTACCATATTATGACGTTGACGTCTGTGGATATGTCATATATGAGAGCCGCTTGCTTGCGGTGTTGCCGGATTGGGCTCCGTATTTAGTGAAAAATATGAAAAGTGGAAAATTTATATACATTCATATTAATTAATGAAACACAAAAATAAAAAACTGAAACAAACAACAGTAGTAAAACTAAAAGTGATTCTTACTAAGTGATTATAAAAACAAAATATTAAAACAGTAGTAAAACAAAAAAATATTCCATGTAATTATAAGAAACAAACAATAAAATAAAAAGCAATTTGGATGGAATGAAATTGTTTTTCGTTTTACTAGTGTTTTTACTTTTTGTTTTGTGTTGTTACTTAGAATTGCTTTTTATTCACCTCTTTGTTATTTTTTTTTTATAATTACATTGACTTTTTTTCCTACTGTTATAATTTTTTGTTATCACTTAGAATTGCTTTTTCTTTACCGTTTGCTGTTTTTTGTTTTTCATAATCACATGGAATCAGTTTTGCTTTTACTTCTGTTTTTATTTTTTGTTTTTTATAATTATTTATAATTCATTTTTTAGCTTACTACTGTTTTTTTTATTTATACTTATTAGGAATCGCCTTTTATTTTGCTACTGTTTCTTTCAGTTTTACTGAGATCAATATCCTCTAAAAACTGCCTGTGTACTGGAAAAGCACAGCTTATCGAGCTTCCTCTATAGATACTTAAAAACTTTTTCATAAGTAGTTCAGAAACATCGAGTATAGTGAAAGTTGGAAAACACCAAAGAATACACTGTGTTTCCAATAATAAATCCATAAATTTTATATTTCTCAGTTAACTAGCACCAGAAACGACAAATGGGATGAGAGTTTCTGATAAATAGCGAACATAAAAATTATAGCTAAATAATACTTTGCTTGTAATGTTCAGCTTTGATAGTATATTACATATCAAGGCTAAAGACTGTAACACTGCTGTTGCAGTTGTTTTGAGTTGCAGAGGAAACATTAAATTATTGTAGTATATATGAACAAGATACTACTCACCATGATATCGTGCACTGATACGGTAGAAACTGATTTAAAGACTTGGAATGCAATACCTGTACCGTGCTGATTATTGTCTAAAAGCATCAAACAATGTTGTATATGGTTGGTTATGTTCACAGAGACTGAAAGCACAGATATACAAAAAAAATGTCTTCTTTCATTAAAAAATATGATTTTATGCGTATATGATTTTCAAAAAGACCTCGTAGAAACCTTATGGGGAATGGTTTCCGGCCATTTTGTTTACTTTAGTTGATCTCAACACGTGGAACAAGTGTTAATGAGCCCAAAACTTTTCCACGAGTAAATTTTCATGTTATACGTTCTCCAATTTGGTTAGTCTGGACATTTTTGAGAAATTTTACAGGGATCAACGAAATAACGAAATTTTTCTAAAAATGCGCACCCCCATATTGTCGTTTATTTTCGGTTTCCCATTCATTGTTATAAGTTTTTTAATACAGAAACGGCCAAATTCTTTGAATGGCCGAGCTTGTGGTATATTTGGGTGGTTATCTTCTTTCGGTACATAATGAACGTTATTCTCTCTCAACCATTCCCGAGCTCTACTGGCATAATTGGACGAAGCGAGGTCGTGCCAAAATATTAAATCGTCGTTATGATGATGGGTGTTAATAATGTTAAGCAGTTTTGGCAAGCATCTTTGTGGCCCACACATTCTCCCCGAACTCGTCCAATATACGATGCTGAAACTTCAGCCTCAGGAAGTACACGTCAGATTAGAAGTTTATCAAAAACGTCCGTCTATGCTTTTACTTCATTTGGATAATTTTTAATATCAATGCCTTTTATTTTTGAATGCTGCAGTGTGAAAAACCTCTCATCATCCATTATAATCACGCAGTTTGTCACAAAATATCTACGGCTCAGAGTCTT
Source organism: Acanthoscelides obtectus (assembly GCA_963669975.1). Taxonomy (NCBI): domain Eukaryota; kingdom Metazoa; phylum Arthropoda; class Insecta; order Coleoptera; family Chrysomelidae; genus Acanthoscelides; species Acanthoscelides obtectus. The sequence continues at coordinate 27,175,026 of CAVLJG010000004.1, forward strand.
GCAACATCCAGATGATCTTTCTTTGTCAAAATTACACATTTTTTATGGACAAAGCCATCTGTACGAGACTCTAAAACGGCGACTTATCCTTCGACATGATAGTCCAATTCTGCCTTGATCGCTTCCTACTAGGCTATTAAAGCTGCTTTGTGATAAAACATGAGGTCTTCCAGTTTCCGGCAAGTTAATGAAAGGTATACCTTCTTGACCATTTCTTATTGCCCTATAATCGTAATGGTTTCCTTTTTGATGAACAAGTTCTTAACTTCAGCTTTGTGTGGCCTTCCAACTTAACTGTAGATACTCTTGCGTACTTCATGAAAATACTGCCGATTGTTTGATTAGTTGTGACGTAACTTCAGCAAGACCGCTTCCATAGGTTACGTGATCCTTGTGAAGTATCGACCTAGAGGGTATCCGATAATCAGCGCCTTTTAATCAGCGATACGAGTACATACGTGTCTGGAAAAGCGCAGCAAATCACGCAATCACTAACTGCGCTTACGGTCTGCTTTAGTTTCCAAGCTGGCAGGCTACAAGTGTTTGCTTATGGAATGAGGCCCGTTTTAAGGGGCTTCAGAAATTATGCAGTATGAAGAGACCCACCAAAAAGTACTTTCCTCCACATTATCTACTCAGTCTGTGCAAGGCCCTCGAGTACTGCTTACATGTTTGGGGTGCTGTCGACTCGACTACATTATCCATGCTCGATGCTGTACAGTTACGGGCCGCCGGCTATTTAGCTCCCTTTTACCGCTATGCCAACGGACTTTGGTCCGCAGAGCTCTCCTCCATAATGCCGCTGAGCAATTTGCTTGCCAGAGAGACCCGGCTGATTTCGAACTTTACGGCTAACCGTGTCGAACTTCGTACATCCAGAACTGGCAGATATGACCACTCTTTTGTCACTAGGGTATCAAGTTTGTGGAATTTTACCTATGGAGGCTTTTCCAAGTTTTACTAATTTTAGGCAATTAAAAAATGAGAGTAGCTAAGTTTCTTTAAGATCCACATAACAGCCGCGGTGCCCGAGAATTTAGGCTTCTGCTTTCGTGACAGCTTCGGTATAAAACTGTGGAAAATAGTTGGAAGGGACTAAGTATAAGTGACATTTTAACGTATTCATTGAGAGGATAGTTATAAGAACGATTCAGTAAAATTTGTCTGGTCTTGTTGGTAAAAAAGCCTCAAGCAGAAAAATTAACTTATGTCCTTTTTTGCCACAGTTAAAAAATAGGTTGCTAGCGTGTGACAACACGCCAGGAAGAGGAGTGGCACGAGTTAATAGCGCACAGAGCATCGGAAAGCTGTTAAAAAACATACACTTTCTACCCCATTCATACAATTTTAAATAAAATAACAAAAATTCGTGTGTTAATACATATTACTCACGTTTAGTGTTATTAGCTTGGCAGCACTACAAATACATCAACTGTCAAGAGTAGAGGGAAAACGAATACTAGAGATGGGGCTAGGAGGATGCGTCCGCAAATATTCACAACAGTCAATTGGTGTGATTCAACACCATGACGAATATGTTAATTAATGCGTAAACACATTATTTACACCGGCACTTGCTATCTTAATTTGTTACAAGCATGAAAGAAATCTGTGATTGTTGTATGTTGATCAAGTTCGATAGTTACTTAACTGACGTTCTCGCTCCTGGGGCTTAGCGTCTTATTTAGAAAATTTGGATACAAAAAGAGTTGCAAGTGCCGCTACGATCAGTGCGAGCTTATTTTGAATCTGATACTGAGTTGTTTTTGAGTTTGTGGTGAATGTTATTTGAGGTAGTGGTTTTTAATAAAGTAAGTATGTGGTAAGTTTAGTGCAGTTTCATCCGGATAGTTTCGGTGTCAGATTATCATAACTAATCTGTAAGTAGACTGCGGTGTTTACATCGCTATTTCACAAAAATTCTGCGCTGGATTCATCGTCATCAAAGTCTGATCGAGACGTGAAAGTTGTCGAACAGCATCGTAGACGTCGTGCTAGAAGGCCCAGAATCGTTATTCTCTGAATCTTAATTCTAATAAACGCCGACAAAGAATAACAAGAAAGAAGGGTTTCAATTTTACAAACTTATGTTATTATAGACCTTACTTTTTGTTGTATAATTTCTTATCTGGTTTGTACGATTATTTATAAAATTTAATAAAGCAAAGGCAACAGTATACATTCATCTAAGCCACACAAAAGTGTTTAAAATAGTTTTAAAAACATGTGATAATGGAAGATAATTGAGGAGCTTGTTGGAATCGTCACCTAATTATCAAACAATATATCCTTTTTTCAATTTTCTTAGGTGATTATTTGTTTTGAATCTTGTTCTATCATCTACAAGGTGGGTTTAGTTTAGGATACATGTTTCCGATTGGTCAATTTTTGATGCAGTTATATGAAAACCCATTTTAATTGGCCACTGTTGATCTGGATAATAGGTTTTGATCTTCGGATCAAGTTAAAAAATATGTTTTTGTAGCTAGGCCAGGTGGTTTATAAAGAATTTCTTGATTTAATATGGGGACTAGTGGCTATGGCTACTATTTTGGGATTTTTTCCTGGATGTACTATAAATAAATAAATGAAGCCGCAAGTCCACCATTTTTGCTCAACTTTGAGTGTAGTTCAGAAAACTCAGATGGTTTGTTGAGCCTGGATCGAAAACGTAGATTTGCCTCATCTTAAAACTAGCTTCAATTCGATTGCAAAAATTCAACACGAAGAGACTTCGATGGACAAAAAGGTGAGTTAATAAAAACGTGTGATTCGAAGAGGCATTAACCGACAATCAAAAACTTTATAACGTGTGTTTATGTATATTACGGGATTACTACGGAGCAGGTATTAAAAATGAACATAACAGGATTATAAGGCATGAATCGTGATACTTGTAATTACATGGTAATTGCTATATTAGCAGCACTGGGAGCGTTACTCCTATTATAAATCTCAACGAGTATAATTATTGATTTACAGTGATAATGACACTGAATGTGTGTTTAATTCTACCTTATCAGTATAAAGTCACGTGAATGAGCTTGATTTAATGCCCTTGTACATCGCTGGGAATGTATCACGAACCCGTCCAGTAGTGTTAAAATTAATGTAATTCATGACTTAGTTTTTAAAATATGAAGGGATGAATCTATGATTCTCTTGTGCAAGTTCTATTGTAGCTCACAACAGCTCCATTATTCTGAGGAAGTCGCGTGGCGTGCAAGACATCTTCGAGGTATTCTGTCTTTAGCAGTGCACTATCAATCTTACTGGTTGCAGAGGAGAAAATGTTTTGTCATTTATAAAAACGTAGTGGCTCATGTGTAGACCTGCTACATCTTTTAGGTTTTTCCTATTTAACCCTAGCAGTGTATCTAATGCCTTTAACCTAAGATTCGATACAGGGTGATTCAGGAAAACATAATATTTCTAGAGCATAAATAACAAGAAAAATTGATATAAACATGGATCTTGAAATTCCCCCGTCCCGAGGTACCAGGTGTTGGTAATATATTTTGAAATCGAAAAATATATTTTCCGAGTGGAATAGATAAAATGTTGTACATGTACTCGTAGTACTAACATCATAGCCAAGGCCTACCAAAATTTGTCTGCCCAAGACGTAAACATTAATTTTGAGAAACGGAAAGAAAAATTATATCATACGCCATTGACTAAGGAAACAATTTCACATGAAGCACCTCAAGTAAGAAATTTTTGTCAAACTGGTACTTTTGGAGAAAAAATTGTTAAAATATTTTGATGTCTGTATAGAAAGATTCGATTCATTCTACTTTGAAAATACGATGAAGTTTGACATTACAAACTGTATGTAGTGTATTAGGAGACCAATTCAAACCCTCTATAGTATCCTAGGTGTACACATTACAACACGCTGCATCTTGGTAACATGTCATTTTACGAGCTATACTTTTAAGAGCTTTTTTTTTTGTTATGTTATTTTTGGATGTACTCTCTACCCTACACATATTGTCTCGTTTTACTGAATCACCTTGTATAAATGTCTTGACGTGGGTTAGCTCTGTTAAAGCTAATTATTTCCATCATTGATTGATTTTCATTTTAATTTCAGGACAAATTGTATGTTCAGGCGATTATGATAAACGTGTTAAGCAGACGAAAACCATGTTTTTCGCTATACCCTAATCCCTCGATACAAGCGCGATAAGTGCGTTCTACTAGTAAATCGCTAGAACACACACGCACACTTCGAGACAACCGATTGATTGACATGAAGAGCAGTAACACGATCGAGAAATAAATTACCTTCGCGTTCGGTTGCTCTATAGGCGGTATTACGCTATAAAAGGTCTTTCATCATAGGTGTTTAATGAAGCCATTTTTTTTCTTCTACAACCTTCAGACAATATGGTTGCTCGGATACGCAAAATTGTTTGTCGAGGTTTGTGACAAAGTCGCAAAACGCTCACTAAAAACTAGCCTAGTACTCTTTGACTCGCTGGTGAGCTGGAGAAAAGAAGACTAGCAACGACTTCCTTTCTGACTAGAGACATGGAGGTTAACAGTTTAGTACTAGTACTACGAGCCCCTTCCCACTTCAGTTGGCCCACTTCAAGATTTGTACCAAAATATGCCTTTTTAAACTAAACATGACGAAACTATTTACTTCTAAAACAATCTATTTTCTCAAAAACATTTTAGATACACTCTAGTCGTAAAAAATACATATTTGAAATCACTTAGACCTATAACTAATAGAACATCACAACAAATAAACAATGTGCGAATAAATGAACGAAGTTAACAAAGCAAAAATTGAAAGATTACCATTGGGTAACATCACCTTTATTTTTTATTACGGCTGAAATGCTTTGGGACATAGTGTTAACCAAGTTTTGGCAAAAATTTGGTGTAAAACAATCCTATATTTCTTGAAGCTTGTGTCTCAGTTTGGTGATTGTACGAGCAGGATGTTGTCGTAGAACCTTTTTCATCTCGTGCCACAAAGCTTCAATACGTGACAGATCTGGACTGCTAGAAAGCCATTTCAAATGTGGTACATTATTTCCTTCCATCCATTTTATAGCCTTTTTTGAGGTATGGCACGCTGCACCATCTTGCTGAAACACAAAATCTTGGCCGGATGTCAAACAGTCTTCCATCACTGGTAAAAGCGATTCTTCTAAAATTGCCAAATATTTGTTTGTATCCACATTTCCATCAATAAAATGAAGTTTTCCTACTCCTTTTGATGATATATTGCCCCAGACCATAATGGATGCTGGAAATTTCACTTTTCTCTTCAGACAGTCAACATGGAATGCTTTATTTTTTTTTGCGAATAACTCTACTGCGACTGTCACCAACACAAACTTCGAATCGGGCCTCATCACTCCTTTGTATTGCACACCATTGTTGAGGTGTTCATTGTCTATGTTCTTTAGCCCATCTAAGCGGATTTTTCTTTTGCAGTGGAGTTAATAGTGGCTTTTCTTTGGGCTATAAACAAGTTGTGCAACTTTAGGGTTTTTACTTCACTTTTTTTATAAGAAAACACCTTTCAAGTGCTAAATCCCAGTTTGTGGGCCTCTCTGTGAGCTGTGGACCTCGACATTCTCCTTCCAACAGCGTAACTCCACAGAGCACTTAATTGTAAATAATTGGCACGCCTGTTTTTCACGATTATTCTTCTTAATGCTCTTCGGTCGGCATTTGTGATATTACTTTTTTTCACATATCGTGACTTAATATTAACTGAACCAGTTACGTTATATCTTCTAACAATATTTCTCACACTGTAACGCGATAAGTCTAACAAACTTGCAATTTCTATGTTTGATTTCCCAGAATTAAAAAATTTATTTGTCAGTAACTTTCTCACTAATAACCTTTCCTCTACCCATTTTGAAAACCTTAACTACTCAAAACTATTTTAAACGTATTCTGACAGCTGTGATTAATAAAAACAATTGTCATGGCTTTTATTTTTCACAGCCACCTATGCGTTATAGACTTATTTTGCATTGAAATGAAAATAGGTTGATATGCTGTAATTGCAACGTGTGTTATTTATATGCTGCAAATTTGATTAGGGAGTGATAAAGTTGGTGTTTTCTACTATATGTTATCAAAATATTCATTGTTAATATTTTAACCCTATAAAACCCTGCTACATTTTTATTATTAGTGTTTGATAAGAAAAAAAACTAAAATTTCAATAGTTGGGCCAACTGAAGTGGGAAGGGGCTCGTATACCTTGACTAACAGCCGTTCATTTCGCCGTCGCGCGATGTGCCTGCCGTTCAAACCAGCCAGACTTTAGCCTTCCATCCTAGGCGTGTCGAACTTCGCACATCCACAACTGGTCGATATGACCATTCCTTTCTTTCAAGATATCGAGATTGTGAAACAATCTGCCTCATGAGACTTTTCTCAGTTTTACTCACCTTAGGCAGTTCAAAAATTGGATTATCAAAGTTTCTTTATGGTCATCATAGCACGCGCGGTGCTCTGGTATTTGAGCTTTTGCCTGATTCGGTATAAGAAAAGTAGACGTTGCCATGAATTCGATTTTTTTTTTGGCTCCTATAAACAAGCTAAAATTTTAGCCACATTTACCGGGAGGCACTTGCCATAAGAATGTGCCATCTTCTTTCTCGATACGTGCGGCAGCACCGAACCAACGTTACCAATACCTTTCAGGTTTCAAACATAACAAATAAAAAAAGCACGGGCGATGTAAACGGTGAGCCTACCAGAAGCTTTAAATAAAAAGATATAAAATAATCCTACCTCCAGCGTAAAAGCGACTACGTAACTGCATTACAGTTTTAATCTCCTCCAGCTTTATCATTGTGCTTTTTAAACCTCGAATCCATTGTTAATTTTTCCGCAATACATCGCCAGCTGGGATGAAGCTTGATACAGCCTGGAGCAGAATTACTTTATTTGTTTAAGGTTTGCATTGTTCAAGTTTCCAGGAGCAGACCCTGTTCATGTTTCAAAGTAACATTGGCTTTATCTTCCCGATAAACTGAGTACAGAGTTACAAAATATGATTGAGTCCGTGTGTTGTTTCGGGTCACTATTATTAATTGGGCTGAGTCAGTTAGCAAGAAATGTTCGTATGTTAGTAGCTATTATGAACTGCTAGGAAGTTATATATTTTTGTATACAACTACTGAAGGAAAGCGGCAATCTGCCCGTGTAAACATGTTTTTCGTCGTATCAATAAGTCAGATGGCAAATGGCGTTTTATCCTATTCACGATATCGGGTGAGTCAAATTCGACCGTCACCAATGGGATCTCGGAAACTATAAGAGAAAAGTGGTCGCTTAAATAGGGACAAAGCTGCGCGTTTAGGTAATTAAAAATATGCTGTTTAGAAAGTTTCGAAATTCAAAGTACTTATGGAGAGAGACGGGAAAACAGTATTGTTCCCAAAATCGTTCGAATTCTATTTCGACTTTATTTATAGTGGGATTTCAGAATAAATTGCACACATATATTACCACTTTTTCTCCTCTACAAAATGGCATAATTAGAATTTCAATATAACTTTTAGTCTCTTGTCCTCCTACATCAACTTTATTTTTTGTTATGGACACTATATTGGATTTTTGCACAAATGAGAAGTTTTTAATTCTGATTCCAAAAATTTATGAAACATCACATACTGACAGTGCCAAACCTTTTTCTTTTGAAAAAAAAGTAGAACTTCCTAGTAGGCCTTGAAATTATCAGACAGTCATTTCTTTCGAGAATGTACCAGATTTATCACAAAATAATGTTTATTTTTTTCCTGATTTTATTTGAGATGAGATTTTAAAATAAATTGCATGTTGTCCTTTTACTTATTCTCTTCTAGTAGTCAAATTTACAATTCAAGGTTTCTTCTTTCAACTTACATCACCAACTTTTTTTCAGAGTGACGTTATATTGGAATTTTGCATATTTAAATCGATTTTTCAGTCCCAAATTCAGTGATTAATTTACTTAGTTGGTCATGAATTGTTATTGTATTATAAAACCTGAAATTGTCTGTACATTGCTCACTACTTTATTTATTTTCCTTCTTCTGTCTTCCAAACTCTGTTACTATGGTCAATTTGAGGTCTGGTCTGGTACGGGAAACAATTGACTATCCAATAATGTCAAGGCCTACCTAGGAATTTCTGTTTTTCTGGAATAACTGAGATTTGACAATGTGAGTGCATGACATATTATACATTTTTGAAATCAGAATTAAAAACTCTATTTATTTGTGTCTTCACAGGAAGACAAGAAACGAAACGTCATATTTAAATTCTAATTATGCTATCTTGAAGAGGAGCAAAATTGGCAATGTTAATGTGTAGTTTACTTCAATATCTCACTACAAATAAGGTCAGGAATATTTAAAACGATTTTGGAAATTTTTCGGAAAAAATAATTTTTTTTTCAGTCTCTCTTCGGAAGTATTTTGCGTTTTGAAACTTTCTAAGCGGCAGTTAGTAACCTATATACTCAATTTTGCCCCCATTTAAGCAACTCCGTATCACCGTTTCTGAAATCGCAATAGTGAGGGTAGAATTTGAAACACTCGGTATATGAAACATTTTTGCTAGGGTGTGAATCCTTCTGAACCCTATATATAGAAAGGCACTGTCTTTACACACAAGCATGCTACTCGTACGTAAACTTCGGTGAATGACAAAGCCTGTGTCATGGAGAAACCGGTTTTGACTTCAACATTGTTTTGTTACACATAGCCTCTTTTCCTGTATAATCAGATACACAGCCTCACGGATAACATCGTGTTATGTGCAAGCATTCAGAGTGTCAGATCGATCCCTGTGGTTGAGTCGAAGAAAAAAAGAGCTCGGTGACATGACAGGCTTTTGCATTTCATTCTCAGTCAAGTTATGAACATCAACAACTGGCCGGTACGATCGCTACTTTATACCTAGTAATCAGAAACGACTTTTCCTATTTTTACTCGTATTTGTCATATCAAAGATCGGATCAACTTCCATATAGTAGCAACGATATTTTGGAATTAGCAGCAGCTTTAATAAAAAAAAAATAGGACCACACTGAAATACGAATAAATATTCGCTCAGAGAGAACTGTCATTCCAATAAACAAACCGGTTGAGTGCATATAGGAAAGATACATAAAATACGGATACGTTCGACTTTATCCAAATAAAAAAAAAAATCGTAAATACAGTTTGCGACAGATATCGATGCATGCATGACAAATGAAACAAAAGGCATTCAGCATAGATTCAACAGATCGATGAGTAAACGAAAGGAATAACAGAAACAAAAACACGGAGTAGTATATTTTTATATTGAAGCAGACAGAAAGTTGAATAAGTATCCAAGTTTCGCGACTACTTTCAAAGAGGTTGGAGATATTTGGTGATCCTATTTTTGAACTGCTTAAGATCAGTAAGTCGGGTAAATACAAAGGGTACTATAAAAGTTTTGCAATTTGACTTAACAAACAGACCCAGGAGACTGCATGTTACTGCATACTGAGACATGTCCATGAATGCATAGTAGCCGCTAGCAATACGCCTGTGGATTTAGCTGTTAATTCGTATTGACAGTGTGAAGTGCGGACTATGGCATAAAAGTCACTTAGTGAGATAAGGCCAGTTTTACGGTATAACTTTGCGCGTAGGTTAAGCATAGACCAGTGCTTAGTGACGTGTGCATCAAAAACCGATTGTCCTAATCGTACGACTATGTTCAGGTGGTACAGAAAATTCCAAAGGGTCAATTTCACTATGGAGGACGCTGAGAGGGAAGAAAGACCTTGAACGTCAGTAACAGAGGAAAACTGTGACCATTTAAAAAAAAATAGAGGTTATAAAACTTTGGGGTGGGAGTTGTAGGGGGTGGAGAGGGTTTATCTCAATTTTTTGATGTCAGTACATTTATACGCTCCCAACCTTGGCAATTCTACGGACCCACTGGACATATTTCACACATCATAGATTTCTGTACGTTAGCTCTTAAAACAGAAAAATATTCTCGGCAGACGGATCTCGTCCTTACCGGCCGCGGCTGCCACTCGCCGGCCTTGTTATGATATGTTTTCGCACGTATTTCTGCCGCGACATGCCATAGTATTACCTGTTCTAACCGCGCTGTCACGTCTGACCGAGTGAGGTATCGGGGAGAGGCCACGTTTCATGATACACTACCGGTGGGGCAGGGAAAGAATGCATATGGACTAATTGTTTGGACCTAGTTGACTGACTTTTTTGTGTTTTCTTGACGTCATTTTATATGTTATGATTTTCAACCCTCGGCGCGAAAACTCCCGATCGGATCAACCGATATAAGTGAGGTTTTTTAATCGCAAGTATTATCTCGCGTGATGGTTCTTAGCTGCGATTCATGCGTTTAAAACATATGGGGGGTGCGAGTAAACGTGGTGGTGAGTAACCCAAGGTGAGCGAAGTGACTGAATTGAGTATCAGATGAAATGGCTTGTGAATTACTAAATCGTTCTTTGAACGGGAATCGGTCAAATTGTTCTTATATTTCTAAATAATTTTCACTAATCTCGTTAGTTAAAAAATATCATCACGAGGAAGGCGAATGTTCCACGATCAATATTTAATGTGGTCCGTTTCATTAGTATTTACTGGCCATTCCATCATTATCGGTGGATACCTAACCTTATACATCAATAATGGCTTACGTCCCGGACAATAAATATCATATGCCACGATAAATACTAAACGGATGATGATCATGTGACATTCGCTTTAAATGTCGGTGGATTTCTAACTGCGTAGGAAATACATACAAACGGACGCAGGAGGCTGCATGTTACTGCATGTTGAGACATGTCCATGAGTGCATAGTAGCCGCCAGCAGAACATCTGTTGATTTAGTTGTTCATTACTATTGACAGTGTAAAGTGCCTATGGCATCGTGGTTACGTAGTGAGATAAGGGCAGTTTTACGCGTCGTTTAAGCATAGACCAGTGCTTAGAGGAAATGACGCTTGTATTAAAGAATGATTGTCTTCAGCGTACGGCTATAATCAGGCGGTACAGAGAATTCCAAAGGGGCAATTTTACTCTGGAGAACGCTGATAGGGAAGAATGGTAGCAAACGTCAAAAGCAAAAGGAAACATTACTGCTGTGAGGAAAATTCTTGACGAAGACCGGAGAGTGGCATACCAATATATAGAGGGCACCTTACACCTTCATTCACCAGCAGTTCATTAAAATTCTGGATGACCATTTACACGTAAGAAAACTTTTTTCTCTCTGGGTACCGCATAGTCTGAAGGAATAACAGAAGACTCGTCGTACGACTTGGTGCCGAAAGATGCTGAAAATGTTTGATAGGGGGCAATCTCGGTACGTCAACAGCATCGTGACAGGTGACGAGACTTGGCTCTATTACTAGGATGTGCCGACCAAGACTCAAAACAAAGTTTAGGTCTTTGGTGATGAGGACACCCCCGTAGCAGTCAGAAAATGATAGCTGTATTTTCCAAATCGAGCGGGATTGTGGAGCGTGTCGTTTTGGACACACAGAAGACAGTCACAGCTAAGTTGTACACGGAACAGTGCCTGTCTAAAGTCATAGAGTCAGACGTAGACATAGAGAACGAACACTTGGTACCTGCACTATGACAACGCTACAGCTCACCTCGCCAAAGCCTGCACCGAGTATTTGACCACTACTGGGCACGCTCCTTACAGTCCAGCTTTTGCTCTCTGCGGCTTTGCACTGTTACCGCATGTGAAAATGAAGCTAAAAGGAAAACGGTTTTCTAACGATGAGGACCTTTGAAGGCTAGAGACATCGGGGGTGCTGCACTCCCGGGTGAAACTTGGCAGAGCTGGTTTAAGGACTGGTTTTGTGTGTATTTAAATTACTTTGAAGAAAGTCAACAAATAAACCTGTATTACAAAAGTTTTATAGTACCTTTTGTAGCTCCCCACCTAGATTGTTCCACAATCTCAACCCTCTAGGAAGAAAGAAGCTGTCATACCGGCCAGTTCTCAATGACAACTGAATCGTACATATCAGCCCTGAGAGAAGCAAACATGTGCAGTTCTACATTCCGATATATCAGAGAAACATAGGAAATGACGAAACACATTTTTAATTCTAGTGTCTTAATTACTTTCATATTTGGCTTCTCCCAATTTTGATTTCAGATTCATGTTCAGAGGGAAAAATACATGCAAAAAAATATAGTGATACTCCTAGCACACACCACTTTTTTGTTATTTTGTCCACCGGCATCCAATTTTTACCTCAGATCCGTTTTCAACGTGAAAAAATGGAAACATGGAGTAAATACATTCATCATATCTTTGAACGTTTCATTACAAGGTCAACTTCGCCTTTAGAGATGAGACTGATGGACGACGGCGAGACGTCCACACTTATTCTTGCAAAAATAACCAGTGGCGTAACGACATTGGATCAAAAGAAAATTTACAAAGATTTAGGTTTAGAAAAGTCAATGTTTGTTGGAGGTCTAAAAATGTACAACAATCTGCCAATTAATGTAAAAACATCTAGGAATGTTAAGGCTGTTGAAAAGAGACGTCGGAGAGACTATTTTGCTTTGATGTGACGACCAATTAGTAAATTTAACACATTTTTTGTAAATAATATTTATTATTGCTTGAAGTAGCTTTAAGCTAAATAAATCCTTGTTATTCTAGCTCTCCTATCAGTATTCAGGAGGACAGTTCAATGATAGATAAGAGAACCACGCCCACTTTCTCTTAGTTATTTTACTCCCAGAACAGTTCAGTGCATAGCTAGGCAACATCAAATGATTAACAATTTGGATAACTGCTTTTGACAGTTTCGGATAATAGAAAATCGTGTTGGAAAGAACCTTCTAGTAAATTATTTCATGCTGCTATAACACTGTGATATAATATAACCAACCTCCGATATGCTTTCGTGAGTACTGAGCTTTTTCACCTGAAGCATGATTAGGTTTTGCACGAAGCTGTATAAAGCACATGTATCAACACTATCAGTGGCTAGTTTCCATGCAATGTTTTTAAAGCAACTTGCACCAGTTTTTTCACCAGATTCATATCTCCAGCTCTATAGAGGTAATTACTTTGTGAGGCCAGCTTTAATTACGGCTTTTTAAATTAAACGCCAATCTAGTGCGAGAGTAATTGTATGTAACTGACTTCGGATATTTACTTCGGGATTTCCGGACATATTTACGATCCTTTGAATTAAGGGAATGGCTATATCCGATATAGATTATTGCGCTTAAAAGACAAATCTATGAGGTTCTGGGAGATGGAGGAATGATACAACATCCCTGCTGATCTTATAAATGTGATAATGTGTATTTTATTTTTTTTTATACTCCAACCACCACGAAGGCCTAAGGCCTAAGCGTTCATTGGGTACAGTGGGGCTATAGGGGGATACATGGGAAAGGGAGAACGCCACACGGACTCTGGCGAGGGAACACGTGTGCATGCAACATGCACACATTCTGGCTCCGCCTACGAGATCCGCCGGGTGGTACCTCCGCGTTCGACAGTCAGAGACCGTCTACCACCTACGGACAATCACAACATCTATAGCCAAGAGACAGGACTCGAACTGATCAGGAGACCGAAGAGTCTACTACTGCGGCCACCGCTGCTGCCTGTATAGTTGTAGTCACCGTTCGTGGCGGTCACGTCACCAACGCCATATGAAATAGGTAAACAGATCGAGTTTCCGTACCATGGGCGGAACACTGCGCAGACTCATCTTCAGCGCATCTACTACTCTCTCAAGTACGCATGATGTGGGTAACAGAGAACCGTTGTTTTTATTCTCTTGCAGGAAATACTATATAAATTTAGCGCAAGCTGTCGGCCTTCTCCATTGATCGTATTTCCGAGCATTGTACAATTTTATATTGATAACAGGACAACTCGAATTGCACGCCGATGTCAAGTAAGTTGTCACTCTGACAAATATGATTGAAAGGTACTCATACGGAACGACAAAGTTTTCGAGACGGAGACACACAACTAAAAGTAAATCTTTGAGCTTACCGAACAAACGCTCACAGGCAGGGGTAGGTTGCATGTGTATGTGTGAGGGAGATGGAGGTATATAAAGGGATACTGGTAGTCTTGCTTTGACCCACCAAGAACTGTGACTACAATATGAGTTTTCGCGTCAAAATCGCTTAATCGTTTTGGATGAATTTGAACATAGACGTTGGAGTCGGACAAAAGCTTTCTTTTGTAGTGGACATAAAATTCTAGTACAATTTTCGATGTAGACAATTGTATCAAAATGAGAGTGAGAACTATTAGTAAGAACTAACATATTTGAGCTTTCATGAAAAAAAAAATCTTTTGATTGCAGCAATGAACGTGTCCGTACACGCTAGCCTCATTTCTTTGGAGCCCTGGTGTTGCCACCAAGGCTTGATACCCGATTATAAGAGCTCTTGATACGTAATACTACAACCCCCCACCTCCAACTTTTTAAATCTGAAACTTCAAAACAAGTTTTTTAATTTTTAATCTTTTTGTCTGCCGCCACTGGACCATTTTTAAAAAATACAAGGTGTTTTCGTCTTTGCCGCATAAGAAACATTACGTGAAAATTACATTCAAATTCGAGCGGTACTTTTCAAGTTTCTGACATCCAAAGATTTTCGAAACTATTCGCGTTTACAATACTTCTTCAGTGGGTAGTAAAATGGTACGTTTCCATTAGATGTTGCATAACAAGCGCCAAGGACAAACCTGCTCCAAGAGCGGTATTCAGGTGCTGTTGGGTGCTAATGAGTTATTCCAAGTAACTTAAATGGGTCACTATAAACAGCTACGAATGGCATATATATTTGAAAATCCAATATCACTCAAAAGCGTCCCCTCATGTTGCTTGGAAGATGACAATAATGCTACTGCTAACGTCCATTTAACAGCTTAGGTTGCGTGTTTCGTCTATTAGCATGCTCTTTGTGGCAAAAACTGTGTAGCTGTATTAGTCTAAGACATGCACCTTTTCTGTGATACGATTAATCAATATTACAGCCTTAAGCCTGCATTTCATGTTTGAATACCCTACAAAATACCACAAAAGTTAGCGATATTTAAGCCTTGTAATGTTTGTAGACGAAGAATTAACGGAGATTCACAGTATTGTACATAACATGGAGTGGGGTGTCTGCATCGTCTCGTAACGTTTGCATTCAATTATTATTAACTATGAAGGACAATTTTTAAGTAATAACAATATTGTAATGGAGTCAGAGAAACTATTTACGAACGTTTGGCAAACTAAAATAGGACATTTTTTTCATTTGTCAACATGGCCACTACAAACGTTTGTTATTCGTGACACCGTTAAACCAGTTAGCAACTGGTGAAAGACTGGTCAAGAGTGTCTGAAGTTGCATAGATGTCACGTGGCCAGATGCGCGAACACGATGCGCAAACAGTTCTTACTTATGGTTTGTTCTTACAGTAGTCGGTAACCTGTCGGTGACTGTCAAAATCAGAATCAGAGAGATGTTACCTGTTCGTACAGGTTTGCCGACAGCTAATCCGTACAGAACCTTCTGACAGATCAGAGGACACCAGTCAACCAGTGTCAGTGACAGGTATCAGAGTGTTTCGGAATTATCTTGAAGGCTAAAATTGCTTCGCAAGAGGCATTTAATGACGGTCTGAGGACACCTTCGTACCAACGGGCCGTTGACGATCTAGCTACGCCAACGGGCTTTGCTCCTCAGAGGTCTCTTCCATGGTGTCGCCCCGCGATGAGCCTACCTGACTTCGGCCACCCATCGTAAGCATGTCAAACTGGCCGATAAGACCGCTCCTTTGTTCCTAGGGTGTCGAGATCTTGTCACAATACAGTACATGAGGAAATTTTCCCAGTTCTACTAACTTTAGGCAGTTAAAAAATGGGAATAACAAAGTTTCTTCAAGTGCCTGAAAGCAGCCGCGGTGCCTTGGCATGTAGACCTGCGCGGCTGCTTCGGTGTAAAAAAACTGAAACCCAGAAAACCTTAATTTTGTAGAGAAAACAGTGCCACAATTCAACAGAAACAAGTTTTTGTAACATTTTCAGGTGAGCAAGTGGCAGAACAAATTTTAATGAAATTTCATTTTAAATATCGGCCAGCGACAAAGAGCTTTGTGCTCAATATTTTGTTCGGTAATGGAAAAATGAAGATTATGAATACAGTATGAAAAATCCGAAGAATAGAGGACATAACTTTCAAGAACCATAATTAATACGATTTTTGTGATCACTAATCTTTTGAAAATTTTTGTTACAGTTGCAAAATGCGATTTTAATTACGCGATTTAAGTCTTCCTTCTATGTATTTTCGTAGTCTCAGTTCTTTTTGTCCATGTTGAGAACTCTGTGAAACTTATAGCTATGTCAGCAGATCTTGATAATAATTGTAGTTATGTTCAGCCGTTTTAGCTTTTGAGTGTATACAACACCCTTTATTATTCAAAGACGTTATTAAATCCTTGTAGTATTTTCACTTCTTTCTTCTAGTAAGAGTGTGCATATACAGAGTGTTTCTAATTTGGCACTCGCCATTGGGATCTTGGAAACTGTAAGGGATATGAAGTCGCTTAAATGGAGTAGTCAACAAAGTGACACTTAAAAAGTTTCGAAATTCAAAGTACTTCCGTAGAGTAACGGTAAAACTGAATTTTCCCAAAATGGTTCTGATTTTTTCCTGACTTTATTCATATCGGGATTTTAAAATAAATTGCACATTGCCTCGTTTTCTCCTTTACAAAAAGGCATAATCAGAATTTCTATATGACGGTTCGTCTCTTGTCCTCGAGCATCAACCTTATTATTTCTTAAGGACGCTATACTGCATTTTTGCATAGATGAATAGAGTTTTCAATTTTGATTCAAAAAATGCATAATATGTCATACATTGACGTTGTCTAACCTTGATTACTTTAAGAAAAACAGAATTTCTTAGGTAGGCCTTGAAATTATCAGATGTTTGTTTCGCTTACCAGATTTATCCCAAAACCGCTCTATTTTTTCCCGACTCTATTCGAGATGGGATTTCAAAATAAATTGCATATTGTCGTTGTTACTTATTCTCGTCTGCAAGATGGCGTAGTCAAATTTTCAATTCGATATGTCTTCTTTCGACTTCCAAAATCAATTTTGTTTCTTTACGCGGACACTATATTGGAATTTTTTACATTTAAATGGACTTTTTAAGCCCTAAATTCAGCGATTGTTAGTTGGCCATACATTTGGTGTTGGATGAAAATTAAAAGGAAATAAAAAGATATGGTGAAACCTGAATACGAAATGAAAATTTTATTGATGGTAATAACAATAATAACCATAAATAGGCAGAGATATTCACAGGCTTCCAAACTCTGTTGCTATGCAAACAAATGAAATCTAATAATTTCAAGGCCTACCTAGGAAGTTCTGGAATAACTAAGGTTTTGCAATGTCAATGTATGACATACATTTTTTAAATCAGAATAAAAATTCTATTCATGTGTGTAAGAATCCAATATGGCGTCTATAAGAAAAAATTAAGTTGATGCTGGATGACAAGAGACGAAACGTCACATTGAATTTCTAATTGTGCCGTCTTGTAGAGGAGAAAATGTGGCAGAGTTTATGTGCAATTTGTTTTGAAATCCCACCACAAATAAAGTCAGGAGAAAAATAAAACCGTTTTTTACGTCTCTTTCCAGAAGTACTTTCAATTTCAACTTTCTAAGCGACATCTTACTGATTATCTGAATACGCAAGTTTGCAGCTATTTAAGTGACTTCGTATCCCTTGAAGTTTCCGAGATCCCAATGGTGAGAGTCGAATTTAAAATACCCTGTATAGGGAAAATATTATTTTTACCCCAGCACAAAAAGTCACTCCCCCTCCGTGGGCACCCGTGAGAAAAAACTGTATCATAAAATCTCTAGAATTCGTTATTTTGTTTATTTTTTCATCAGCTTTGGGTTGGACTGACATAGCTAGAATATATAAATACTGTTTGTATACACTTCGAGGCTGGGCGACAAGGGAACAGGGAACAAAAACCCTACTATCAGAGTTTTATTAAAAGTCATTCACAATACTTTGTACATTTCTCATGCATAATCACTGCAGACTTGTATTTAGAATTTTTACTATGTACTATATTTACTTCTTCAACTTGTCATTCGATTTGTGGATTCATATTTCTTCGAATTTATGTTTATACTTTATGCATGAGAATTGAATGGTAATTACTGAGTAACCTACTTGACCTTTTTGGGTTCTATTATTTTTTGTAGAGAGTGTCCATGTTTTCCTCTCTAAAGGAAAATTCGGGCACATCTGGACAGTTGGACGAAAAATCCTAGATCATTCTGGTTTACAGCAAATGAACCCCCAACTTCTTCAAAATTGTCTACTTCATTCTGAAAAATTTTATATTCGAATAATTATTGTCCTTGATTTCGAGCTCTGACAGTGACAGCTAACTGCGTAAACTAGGTCATGACTTGTCACTGACTATCAGATTGTCAGCAAACAGGCTGTAAGAACAAACCAGTAGTGCTCGTATTTAATGCGCGTGCGGAAGGCCAGATAGCATTGACAACGAATAATCGGTTCTTTCCAATGATCTGATAGCTAATTTGTCATTCGTTTCATAGTTGTCTGTCAAGGCGGTCCGTTAGACCTTTGCCTTTGTACCAAATTACGTCGGTCAGTTTTTCAATATATCGGCTTGGTTTCCCAGAAACCAGACAAAGTTAAAGAGAAAGAGAAGAAAAAAGAATGAAGGAATATAAAGAGCATAGAACAAGAAATACAGCTACTAGTAGAGGAAACGCCTTGGCATTGTTAAAACGACTAGAATGATTTAGATTCTCTGAAAGAAATAATTTTGGAAGTAAATGTTTCAAGTAAAGGTGTCCTGAAAATGCGTAATTAATTTTATTTACAGTGCGGGTCACAGTTCGGAATGTTTAATTTGTTTGGATGGGTGTATTTGACAGTCTCTGATAGTCAGAAACTCCTTGTTATGCTAAATAATTTGAGTTCTATGCATACGACGCTAGCTTTGGTCTAGATCAGAGATACGCAGCGGTTTTTGAAAATGTTCACTTAGGAAACCTCATGGAGCGTGCTTACTTTGTGGCGCGTTCGCGACGTAATCGCAAGTATTCGAGATGCCATCAAGACTACTTCCATAGAAGTACAGGACTCTGTCCGAAAAAACGCTAGAACGTTTCTCGTGGATAGGTGAATAAATACCCGGCCAGCTGACAGAAGCAGTTAGCCACAATCAAGACTCAGTGAGAAGCGAATGAAGCTTTGTGTATTTAGATAATTAGGGACGTTGAATACGAATATGACCATCGGAAAATCATGAAGTGTCGTCGACTAGAATTTGTTGTTGATGTCACAAAACCATGATAAGGCTCGTTTGTCAGGGCGAATCAAAACCACATATATGTTAAGACATCTGTTTATTGTACGACATTTCGATCATCACTGTGGTATGTTTCAAGTACAAACGACATTTGTGACAATATATTTTATTTTATGGCTTCTAGCTTCGAGGTGACATTTCTGCCTACCCTGGTCTTTGCTGGTTTTGCGCGCTACCATCTTAAAATTGCAATGATGGGCCGCGCAGTCTCAGAATTTTACAGGACCGTTCAGTCAATTGTAATAACACGCTATACATGGTCACCTGGAAATCAGAAAGCAAAATATATTGTCACAAAATCGCTAATTCTACTTGAAAAATAGCACGGTGGTCGAGGAAACGTCGTACAATAAAGTCATATCTGGTTTTGTTTCGGCCAGTCAATGGAGTCTTATGAACATGAAAAGCACAGAAAATATCCAAACGTTGGTAAGAGAAAACAAAATAAATCTAAATACTAATGGTATTTTCAAAGGTGTGGAATAGAATATTGGTCTATTCATTTTTTGATACAAGCACATAATATTTGATAGAATATCAACGGGGATACTGTTACTGCATGGTCTGCTGTAGTTATGTTCACATTAAGGCGCCACGGTTACCATGTTTTCAAGTAAATCCAATTAAACCATAATCCATTACCCTGAACACTGGAAAATGCAACAGCAGTGTAGACAATTCCATGGATAGGATGATGCTGAGTAATAATACCGTATAGGAAGTGACGTATATTATAAATGGTGCTGGACTCGAATGAAGTATGGTGCATTGAACTAGCGTTCCTTAATGAATTCAAGCAGAGACGCTGAAAACCTCCGTAACTATGATTGAAGAGACCCAAAAATCTGCAATGGGTTGCTGTGTATCGGTGGTCCCTATAATAACTCCTTTACGTAAATCAACGACGAATTTGACGCTTAGGACTATTTTATTTATTTATTTATTGATTTACTAGTATATACACTATCCGAACGGTTTATTACACCGTTTAACGGATAAGAACACATGAATCAATTTTAAGACAAAATTGTTCAAAGATAACTTAAAATTGCAAAATGACTTAACCTACTGTTATGTAAAATCTTTTTAAGCTACGCAAATTACAAAAGAACAAATCTACTGCGTTTCTTGCACGTTCATAGTTGTTACATACTACATATATCGGGGAGGAAAGCAACCCATTTACGTTTAAGTAAAAGTATTTTGAATTGGATCGCGTTCTAGCATTAGGTACATGAATAAGAATCTTACCGAGTAAATATTCACAATCTATGGCATTATTAAGCATTTTATATAAAAATACACAAGCAGCGTAGTTTCTGCGCTTCTCTAAGTTACAGAGGTTATATCTGCTAAGTAATACATCATGCCTGAAGCCAACTTCTGGATACGTACCATCTTCCTTGTGCCACAAATATTTCACAAACCGCCTCTGAATACGTTCAATTTTATTCGAGTGAACTTCATGAACAGGATACCATATTATAGAGCAGTATTCAATTTTGGATCGAACAAATGAATTATATAACGAGATCATGGTATGCACATTATTGAAATCCTGATAATGAATCCCAAACTTTTATAGGCCTTGCTTACAACAGCATCAATATGCGAAACAAATGTAAGTTTGGTATCAAAGGATATACCTAAGTCATGAAACTGTTAAGTTGTGAATTATCAGTGTTATATAGGAATCTGATTGGAACAAGTTTGCGCGTAATAGACATAGTGTAGCATTTATCAGCATTAAGGTAGATCTTGTTACGGTGACACCACTTATTTAGGTTGCTCAGGTCGTTTTGCAATATATTACAGTCGTCCGTGGTTTCAATTTTACAAAAAATCTTCAAGTCATCTGCATATAGAAGGCAGCTACTGTGTAGCTCCGCAACGACGTCATCAATGAAAATTTGGAAAAGCAGAGGGCCAAGAGCAGACCCTTGAGGTATGCCTGAAGAAGGTATAATCTGAGTGGAGGTGAAGCCCCTGTATTCGACTTTCAAGCATCTGTTTGTAAGATAAGATTTGGAAAACTTCAAGAATTGATGGGTAAACCCTCGCGTAGCTAATTTCTTTAACAAAATACCGTGATCTAGCTTATCAAAAGCCTTTGAAAAGTCAACGTAAGCAACATCTACTTGCCCCTGTTCATCAACAACTTCAGAGTAAAACTGTTTAAAACATGCTAGATTAGTTAAAGTCTTGAAAAAACATGTCGATTTGGAGAAATTTCGCGCTTAACATGGGAGAAAATTATATCATGTAGTATACATTCGAAAAACCTTAGCGACGTTGCTTACAATCACAACAGCTCTATAATTCTCAATGACACAACGTTCGCCTTTTTTAAATATGGGAGCAATCCTAGATGTTTTCCAAGCCGTGGAAATGTTGAAGTATTAAGAGATATGTTATACAGATAAGCCAAAGGTTCAGCTAAAACAAAAGCACAGTAGTAAACATGCAGGGGTTAGATCTGTAGTGGAAGATACCTTGGGTTTAATCTTTTTCAAAGCGGCAACAACCTGTTTTTCAGTAATCATTGGTATATTCAAGGGTAATGCGGGTGCAAAGTTTGTGCAAGGTGAGTATGTGAACTTGAAAAAATCTGCAAAAGCGTTGACAATATCTTCCGGTTCGTTAAGTTGAGTTTTATCAACCATCATGGTATCAGGGATATGAGAAGTATTTTTCAAAGAATCAATAAAACACCAAAGGGTTAGTAGCTATGCCCTGTTCAATTTTAGCGGTATACCTTCGAAATGCAATATCAATGCTAATTTTTATGTTTCTTCGGAGATTTCGAAAAGCGTCGCAGTCAACAGGATTACAAGTTCTTTTACACTGTTTCGATAAACTTCGCTTTTTCTTGATTTTAGAAATAATAGTATTGTTGAACCAAGCAGGGTAAGAAGTGTTCTTTGGCAGTGTTCGGGGTACATTCCGATTGATTGCCGAGAATAGTATTTCATAGAACTGATCACACGCTTCGGTGATGTTACCAAGGGAATATAGAGGAGTGAAGTCTAGAGCAGCGATATCGTTATACAATGTGTGCATGTTAGCTATTCTATAATTGTACTCAGGACTAAGGATTAACGTCAAATTTGCCGAATTTATCTTCCATGGAAAAAAAAATATCAAGCGGGGGATGATAGCTATCAACTGGAAGCAAAGTATCTGACGCCAAGTTCACCTTCAATACGTTTTTACTGAATACTAAATCAAGAATCCGGTTGTTTGAGTTTTGGACAAAGTTGTGTTGAGACATATTCAGAAAATTGATCAGATTATTGAGTGCCGATATATAGGTGTTGCTGTAATTGTTGTCCTTGATGCAATTAATATATGACGGTATATTGAAATCCCCTAGGACAATAACATTGTCAGTGTTGAGAAAGTCCAACGAAAACAGTTGTTCTATCAGAGATTCATATGTAGCAACTGACAAGTTAGGTGGCACATAAAGAAGGACAATGGAAACGACTGACCGAGGCAAGTGAACTTTGACCCCATCGATATCAATTGCAGAAAGTGAGCTTGTAAAGTTGAAATCCAGACGTTTCACTTTATACGCCTTCCGGGTGTCTAATAGCACACCTCCACCTCTGATGGCATCGGTGGTTTCAAAGTCTTTGTCACATCTAAAAACATTATACTCTGGGCATATAAGTTCAGCATCATAAAGACTGTAGTCCAGCCATGTCTCACTCAGAGCAAGTATATATCATACGTACACGTATAAGTTGTAATCAGAAGTACATTTGTTTTTGTCCTTAAACCCCTAACATTCTGATCGAGAAGGTCCGAGCGACCCATTTTCTATCTTGAATTTGGTCTCACGGCACTTCACGATATTGTGTAAGACGCATGAAAGAAACTTTGATACAGTTTGTTCTGGTAGCAGAGACGGAAAGAAAACAGATCTTTCCAATACACATCATGGTCTCTTGTCAAAAATTAAGATGAACAATGCTTTCAATATAATCTATAGAACAGGCGAAAAAGCATTTAAAAAAATAGACAGAAAAGCATCTGAATTTTCAACGATCTAGTTCGTTTAAAATAAAAATTACCGATTTGAAACTTCTCCATAAAGTACGCCACTGATATGCATTCCAGGACCATAGCGGAACAGACGATGCGTGAAATTAGAGTAGAATTCATCCCACCCTCTTATAACGACTTACTTGAAGGTTGCGAGTTCGTTCAGCGGTGTTATTAAGACAAGACAAGCTACGTATAATCTGTATAACATACTCCCAGCTCTTCGCGAAGCTTAGTAATTTTATACCCACCGAGACAATCCTTTTATTTTATTTGTTGTGGAAATGGAGTCAGAGTAATAATAACATAACATAACAATGGCGTATAATACTGGATTCAGTACCAAAATTTAAAAAAAAGCGTACGGAGTCAAGGCTTTTTTTAAAAAAGTGTCCTTTTAAAGGTCCGTAAATGTTATCATTGAGCGATTACCATAAAGGTTCCAGAAATCTCAAAATTGTGTTACGTTATTTGATTACTAGGCAATCACAATTTGTTTCAATTGTGCAGTGCCGTTCAAAAGTTAGATGAGGAAAAACTCTTTCCTTTAGGGGATCGCATCTCATGTGAATATAGAGATGCCGCTCGTATTCTGATGAAATCTTCATAAAAGCTCACTGTAATGCAGATAATAAAAAACGGTTCAGTGGCGGAAGAGCTAGGGTTTCAAATATGAAGAAAAAAATCGCTCAAACTTCGTGTTTCGACGATTCGGAGGTACCTGATCGTTTTTAAAATACAATTTCAAGCGGTAAAAAATACAAGAATCGCAATTTTTTATGTTAGCCTATTTATACGCTCCCAACTCCGGTCATTTTACGCTACTGATATCAATATGTCACATATCCTAGGTATCCTCGTACATTTATCTTTAAAACAGAATGATGTTTCGACACGCATCTCTTTCTGCTACCTGGGCTCACCGCCCGGCGTAGCAGTCTGGTTGACTGTTCTTCTTGTACTGTGTAACGGCCTGCTTGCTGTTGGCAGATGAACGGTTCCGCTGTAGGACTAACAGAACAGTCTAGCAAACTGACAGTACAACTAACTACCGATTGGGCAGGGACTAATTGTTTGGGCTTATTTGACTGACTTGATCTGTTTCATGTCTCTATTGTACATGTTCGTAATCTAATCTTTTTCTCAGAGGGTTTAACTTGTTCTATTTGACGCCATTTTTTTTTCTGTTGCATCCGGGATACTGCTGTCTTGTTATATTATTTTGTCACTAAGGTGCGTATACGCAATGCTCAATATTACAAATCGCCGAAAATAGAACAATAGTTGCCCGCGCTTCACAAATGTCTAAAAATCTAAAAATACATCAAGTTCAGAATGTGACCTCGTTTTGCAACTAGGTGTGTAATCTGGGCGTCAGATTTCATTTACATATTTTTTCCTGGATATTTGGACACTTGTATTGTGTATACAAAGTCTTGCCAAGAAAATGATTTAGTTGCTCAACGTGCTATTGTTCGCACTTGAATTAACATACACTATCTGAGTTTATTTTGAAAACTTTTCGATTTTACTTGCTATTTTGGCAAACTGTTTCAAAGGCACTTAGATAAAATAAAGTACACACACAGACAATCTAAATTAACACAGCACACAATCATACATGGTGGTACTGCAGTGTAAATTACGTTGTTACGCGTTTCAGGATGTAAGTGATCGACAAATAATGGCCGACATCTTAAACTAGGTTGATATTACTCGTATTTTGTGAACCCACCACCGAAATTGTACGTTTTGAATCCATCATTGTTAGCACAGCTGTTCTAATACGTTCCTGTTTGTCGATTCTAAATCGACCGCAATTATAGGCTACGTTATACAAATAACAGAACCAACATTTAAACAGTCGATAAAAATCGGGAAGAGTTTGGAAATAAATTCAATCTTCGGGTCGAACGAGTGTGTACAAACTGGAGTATCGAGAAGAAAACTTTTGTACGAAGTTCGAAGTCAGGTAGTATAGCGAATATGCTGCTACCAACCCTGTCGGTCTTTGTAACAGGATCTCTTTTAGTACCAGCGTTGGATGTTTCTCATCAGTATTGTCCGTTCGTGGTCCAAGATCCCATGTAGGAAGCACTATTTTTTAAAGCATCGTGACACGTTTGATGTTAGGAGAAAATTAAATTTCGAAAGAACGATTCGGTTCTGAAACTAAACTGAATCGTGTAATCTCTTATGTGGAGTCCTAAACGCTAATTTTGTATAAAACACTTGTATATTTTAAGATCAACTTGTGTTTTCATAAAATTATAAATTGTTTTTTGGCGGGCCTCCTCGCTCTACCAGTTCTACAAGATGGCAAACTGACAACCCAAACTATTTAAGTGGATTTAATCTCCTCGAAATTCTGGACCCTGGACAAATTGCAGATATTCAAATCTGGTATTCTAAAGCCTTTTATTATAGTAAGCCGTATGATATTCTTCCAATTATCTACATTGTCTCTCTATAATTAACTTGCAATGTTCTCTATTTCTGTTCTATTCGCTCCCTCCAATTGCTAACATGGTTGCGTGGACTTACACTAAGTGACACATAAATCCGAACACCCAGTTTAAATGGTTTTATTTTAATAAAAGTTGGTGAATGTATTTATCTTACAGTAAATAACAAGTGAAAAAATTTTCAGCCTTATCAGTTGGACATTCCGGTTTTATACTGCTTTTTTTTAATTCACTAACGCTCTAAAAATGAATTTTTCAGCCGCAGTAAAGAATCAACGTTGGCGGATTTTGGTTCTTGACATCGATCGGTTACGATGCCTAGAGTACGGAGACCTGTACGATTTCGTCAACTTAGTGAGTTTGATGGGGGCCGTATAGTGGGACTTCGGGAAGCTGGACTTTCTTTCGGGCAATTGCAGTTAGAGTGCAAAGAAGTGTAGACACTGTGGTTAGGTGTTGTCAGGCATGGCTTCGGGAAGGCCGTACGCAAAGAGCAAGGGGCACTGGACGCCGCCGTAGAACAACAGACCGTGAAGATCGCCGCCTAAGATTATTGGCCTTGAGGGACCGTTTCTCCACTACCTGGTCCATTGCAAATGAATGGTTTGCAGAACACGGAAGACCTATTGGCATGCGAAGTGTTTACCGACGAATGAGAAGTTTTGGCTTGTTTTCATACCGGCCACACTGGGTCCTCCCTTTAACTCGAGAACACCGACGTAATCGCCTTGAGTGGTGCAGACAACGGTCACTCTGGGATCAGGAATGGAACAGCATTGTCTTTAGTGACGAGTCTCGATTTTGTTTAGGCATGCACGATGGTCGTGCCAGGGTTAGAAGGTGACGTGGTGAAAGGAGGAATCCACAGTTTTTTGTTGAAAGACATGTTCATCACACTGTTGGAGTTATGGTTTGGGGTGCTATAGCTTATGGTTCCAGGTCACCTTTAATCTTTATCAGAGGTAACATGAACGCGCAGCGTTATATCCACGAAGTTCTAGAACCCCATCTTTTACCCTATCTTGACACCCTGGCAGATCCAACTTTCCAACAAGATAATGCCCGAAAACATGTTGCAAGAGTCACAATAGACTTCTTTCAACATAATGATGTCACATTGTTACCATGGCCACCAAGATCTCCCGACTTATCCCCAATTGAGCACGTGTGGGATATGATGGGTAGGAGATTGCTCAATTTGCAACGTCCTCCTCAGACTCTAGCAGCACTTCGAGAGGAGTAGGTGGTTGCCTGGAATGAGATACCACAGGAGGACAATGACCACCTGATCAGAAGCATGCCTAGGCGCGTTGGAGAATACGTAGCACATCAGGGTGCATCCACACATTATTAAAGATCAAAGGGCTTTAAAGCAGTGCAATCATTTTGAAATTTTTATCATTTACTTATTATGCTTCATTAAGTACTTATAAAAAATTTTATTAAAATAAAACCATTTAAACTGGGTGTTCCGGTTTTATATGTCACTTAGTATATTTTTCTTTGTGCATGTGCACACTTCATCAGACTTAGATACTATAATCACTAACTCTATATATCTATATCAATATTATAGGTATACGTCTATGATATACGTGAAGATCTTCGCGAAAAGTGTAAACATAAACTCTAGAAAGGATTCAATAAATCAAAGCTTCGTTCCATATTCCACTTGTTTATAAAACATTTCGATGTTATTAAGATTATTATTCTGCAATTTATTGGTGGTTAAATTGATTTTAATCTCCAACTTTGGCGAATGAATGATGTTCTGCTGAAGTTTTGATGAATGGCAATACAGCATTTGAGTTTAATGAATACTTACAACAAAATTATATATTTCACAGCTCGTTGTGTGAGATAAATGTGTTTATCTAATAAATACCACTTCTTTAAAGTGTAGCTTAATTAGGTTATAACATACAGGGTTTACCTCAAAAAAACTGCAGCGTTTGATTACTCAGTGTCAAAAATTTGCAGGAACGAATCTAGAAAATACTTTGGGAGGGATCTATACATGATGAATTTTTAATTACCCGCTCAAAAAAGTACTGGGAGGGAGGGGAGCGTAGTATTCGTGTTTAGCAGGTTGTTCGTTAATAGCGATTGAAAATACATACGTATAAATTGAAAAACAGGTATTTTTTTTTCAACTCAGGAGACCAGCAACTTAGTTGTTATAAATACTAAATAAATTCATGTATGTCATTCTATACCTGTGTTTTTTAGCCAAATCATATTTTGTGCAAAAAAATACAAATGAAGGCTGATAAGTGATAACATGCAGTTTATTTCAAAATCCCACCTCAACAAATATCAGGGATAAACAAATACGATTTTGGAAAAATACTTTTTTGTCTATTTTGATTTAGTACTCTGAATTGCGCAGCTTAATAAGTGCTCAAAAAATCTATTTTCCAACTTTATCGTATAAAGCCTTGAAAATAAGGATAGTTACACATAAGCTCAACTACTTCTCAAGTGAGTGGTTTTCGAATATTTAGAAGCAATCGTTTTTCTATTGATAATGTTTCATAAGGTTTTTAACGAATAGTACCTAATTATTTCAACTCATTTTCTTGTAAACAGATTAAGCTCATTTAGTCAGCACGCCTACGACGTAAATCAAGCTTGAGGTGTTGTTGTTTTCTTACCATTTGTATCTCCCAAAATAAAGCATTTTTTAGTAACCTCACCTGTAACAAATAGAAAAATATATCAGTACAGAACATTCATGAACATCGCCGTTAAGTGCAAAATAAATAGTCGTAATAACTTTCTTTGGCAGTGTACCAAAATTTCAGGTGCTTATCAGAAAGCATATTCGGAAAATAAATATTTGTAATTGTCTTACAATACGCTGCTACTGGTATTTGTTCTGTTTTGAGCAGTTTGTTGATGTTTTTTCTACTGCCGTTAACTGAGCTTTATGATTTGTCCACTTAAACTAGCCGAAACATGGAGTTGAGTAGGTTGACTTTGTACTCCCTATGCAATTCTGGACAAATTGACTTTGTTTACACTTGAAACCGAATTTGTCTGACGGCGTGAGTTCAATACGTACGAAACAGAAGTGTTTATAGACACATATGTTCATCATCTGACGCGACAATCTGCCACGTCGCCAATAGGTTACACCAATTCTTTGAATAAGCATGTTGAAAATATGCGTTAGTTTATTATCTAGGCCAGAGTTCCCCAAACTTTTTGTGTCGTAGACCCCTTGCCATGTTTTTCCGTGTTGCGTAGACCCCCTACTTACCTGATATTGATTTCCTGTAAATTTCTAACTGTAGTGAAGTTTAGTGTTAAAAAATTAAAGTAAAAACACATGAATTTATACATTTATTAATTGAATTTAAATTAAAACTACTCAAAATAATCTGTTATGTAAAATATACGTAACATTAAATAAACAGGTGTCTGACCAATAAGTGCCCACATTGGGAATAAGTGCCCGCATTGAAAAAAAATAAGAGGGATAAAAAAAAGTGAAAAATAATAAATAAAAATGTTTTTTACTTAAAATAGTACAATAAGCGAGTTCGTTTATTAATTATAACATAAACGTATGTTCTACAATAATTTCACTGTTAGTTTGATTAAATTCCGCTTCTTATACGTTTAAGTATAATACGGGATAAGTAACGGGTATGTTTTTTTGCAGCCAGAATTGCTGATATCCGTTTTTAAACTGAACCTTAAGTTCTTCGTTTGTACTTAGTTCAGTCAGTTCCTCTTGTATTATGACATTCGTTTCTTCTATGTCACCATATGGATTAATTATCCACGGTGGTATTACCATAGTCAAAATATCCTCAAACCTAGATTCAAAATCTGAATAGAGGGCATTTAAATGTTGAACGTAAGTTGAAACGTCGTCTTCATGGGAGCTTGTCTGTGCCAAATTTGGGAACTGAGAAATTCGTCCCGTCCAATATTTTGCTTCATTAGTTTAACTCTGGCAAGAAACGCTGATAAAATGGACTTTGTTTTAATCAAATTTAAACTGTCGCCTTGTAATTGCAAATTAACCATATTAAATTTTGTAAACAAATCTGTTAAATAGGCGATGTCTGTTTTCCTCTTCATTAAATTTTCTTTTAAAATTTTATCTTTAGTATCCAGAAATTCTAAAATAGTCTCACAAAGTGCAAAAATCTTGTCAAACATAAGCCTTTCGACAGCCAGCGTACTTCAGTGTGAAGGAGTAATTGATGAAAGTGTTCGTCACTTTCTTCACACAACTGCGCAAATAACCGCGTATTCAACGCGTTGCTTCGGATTCGGTTTACTGCATTAATGACTAAATGAAGTGATTCATGCGATCTAACACTCAAATTTTTAGCAACTAAATGTTGTCGATGGATGACGCAATGTATTGCTAACACCCCTGACACATTTTGTTTTAAGTAGCTTATAAATCCACGATAACGTCCAACCATGGCAGGTGCTCCATCTATAGCTACTGATATTATATATGATAAAGGAATTGCTTTTTCAATGAAGTAATCCTTCAAAACATGAAATATTGATTCACCTTTAGTGTCGGTTATCAAAGTTCTTGCGAAGAGCAGTTCTTCGTAGATTTCTTGATTCATAATAAAACCAACATATGCCAATAACAATGATGCATTATCAAGTAGAGTTGACTCGTCCAGTTGTATAGAGAAATTTGTCGTTTGCAAATAATTACATAAGAAGCTTTCAATATCAGAACTCATTTCATCAATACGTCTTTCAACAGTATTGTTGTTTAAGGGAATTCTTTTAATGATATCAGATGCAGGTTTGTGTAAAACAGTTTTTAAAACCTCTTCAACGGCTGACAAAATTAACTTCTCTCCGATAGTGTGCGGTTTTCAGGATTTTGCTACAAGTAACGAGATATTGTAAGACGCACGCAAACCATCATCATTTCTTTGTGACGTCGAAGCGAACATTCTGTCCAGTGTAGGTCTCTTCTGAAATTTATCTTTGAGTGTTTGAAAGTATTTCAAACCTTTCTCTGTTTTATCAGGGTGGCATCTTCTCGGATGATCTTGCAGTTTAGATGGTTTCATAGCGTCATTGCCCAAAACTTTGTTGCATAAAAGGCACATAGGCGATTGTTTGTCCGGCAATGATGGAATGAAGCCAAATTTCAAATAATCAACACTGTACTGTCTACATTTCTTTTTAGATTCGGACATGGAATCAGTCATCTGTGGGCTCTGAGACTGCGACTCTCAGGTTTGTACAAGTTCAAAATGTATTGCGACCACAAAGCGAATACCAACATCATACAACTGACACAATTTTATAAACATATATAATAAATTTTTTACTTCATAGGTACTTTTATAAATAATGTATATGTTTTGATATTATAAGATATGATGTAAGTAAATAGGTACTATCAGTTTATCATTTCATGGACCCCCAAATTTTTTTTCGCTGACGTAGACTCCTTGCAGGTTGTCATAGACCCCTAGGGGTCGATATAGACCACTTTGGGAATCAATGTCTAGGCCCATATAATTTCTTTATTTTGAGCGTACACATTTTTGAATTGTGACATGAGTCGAATCTGCTAAGGATCGATTCCGGATCGGCGCTTCATTTTAGGTCAAAATGAAAGGTCAGGATCGCCACAAATTCTGCAACATTTCATCTGCATCATTGGTTCGCTTGGCAACAATGCGTCTCGTACATTCCAAGGCAAGGTTTCCACCTCCATGATCATAGATGAGCGATTTTAGTCAGAACCCATCTAGCGCTCATTAGTGAGTGTTGTCCTACTTCGAAATGGTTTTCAATGGTATTTGTTACGTTTTGCGACAGAGAGCGGTCAGGATGTGATTTTATCACCATCGGTGGAAATCAAAGATGATTCTAAAATAAATTGAAACACTGTCACATCAAAAATGAAATAAATAGTTCTAATCAAAGTGAAAAGAAAATATTAAATTAAATATTCGGACAGACCTCCTTTTTGGCTTTGACAGTAACCTAACCTATTATTATTACATTTTCTGGTGTAACATATTGGCAACGGGGCAGATTGCATGACCTTCTGCGTCACCGTTGCTGGGTAATCTGGTGATAACCTTCCCTCTTCATCCGGCTTCCATCTCTTTCTACCATTTGTTGATACACACTTCTAGCGCTCCTTTCTCGTACACATTGAACTCAAGCCGTCAGACAAATTTGGTTTTCCTTGTATACGCATAGTAACTGAATCAACTTTGTTCGCTCTGGCATCTTTATTGTTCGCCACATGTGAAAATCCCGGTGCCCCGGCATAAGGCCATAGAGTAGAGTGAATATCAGTGAACCATTAAAATTAATTCACACTAAGTTGAACAATTTCTCCCATACGATGTTTTCGCCTTACCTATACCAAATGAGAGAAGTTAGTGCCCAAAAAAGCAAATATACCCCACTTCTGTCCTGTAATATCCGCTATATACCCATAATGTACTTTATTGGGAAAAACCATATCGATACACACAGAAACCAGACGGTACACAAACACAACAACGGACCTCCATAATCCCGAATGGAATGCATAATTTATTAGGTCTCATCGTTCGCAAGCCACATTCATGTAAATTAGCAAAGTTTATTGTTGGTCCAAAGGTCACAGCCATATAGTAGGCGCACTACGACGTTACAGGAGTAAGATAGCACTCGTAAGCTGTATTATGCATGTACGCATACCTTTGGAGCAAAGACAAATGTTCTAGCGTGTTGCACAAGAGCTTACAGATGTCTATCCATTCATATACTCAAGCAGCACGATGTCACGCGAAATCAATAGATATCAGGAACTGTTAGGACTTTTACTTCCCACACCATAGGGAGTAAATATGGAAAGTTAGATGTAGATTTCATTAGCTGGGTTGGCGGTCATGTCTAAAGGCCGTCTGTCACGGTACGAAAATTTGTGCTAAATTTCCTACAAAATTAAAGACACTGTCAGACAGCAATTAGTACATAATTTTGTATGAATAAATTTAGTGCTAGATTTTGTAGAACCGGTTCTAGGTGGATAAAAGATCATACTAAAAGTGCGCAGATAACTACTGCGCACTTGGAGCAGTACGATGGCTGATAATATAACCTCAAAATAATCCTGCGTATGCTGTTCCACTCATGGATTATAAAGAGAGAAAACCCAAACAAGCTGCGTTCGATAAAATCAGAATGACTTAAGAACCAATTAGGCTTATAAGCCATACATTTTTTTACGTGTCAGATAAGATTGTAATTAGTAAACAAATTGGAAACTAAATTCAGTAACGAATTTTTTCACGAAATTTAGTACCAAATACAACTGGTTATGTGTCAATAGGCTTAAGTTATGTAGAAAAAAAATTACACGGTTTTTGGGACAAAGTGGAAGGGTAATATATTTTTAGAAAATAAATTTTGTATTAAGATAGATAATAGTCAAATTGAAAATGCATCTAGTATGAAGTATTTGGGCGTAGTTTTAGATCATCAGCTTAATTTTCCATTGCATGTTGATTATGTTAGTAAAAAATTAGGAAAAAATAGGATTTTTTAGGACAATATCTGAAAATCTTAGTCACTTCTTGTATATAATATCCACGTTTTAATTATTGTTTCTCATTGTTGCTATCATTCAAAAGAACTGATATTCAAAGGCTCTAGTTACTACAAAATAAGGCTATGCGTACGCATACTATATTATTTTATACACGTTATACACATATTAATTTAATGTTAAAGACGCTCGGATGGCTTTCAATTTTCAATACAGCAAAGAATAGAAATGTCAAATGTCTTATTTATTTTTAAAACCAAAAATCAATTATTGTCTGAATACTTGCAGGAATATCTAATACCGAGATCCGAGAGGCACACATATACATATAATATTTGATCACGTAACGCTTTTGACTTAGAATTCGCTAGAACATCCCATATATGCAAAAATGTCTTTTTTACTGATGGTTTGAGACTTTCGCATGCATTACCTACAGAAATTAGAGAAGCGACGTCTGCAAATATATTTATCCGTAAGGCTAAGCAATTTTATCTAGACAAAATGGCATACGATAGGTATTACCTCGCATTTGCTGTGGTTGCGTTTACTGTAATTCTGGAAGAATTTAAAATTACTGATTTTTGTTTTTACTTGAGTAGGACACTATTATAAACTAAAGGAAGTAGCATTTCATTTCCATATATCCTGACATATGGTCTTAAGGTTATAAATTCCTTACTTTTCTATGAAATCTGTCTTTTCTCTTATCTACAGGGCGCGGCAAAGTGACTTCGTTTTTTAAAATGCGAGTCATTAAGTCGGTTGATGCCTTATTGGAGTGCTAGTGGTCTCATGAAGTTTTGTTCCGACACAGTTCAGTCGCTGTCATTCGTTGGAACAGTGAGGAGCGTGCTTTTGTGGTTGAAGCTTACTTTTCGAGCGGATGTTCTCTGAGCGCACCTTTGAAATAGCTTTAGTTTAGCCACGTTGGCCACTGTCCCGGACCGGAAATCAATTGTTTCGTGAGTCACTACGTTCAGACAAACTACAACTGCGAAAAGACGAAGAACTCGGCCCATTAGATCACCTTAAAACATTGAGGCAGTAAGAGCTTCAACGTTGACAGTATCACGGCGTTCCGCGCGCCTTTGGACTTTCCGATCGTTCTGTGAGAATTCTTCATGATGATCTTCGTTTCCTTCGTTACAAGATGGCAATTGTGCAGGAGCTTTTTAAACTGACCTCAATTCACGGATGAAGGCGTGTTTACATTTTCTAGAAGCCGTCCTTGAGGTCGCTATTGTTTTTTAGTGATGAAGTCCATTTTCATTTGTGTGGATTCGTCAACAACCAAAACATGCGCTATGGAGCTGACACCAATTCTTGAAAATTACATCAAATGCCTTCGCATCCACCTAAAGCCACAGTGCAATTTCCTCAGCTGGAATTATTGGTCCCTGTTTCTTTGAGGAAAATGAAGTCGCAGAGACAGTGAATTCGGACTACTATATAAGCATGTGTAAGCTTGCGAAATATCTCAAACACATTTTTGCATGCGAGATCAACTCTGTAGCACACAAAATCTTTCCAGAAGGTCTGCTTAGTGTCACTCTGTCACTCGGCACGACGGCCCTTACACCTGTTTATGTTAAACATTCCATTCCTTCTCTGGGCACTTGTTCCCAGGATACACTTTCTTAAAATGAGGGCGTGGATCGCATCAGAGTTCAAATAGTGCGTGAAAGCCATTACTTCTCAGACCAAGTAGTGTGAATTGTGGTACTAATTAGTGTCACAACAAGTGCCAGACATCGGTTTACTCAGTGGATGGAGAACGGGGGACGTCACATGGGTTGTCCAATAGGGACGCAGGAAAGTAAACGTCAATTTGACATAGACGCCATCTTTGTTTTCTGTCACCGACATGTCATTTTGTTAGTTGAATGTCTACCATTGATCGCTATGGAGTCGTATTCGATTGAAGACCGCATTGAAGTTATTCAAGAGCACTACAAAAATGGTGCAAAAATAAAAAACACGTTTCGCGCGCTTTGTGAACATTTTGGTCGCAACAACCGCCTAAACGAAACAACCAGCGGTCGTCTGGTGCGTAAATTCGAGGCAACAGGTTCTGTGGCAAATCTGCCAGGCTCTGGCCGGCCAAGGAGCGTTCGCACACCGGAAAATATTGCTGTTGTGAAGGAGAGTGTGAGAGACGATCCGAAACAATCAACAACGCGTCGATCCCAAGAATTGGGCATTACGAGAACCAGTTTGCTCCGCATTCTCCACAAGGATTTGAATGTACACGCCTACAAGATCCAATTGACGCTAGAGCTGCGTCGGTCCGACCATTTTTCGCGCCGAACGTTCTCAGATTGGCTCCTTGAACACCGCCAAATTGATGCCAATTTTTCATCAAAAATCATGTTCAGCGACGAAGCGCATTTCACTTTGAATGGGACGGTAAACAAGCAAAACTGCCGCATCTGGGCGAACGAAAATCCCCGTGAGTATCAAGAGCAGCCGATGCATCCTCAAAAAGTGAGTGTGTGGTGTGCATTGTGGTCAAAAGGCATCATCGGACTTTACTTTTTCGAAAATGCGGCCGGGGTCGCCGTTACCGTCAATTCTGAGCGATATCACGTGATGATAGAGGACTATTTTTTGCCGCAACTTGAAGGAATGGATATGGACGATGTTTATTTCCAACAAGACGGTGCAACATGCCACACAACATGCCAATATCCATCGATTGCAGTCCTTCTTCGGTGATCGCGTGATTTCGCGCAGAGGAAATGTGCCATGGCCACCAAGATCGTGCGATTTGACTCCCTTGGACTTCTTTTTATGGGGATATTTGAAAAGCAAAGTCTACGACAACAAACCAGCCACCCTCCAAGAACTCAAAAACAACATAATTGCCGAGATAAATGCCATAGAACCGACCATGTTGCAAAATGTCATTGAAAATTTCGACCATCGCGTGGACGTCTGTAAATCCAGTCGTGGTGAACATTTGAGCGATATTTTTTTCATACATAAATGGTATAAATGAACCTTCAAAATAAAGTACCCAACTTGATTTGAATATCAATCTTTCTTGTTTAAATATGCGTTTACTTTCCTGCGTCCGTTTTGGACAACATATTAGGTATAAAAAATGTCCTGATTCATACAATGTTTTATCCATTCGATACCCCAGTAAATGGTTGGCTGTAATTTGCCCGACATACACACTACATGCATCAGTTTGCATTGATCTATTTACTCAAATACCTATACTTGGAATTTCTCAATGTCATCTTCCGCCTCTTTTCAAATACGAAGGAAGTTTGTTTTTTTGGAATGTTGAACGTCTCTTGTGTGATCCGAAAGTCATGTAAATATCTTAGATGGGTAATTATTTACGCTGTAAATGATGGGGTGTCACTTGGATAAAAAGTTGTTGTCCAAGCGCTGAATGTGAACGCCGAAGGTCAACGCCCAGGTAAAACATACCCATCTCACGTTAAAAAACTTAAATTTGATTTGGTTGTTATCTTAACTCGATGGGTTTGTGTTTTCATCAGATCAGCTACAATATTGCGTTGAACTTATTTTGATTCGCTCATCAAGCCTTTTCATTTGCTACACATGTAAGGGTTGCTGTAGAAATCATAGATCGCCATTTTGCAGCCTGGTTTAGGATGACGTCACTTTGCTTATTGTGTTTGATGATTAACCCCCATTTAGCACCATCCGCCATATTGGACTCAAAAAGGCAGCGTCTAATTGACCGTATATTCTCATGAGATCCAAAAGTGTGTTCGTGTGTTTCAACTCGATTGGTTGAGTTTAACTTTTTCAAAATTAACAATCTCTTGATTCATGATAAAGGGCTAACAGAAGCGATTAGGAAAAAAATTGGATTGGAAAATTTCTGCCATGAATGCGAGGTTTTGGTCTAACCTCACTGAATCTTGCATCCTGTTAATACACGGACGATATATCTCCTCTCAATCATTTATCATTTGTGGGAATGACGAGTTTTTGTTGTCTAGTATTACGTTACAGGCGAACACGAAAACATACTAAAAAGTATAAAGTATGATCCATTTTTCGCGTCAACCAGTATGGTTATGAGCGTTGACACTCATCTAGTATGGACTAAAAATTGTCAAATCAATTCACGTTTTACAGTGTTCACCGGGCTAAAAAGCTGACTACGGCTCTGTAGTCTGTAATCGGGGTAAAACGCCCTATTAATGTATGTGAGTCTATGCAGCGATGATGGAGGGTAAAATGGGTTGGTTTAATAGAGTCTTTTCAGCATATTCTAATTATATGACCGATATTTTACGTATACGTACTGCGTATTAAATGGATCTCGTTTACGGGAGATGAGAATTTTATAGATATGACTGACGACGTTAATTGGTCAAATCAACAATTTGAGGTTAGAAAACAATATGAATTCCAAGCATATGTTTCTAAACTAAGTCATGTTGTACAGGGTCCGGCAAAATGATCTCCCGCATATTTAGCTTTAATAAAAACGCCATTGTAAGTGCTAATTATTTTTATTTTTATTAACTGAAAATGTATGCTATGCATTTTGTTTTCATTAAGTTTTGAGAATTACACACTCCATGTGGCGACCATTGTTTTCGATACACATTCAAAGCTGATTTCTAAAAGTTTCCATCTCTCGAGCTGTAATTTCTTGGGATATCGCTGTTTCCATTTCGTCAATGGTTCGGTGATGGTGTTGAAAAACCTGCGCTCTCAGATAGCCCCAAAGGATCAAGT
Organism: Acanthoscelides obtectus; assembly: GCA_963669975.1. Classification (NCBI taxonomy): domain Eukaryota; kingdom Metazoa; phylum Arthropoda; class Insecta; order Coleoptera; family Chrysomelidae; genus Acanthoscelides; species Acanthoscelides obtectus. The sequence goes on from CAVLJG010000004.1 coordinate 27,213,260, forward strand.
CGCATAGGGCATGATCGGGAAAACACGCAGGCCACCCAAGGTCTCCACATAACGAGATTACGCGTCCTGGAAACATTTCCCTGGAAACGTCCACTCTACTTCTTGCCGTATGAGCCGTAGCTCCATCCTGTTGAAACCACACATCCGGATGTCCAACTTATCTAAGTTTTGGTTCCAAAAATTGCGTAGCATGTCGACATACCGATCGGCAGTTACGGTGACCGTCACGCCTGACTCTTCAAGATAAAAATAGTGAGACCATTTTGCCGGACCTTGAATATGTCGTATAAGTGCTATGGCAGAGAGCTATTTAACTTTTGGAGCTCTACGGGGCATATTATGCGATTTATTAAAATTTTCTCAATCTCAAATCAGCGTCGTCACAGTCTTATCTATACAATGCCTGCTTTACTGATGTTGTGTTGGGAGATATATCGGTAGCTGTCATATATAACCGGTGAATCAGAGATCACTGACCATCTTTACAGCGTAGGTAGCCAGATCCATAGATAGCCACATAGCTTTGTGCGTAGTTCTGTTCTGCGCCCGTTTACACCGTGTGATATGCGTGTCTATGTGCCATATAACCTCTTGGCTAACTACCTATAGTGCAAGCAGTAATTTCAATCACTGGCAACGTATTACGTAACTTAAAAAGTGACATTATAACGATTTTTAATGGCATTGTGTAAGTTTTTCCAAAGAAATGTCATGTTCGCGTGCTGTGAGTGTTGCCTTAGAAAGTTGTACGTTATGTACTAGTGTCGGAATGATGGTAAAAGTTGTAGTTACAGTTATTGGCAGGTACGTCCTCTCAACACCATATGAAATAAGTAAACAAATATAGTCTCCGTACCATGGGCGAAACACTGCGCAGGCTAATCTTCAACGCATCTGCTACTCTCTCCAGTACGTATGAAATCGCTAACAGGGGATCGCTGTTTTCATTCCCTTCCTGGAAATTCTCTAATATGTGTAAATTTAGCACGAGGTGTTGGCCTTATCCATTGATCATATTTCCGGGCATTGCAAAATCTTATATTGAAGATCGATAACTTTAAAGCTCGACAACGTTTTCGAGACGGGGATACACAACTAAGAAACGTATGTCTTTGAGCTTACCGAACAAACGTTCACGCACAGGGGTAGGTTGCATGTGTATGTATGAAGGAGATAGAGATATATTAAGCGATACTGGTAGTCTTACTTTATTTCGCCAAGAACGGTGACTACAAGTTCGTTGTGCATTTGAAATGGGCTAGCGACTACTTAGTACACAAGCTTTTTTTAATCACATTATATCGATTTTTAATTCCTACGTAACTGAAAGAGGAAGTATTGTAATCCCGAAAAATTCCGAAAAAGGGATATGTTGTTTGGATGTTATATAACATGTACTTCACGAAAAAACATGTCACTCATTTCCGTCAGTTCGCCTGTTTGTCTGTAAGTCGATCTGTCTGCTAAAAAAGCTTTGAAGGGTTTTATGCTCCAGAGGCCGCGGAGAAAAAGGCCAAACTCGAAAAAAATAAATATCACCCAAACATTTTTGACGTTTCAGATGATGCTGATTGCTCTTGAAAAAATTTTTAGAAGTAATAAATTAAAGGATAAATTTTTTGATGTTAGTATATTTACACGCTCCTAGCCCCCGTAATTCTACGCACCTAATAGCCATATTTACAAATCATATGCCTGGGCTCAGCACCTGGTGTACCTCGTACTACTGCACATGTTCGTAACTAATTTTTTTCTCAGGGTTTAACTTGTGCTGAACTTGAACCTTTATGAACTGATGACGGCGTTGCGTACGAAGTGCAGAGTCACATACCTCACGTCAGTTTTTATGTACCACTCCAGCCGGTGATGACTCACAACACTATTATAAACTTCTACTATAAAGGGGTCTAGTCACTGTGTCGACTGAAATCACTATAAAATCACAGTAACTCGCAGAGTAATTATCACTGATTCACCAGTTGATAGAAACTCAGTATATTTCTCAACGCTAGTTGTTACACCCTGTGCACATTTTTGTAACTACAGAATATACACATATTTGTAGACCTTGAAGTAAATGCAGAGCTTGAATTGTTAGAAACCTGGTTATTATGCATATTAAGTCGCTAATGTAATTAAATCCTTTTATATTTGAACAGTCACGGAAGCAAGGCCTGAATACGAGAACCTCCATAAAAAAAGTTGAGAGAGTTTAGCTGAAAGAGTTGTGAGTTGGAAAATCATTACAAAACCGCAAAAAGATCTAAATTCTTGACATCGAAAGAAAAAAGACCAATTACATAAATGAATGAGGCAGCAGTGTGACAAATTTATCTAACAACCTCAGAAAATGCATCATGCAGAAAAGCTCCGAATTCGTATTCTTGGTGCTTTTCTGCACATAGGGTACTTGACCTAAATAACGCCATATTAACGTTTGATTTTGCGTAGCTTCATAAATAACTTGAGCTATTGATTTAATTGCGTTGCGACTTTTCACACTTATCGTTGCCTTAATATCAGGAGTTGGAAAAAACAATCAAGATTTGGTTATTTTCATCTTTCTCTTTATAATTTTGTATCTTTTTGGTTTTTACTTTTTCTGTTATTATTGCTTGCATCTACTTTTGGTGTTTCTTGTTGTTTTGTTTGACGTTTACTTCGGTATTTTCATTTTATGTACCGAAGTCTCTACTGTTTTCTTCACGAATTTTATTCGCTCCTTCTTTTGGTTTCATCTTGATGCCTTCTTTAATGTTCTGTGCCTCATTCTCCTTTCTATCAAGATTATTTTCAAAGTAATCAGCCTGTTTTGAAGAACTGGGCAAATATGAAAAATCTTCTATTTCTCTTGGTGAAGTTCACTGGCTTGCACCTAATAATGCCATACGGCTCCTAATAACGCCATAGGAAGATTTTCGGCTGGCGTTATTAGGCGCACTCTACTTAAAATTCATTTTGCCAATTCTAAAAAAACTGCTTAGGTTTTGATTCAAACTATAAACTAGATCGAAAATAAACTTACAAAAATGACGTGGATACCAACAAAATTCTTGCAACAAAAACTTTACCGCCAATAACATTGTTGTTGGTAAATGATCGCAATGCATGTGGCGACATCTGTTGAATTCAGGAAGAAGTTTTTCATTTTGCATTGCTTTGCTGGATAGAAACCTACCAAACTATACCACATAGTTTTTGAACTGCATTAACTGATTTCTGAATGATGGCTTCTGGCGTTATTAGGGACATGGCATTTGAGTTGTACCTTATATCAACTCAATTCTGAGCTTACCTCCGTGATGCTACCGATTTATGAGCAGACTATTCAGACTCGCTGTTTATATGATCGAGAAGTATACGGTTCGTAATGAAAATTCTGGCTAACATTTTGAATAAATTTAACAGATCATGATTTCTAAAAATGGTGAGTGTGCCGTAGCTTCTTTAGTGATCTATTCATCTATTGTATTTGTCAAATATGGTGAATGTTCACGGCTCACCATCATAACTACGAAAAGTTCAGTCATATTTTTCATCTTCTGCCATAAATTCTCCTGAAGTTCTCCACAATATTTGAAAATGAATAATAGTTTGAAGGTAAAACTTTTAACATGGAAAAATGTCCGGTTCCAAAGTCATCTAAAAGATTAGTATTTTTGCCAGCACGATCTTTGTATATATCGGCCATTTTTATGTTGTAGAAATAATTTATAAACTATTAACCGAGAAATTAATTCGAGATATGTTTTGTTCTTCATACCGATGCAGAGGCGTCGGCAGAAATATAAAAGACACTTTCTAGTCCAATTTTTGAGCTGCCTAAGAATAAAGGAGCGGTCGTATTGGCCAGATCTGGACGAACGAAATTCGACACGGTTAGGATGACAGATCGAAGTCAGGCGGCTCTGCCTAGCAGGCTCATCGTGGGGCGCCATCATAGGATGCTTCTTGTTAGTCAAGCTATTGTGATGTGAAAGATTTCAAAATACGTGAATAGGTACGAAAAATCTGTCTAGTTTTTTAAAAGCCATGAGAGGTGTAATAATGGGCCTTGTGTAAGCTGGCAAACTCCGAATCTGATCATTGAAGATTGAGCAGAATCACAGTTGACTAGTTCTTCAACGATCGTTATCATTTGAAAGCCTCCCACCGCGGATCTATCAAAAACTACCAATTAAAAGAAAAAACTCCGAGACACGTCAAAAGATTTGTCAAGGGTGACAACTTTTTAACCAAAACTACTTCAGCAGCTTTCACCCTCGGTACCCAGAGTCATTCTCTCAAAGATTTTGAATGACAAGGGGTATCGAGTAATAGCGTGTTTGAAAGGTCTTTCGAAGTCCTGTATTTTGACGTTTGATTTTTTAAAATGTCAGGAATTTGAATATCGCCTATATCATTGTTTGGCCAATAACGGGCAACATTTTGAACACTTATTGAAATAAAAAGTGATATTTTCGTGTGTTTTTGTGTTGTATCTGAACAAATTAAGATAAATAAAGATTTTTTTATTTTCTTAAAAACGAATCGACCGATTAGTCATTTAAAATTTTTAAGTGGATGACCCTGGAGGTCAGAGGGTGAAAGGGGGTGAATTAGTTTTTGGTAAAAAAGTTGTCCCCCTTGGAAAATCTTTTTCTTTTAATCAGTGGTTTTCGATAAATCCGTGGTGGGAAGTTTTCAAATGAACACCCTGTATATGATCTATACCGCAGGATCGCGTGTACTCCGGTCTATCATCCGTACCGCTTGAAATGATGGGCTGCGGATACCGCATTGAATAAAACAAGATAAACATTCCCACGTGGCTACGTTTACTCACTTGTCGACGTTCACGCTGATCCACAGTACGTTATTTTGAGAAATTGTGTCAACTTGCTGGACTTCGCAGTTCCCGCGGAGTGGTATCAACTTAAAAATAAAAAGTAATAAAAATAACTGATATAGTGGATATTCTAAATTTCCCATTCTTTGGCAATATTTGAGATCTCGAATAGCCAATACAAATTCCTTGTTATTAAAGCGATACCAGTGCACTGGTCGTTCGGTGTTAATATTAAAATTGGCCCTATTTTTTTGTTTTATTTCACCAGAAACACTTATTTAAAAAAGTGTTTCTCAGGACACAATCTAGAAAATTGCCCTATGGAATGGAAATAAACTCCGATCCAATTAAAATGAAGTGGCTCTAATATATTCAGCATTCCCCCGAAGAGCAATATTTCAATAAAACTTCAAATTTATGCAAGACGACGTTTATTTGCTTTTAGTTAGACATCCAGTTAATTTCCGCTGCATCGATTTGTCCACGTAGCTATTTTTTATTCTGATTAATTGAATAAAAATTGTGAAATGCAGTTTGAGTTCATATCGTTTTAAAATAAAAGCCATTTGACTGTGTTTCTGATACCACGAAATGGTAGTCGCTCTTGATAATATCTGCCTTAAAACTATTTTTTTATTTGATTGAATGTGAGTGGGTGTGTAAAGATCATCTAGAATGGATAAATGAAAAACAGAAGGGTACCTGTGAATAGCGACCTTTAGATATATTAATAAAACAGACTATGGAGGGTTAATTTTCAGTGATTCTTTGCGTCGTTTTTTGAAGTTAGACGAAAAGTGTTGCTTTTCTGAGGTATAAATGCTATAAAATCAGGTATAGGAATCAAAACACATGGTCAGCCTGAAATTTACTGGCATGCACCTGGGGCATCTCTGCACTTCATATTTAGTTGTGCAGGCGTTGCCAATGCAAAGGTCAGATCCACATTGAATCATTTTTCCGTTATTAGATCGATGATATTTTGGCATCCCAAATTTGTTTCCAAAACCAATAACTAAAATTACTCTGAATGGTCAAAACGTGTTTTTTGAAAGTAAGCTATTAATAATAGTAATAATAATACATTTACGTTTTCAGAAATACTGTATGATTCCAGCTGAACTAAAACCCGTGTCATGTTTCTTTTTGAAGGTTGCTGTACCTTCCATCGCTTTCAAATGATTAGGTAGTTTATTATACAACTTTGCGCACATATTAAAAGAGTTTTTTTTTCAGTTACTGTCAGCCTGTGCTGAGGTAGCAAAACATTTATAGCTTTTGTACCGTATGTGTGACCATTTTGCGTGGGGAAATTGTTTCCATTTTTCACTGTGAACATAACACAATCAAAAATGAAAATGAATGTGCCTCTACATGTTTCATTAAATTTCATGTCTCATTGCTCTCATGGTACTTTTTTGAATAACAAATAATTTTTGCAGTTCTGAGCTGCCTAAAAAATGTATTAAACCATAACGTAAAGTCGATTCAAAATTTGCACAATATGCAATTTTCAAACAGTCTGAATTCATATAAACTAGACATCACTCCTATTCCATAGCTGATGCTCCTCAGTTTCAAAGCAGTTTTATTGATGTATAGTATGTGTAGAGTCCAAAACAGAAATTCATCTAAATGTATTCCTAACACTTTAGCTCGCCGACTTACAGAAAATGTGATATTTTGTGACATATCAATCTGTGATTGCTTTGTTGTAAATATTATTGAATCAGTTTAGTATAAGTTTATTCATTGCAACAATTGCCGATCATTCTGTCCAAATCCAGTGGTGTTTTGGTCGCTAATGACTATGCTGGTATCATGAGCATAATTTTTTTTTTTTTTTTTTTTTTTATATCGAAACAGCCGCGCAGGCAGAAGCCTAAATGCCGGAACACCGCGGCTGCTATGATGATCCCAAAGAAATTTTGTTAATACGATTTTTGAACTGCTTAAGGTTAGTAGAACTGGGAAAAGCTTCCTCCCGTAGTTTGTTCCACAATCCAGACACCCTCGGAACAAAGGAGCGGTCGTATCGGCCAGTTCTGGATGTACGAAGTTTGACACGGTTAGGATGGGACGCCGAAGTCAGGCGGGTCTGTCTGGCAGGCACATCGCGCGGCGGCATCATGGAAGAGAGCTCTGAGGAGCAAAGCCCGTTGGTGTAGCGATAGAAAAGAGCGAGATCGCCGACGGCCCGCCGGTGCGAAAGAGTCCCGAGACTGTCTGTTAGAGAAGGGTCATCGATCAGTCGGACCGCCCTCCTCTGGACAGCATCGAGCATGGACAATGTAGTCGGGGCGACAGCACCCCAAATGTGTGAGCAATACTCGAGGCTAGGCCTTATCTGGGCCTTGTATAGAGTGAGAAGGTCATGCGGAGAAAAGTACTTCTTAGCCCTAAACAAATAGCCTAGCTTTTTCCCAGCAGCTGCAGCTATTGAAGAGATGTGTTCGTGCCAGATCAGGTCCTCGGTGATCTGGACTCCGACCAGCCGAAATGAATGGCTCTTTGGTAGGACTGGACCGTCCATCTAAACTGTCTGAGCGCTAGGACGCTTTTTGGTCGTCAAAGTACAGTACTGTGTTTTGGAAGCATTGAACTGTACAAGATTGTTGCGTCCCCAAGCAGTGATAGCCACCAGGTCTCTTGTTAGAGAAGAAGTCGTCGCTAGTCTTCTTTTTCCAGCTCAGCGGCAGAGATCGGCTTGTCACTCTGAATTCCTGCATGTAGAGTGCTGTCATCAGCGAAGCTGTGGATTGGGTTGATCGTGCAGGAAAGGAGGTCGTTGATATGTAAGAGAAACAGTGTTGGAGCCAAGACCGATCCCTGGGGAACACCCGCGTTGACGTTGTGGGATGAAGAGGAGAATCCGTCAATTACGACGGATATCTTGCGGCCAGAGATAAAGTCAGCCACCCATCTGCAAAGCTTTTCTGGGAGGCCGTAGGATGGAAGTTTGCTCAAGAGGGCAGCGTGCCACAGCTGATCGAACGCTTTCGTGATGTCAAGAGCAACGACATGAGCCTCACCATGAGACTGGATGAGTTTACTCCACAGTTGCGTGACGTAAGCTAGGAGGTCCCCTGTGGATCGTTGGTGCCGGAAACCGTACTGCCTGTCGCTAATCAAGCTGTGACGTTCGAGGTAGTCCAGAAGCTCGCGATTTATGCACCTCTCCATCACTTTACTTATAACAGAAAGCAGAGCTATAGGCCTGTAGTTGTAAGGGTCGGTTTTAGATCCTTTTTTTGGGATGGGCTGTACATGAGCAAATTTCCAGTTTTCTGGGAAGGTGCCGGATTCATAAGATATCTGGAAGAGACGCGAAAGAACTGGAGCAAGCTCAGCTGCACATCTCTTCAGTACAATGGCAGGAATCAAGTCCGGACCAGAAGCTTTGTTGATGTCGAGCGACAAGAGCACTCGTCTTACGGTCTTATGCCTGAATGTTACCTCCCGCATAGTGTGGGGAACCCTTTGAATTGACGGCACTTGGGCGTTGGTGGGGACGTCCATGGTGGAGTTGGCAGCAAAGATCTTGGCTAGCACTTCCGCCTTGGCCTTTGAGTCGAATACAATAGTTCCATCCTGACACGTAAGTGGTGGAAGACTACTGTGTGAGAAGTTCTTTTCAATCTGCTTGGCCAGCGTCCAGAAAGACCGACTGCCATTGCGCTGCGACATTACCCTGTGCCTAACTTTTATATCATGCTGGGTTTTGGCATTGCGAACCGCTTCGTTATATTTGTTTCTGGACTCGACATCGGCTTGTCTGTTCTCTACAGTGGGGTTTTGTAAGTAGGTTCTGTGGGCCTTAATCTTCTGCTGGCGAGCAGTGTCACACGATTTGTTGAACCAGCCGTTGGACCCTGGTTTAGGAACTTTCACTGTGTGAGGGATGTATTCCTCCATTCCGACGTGGATAATTTCGGTTATTGAAGAACAGACAGTCGACGCATCCGCGTCAGTGAAACAGACATCTCTCCAAGGAAAGCTAGAGAAGAAGTCTCTGAGCCCCTCCCAGTCGGCATGTCCGTAATGCCAAGTTTTGCGGCCTGTCCGAGTTTCTGCGGCCACAGCGGCTTCTGACCGAAACCTAACCTCCACAACACCGTGATCTGAGTTACCCAGGGGGGACAGGACGGCAGTGCTGTAAGGGGCAGGATGCGTGGTCAGAAAGAGATCCAGCAGGCTACTGGCGTGTGACGAGACGCGGGGGAAAAAAGTAGGGCTCGTCACCAGCTGGGTCAGCCCTTGAGTAAGAGCGAACGCTTCGACTGCACGACCTGCTGCATCGGTCTTATTTGAGCCCAACCAAAGCTCATTATGGGCATTGAAATCACCGAGAAGAACTACCTCTGAAGCGGGGTGATTGATGTTCAGGAAGTCGATCTGGACGGCGAGGTATTCGAGTAGGTCATCCCAGTTATGGTTCGAGGGAGAGCGATAAAGGCAGCAAATAAATTTGGGTGATGTTTTGGAGTTGAGGCGAAGCCACAGAATGTCCTTCCGGTCTGATTCCAAAGAAAGATCCCTGGAGCAGGAAAGACTGCTGCGGACAAAAGCCACAACTCCCCCGTTCTTTCTCAGATTGGAGTGCACCTCGTAGTTTGGGAAGTTGAGATGGTTAATCGGTGCAGTCTCTGAGATTTTTGTCTCCGCCAAGAAAAGCACGGCGGGACGATTGGATTGCAGGTAGTGATGAACAGCATCAATGTAGCTGTTGATCCCGCAGATGTTCGAAAAACAAATTTTATCTTCGATGTTGTTCCCTCGAGCCCACCCTCCACCCGGACATTCCGAGAGTGGAGTGAGTTTACGTCCGGAGTTTTTAGTGCTCGAGGGATCCATCATCATTAATTTCTTTGTTTTGGTAGATAACCGACTGCATAGCTTAGGTGTGGAAACATGCGGACATTTATAAGACACCCTGGGAAAAGCTAGCGGGTGGTACTGCCTCGGTCGACTGGTCCTTGTCTACCACCTTCTTTTTACGTATTAGTGATGTTAAATAGACCTAAAGTGGCCCGTTGGCGGACTTGTACCGCCACCCGGCGATCGGTACTGAGGTATTCCTTAACGCGTGCGCAATCACTTGGACGGGAAGAAGTTGTATACTGGATACAACGACTTCCGGAACAAGCATTTGCCACGGCCCTCGCTCAGTAGGGGGGCATAATTAATTATTGTAAAGTCATAATTCTTAATGCTATCTCTTAGATCATTGATGGATATGACAAATAATTTGGTACCTATCACACTGCCCTGTGGTATACAAGTTAAATTACTGATACCGAGATTGATGTTTTTAAAAAAAAAAACTTTATTTCCAAAATCGGTACAGAGTGACTTCTAGAGAAACCTTGTCACGTAGGTACGTAAAACAAGACGGTCAAACCAAAAGTGACGAGATTTCCTAACATATGAATCTAGCATGGTATACAAGAAATATGATATGATAAAGAGAACGATGTTAACATGAGAACTAGCAAGGCGCGAGATAACATTCTTGAGCGCCGCGTCATTGCTCGTGAGAAATCAAGTGCCTACTAAGTAAATTATAATTTTATATAATGTACAGGGTGAGCATGGACATAACTTACATACCTCATTATACATGGTAGCTGACTTGATGATATACCTTTTTATCGCTACACCTTGTTTCCTGTTTGTAAGATAGGATTTTACCCAGGACAATATATTAGCCCTCATTCCATATATGTTTAATTTGTCAAATAGGATGATTTAAGCAGTCATATGCTCCAGAAAGGTAAAAAAAATAACCCCATTGCTAAATGCTCATATTCTATGCAGTTTAAAATGTTTTTAGTAAATTGATGAAGAGTTGTAATTGAAGATCGTCCTTAAATATTAGCCATGATGACTGTTGCTAAACAATTCATGAAAACAGTGACTTGTATACAGACAGCAGATTCAAATAGTTTGGAAAAACTATTTAAAATACTGAGGAGCCTATAATTATGAATGATGAATGGTAACTCTTTTTTTAGCAACGGTTTTGTTTCTGAAACTTTCAGTTGATTCCAAATTCTAGGGAATTATCAAAATTGTAACATAAAATACCTTCAATTTCTGTCACAATTAGCTTCACCATGTTTGTTGTTATTTCATCAGCATCAGAACTGTACTTATTTTCAGTTTGTTTGATATGATCGCAAGATCAGGTTCAATTGGTTGAAGGCTATGGCATTTCAGTAGTGGAATACCACATGTATATGTAACATTTTCAAGCTTTGCAGCAGATTAGGTAATAAATCAGTGAGCTGACGGTTTATAGTATTAGTTATTTCATAAGGGGAATTTTTCATTCATCAATACTGTTAACATGGTCTATGATTTCATTACAAAAGGCTCACATAGTTTGATTTGTATTCATTTCGTAGAAGGCTTTTGGACCTATACAAGTAATAAAAAAACATAAACATATCTATGTTAACTGGCAGAACCTAATGATATAAAGTGCACCGAGTATCAGTTAATCTACCCTCCCATTATCTATTGCATTTACAATTAATCAGATGGGATTGTTTCCACCAGCGACCAATACCTTCACGCTTCTCACGCCGGAGATTGTATCTCTATCTCTCTCCTGATTAAAGGATTCCGTCCGGAACGTTCCAGTGGAGCCAACCGTGAAACATGTCACTGAAGTGCTGCAAATTATGTGCGGTATTCGGTTGACCATTTTCACATGGGTTCACCTAAACTATTGCCAGCTAAGCTAGCTAGCTCAGTGTAACGCTGCATGAGAAAATACTGAAATTTACCGGAGGCTGTTACCGTATCCCAAAGTCTGATTTCCAAAAACGAGTGGACGTGGTCTACGAGGTCTCCTCAAAAAATGTCCCGAAATCGACTTTTTAAATCATTAATTTACACATTATCGGTCCTTGCCCTTAATTGCACACTTTTCCCAGCGGTGTTTCCACTTTGCGAGAGTCCTGGTAAGCTTAATAATAATAACAATGCCCAACAGAGATTCATTCACTTTACAAGACAAAGTATGAACAACAAAAAACAACGACAATAAAGGACATCACATATCTAAAGAAAATAAAAAACAATATAAAAAGCAATACTCAACGATCGGCGTGAAGTCAGCAGCCAGTTTCTAGCGGCCATTTTTTTTGTACCAACTACTGACTTTATAATCACTGCATCATATTTCTCGTTAATTTTAGCAACAAACCGCCTCAAAGGGTAGTTTCACCCTTAGCGCAAACATATTTAGAAGAGGTATACAGCTTTTCAAAAAAGCTAACACCATTGATGAATAATAAAAATGCGTACCTAAAGCACATCGTTTATACATAGGCATAGAAGTCAGATTATTGTTTTTATGTACCAGACTTAGGGGTAGTTTACATCCTCAGAACATAGGCAGCTTTTTATGTCTCCCACCTAGTTAGAAACAGAGTTACAAGCGAAAAATTAATGAATAGTGTTTAACTAGTAGCTATTGGGTCATTCCTTCGGATCCGTCGAAGGGGGTTTAATTTACAGGCATCAAATTAGAAATTAAATATCATATTCACTTATTCTGTCAACCGCTGTTTCGAAAACTGGCGTCGTCAATCGCAGTTTATACAAGTTTCGACACGTCACAACATGAAATCCGCTTAACATTTATCACTTAGGCCCGTATCGTCAGTCGTTCCTACAATTGTAGGGCGCGTTTATGATATCCTTGATTGTCATAGTTCTTTCTCTCCTTCAACAATTTCTAGATTACACTTGTCCCGTGTCAGCGTCAGCGCTCTCCTATTGTGAAGATATGTTTTCTTTTTAAATTGTAGGAAATTTAAGGCTGATAAAACATGATATAACTCAAAAGCAAGCACAATTTGATGCAAATAGATGTTTGTGACATAACCTCAAAATAGAGCGCTGACACGGAGAAGTAGAAAACTATGACAATCAAGGAGGCCATAAAGGCGCCCTACAATTGTAGGGACTGACGATACGGGCCTTAGAAAACAAGTGTGTACCTACCAGACGCTGATGAGCATCTGTGACATTCATTCCCACAAACTTGCGAAAAATTTGACGTTTCGATGTACATGTTTTGTTGAAAATCTGTTTGATTGTGTCAAATTATTGTGTCTGTTGAATACATTACGTTATTAAGATAAAAGGCCCGAGTAAAGATAACATAGCCACGTAGGACAACTATTGAAATATACTCTAGTAGACTATCCGTAACTAAATTTTTCTCGAAATCGTTGCACAATACTTAAAAACATGCAAATGAAGATTGGAAAACTGCCGCATTGACGTTCTAAATGACTCCGTGGCTACCCCGGGATAGCCATACGTTTTGAAAGTTGATCATGTCACCTAGATTGCGGCGTTGCCAGCTCATCGGACGATTTTGCTACCTCTGCTATCACCAATTCCTTGGACCTTTTGTTCGAGGCCTTGCTAATAGTTTTGAGATTAGAATGAATGTAAGTACATAAGAATACTTACAAGAACGTTAGATTAGTGCACGTTTCTGTAAATATCTTTTTATAATAATGTATTACAGGGTGGCTAAGAGAAGGAGCAGACTAGGTTAAGCTCAGTAATCAGACAATCTTACATCAAGCATTTGTTTGCAACGCCTACTTACATATAATGAAAAAGTAGAAAAAACACCTTTGCTTATAACTAAAAAACAAAGTGATACATCGTCGAAGTCGTAGAAAAAGCTGCTATTAGATACAGTGTAGCACTTTTTTAAAAACACCATCATGTAGTGCCTAAATACTGCCATTAGTTTTTTGATATTTCTTAAAATAAAGTCAGACAAAAATAAAAACGATTTGGCCAAATTTTAGTTTTTCCCAAATACCTCAGTACATGACTAATTTCTCAGTGTATGCAATGTGCGAAATTTATTAAAAAAAACATAGGATGTTAACGCTAACACACAAGTAGATGAGTATGCAAGGCTCACCTCGTTTGTTGCGCAGATATCCTGTTTCCCTCAGAAGAGTTGGAGGTACAAATAACTATCTTATAATTTCAAGGCCGAACTGAGAAATTGTGTTTTTTTTAACAACTAAGGTTATATATATATATAATTTTTTTGGATCCGAATTAAAGACTGTGCAAACATGCAGTATGGCGTCCAAAAAATAAAGCTGAAGCTGGAGAACAGTACACGAAACGTCATAATGAAATTCTGATTATGTCACCTTATAGAAAAGAAAAAGTGGCTAAGTTAATGCCCAATTTATTTTTAAATTCGACTACAAATAAAGCCAGGAAAAACTGCAACGATTTTGTAAAAATTCTGTTTTTCGCGTCTCTCTCCGAAAGTACTTTTAATCTTAAAACTTTCTAAGCAACATTTTGTTATGTATTTTGAAATTCCACTTCAAATGAATTTCGAAACTTTCTAAGCGGCATTTTGTTAGTTACCTAAATACGCAACTTTGCCACGTGAGGTGGTGAGGGTCAAATTTGAACCATCCGGCATACTGTATCAAGCGAAGAAAACTTTCAAAGAGGCAGGCTAACGTTGAAGCCAAGAAAGAGTTATGAGAAGCTGGTCGCGTAACGTAACGATATTGCGCTTTTGTATATTTGTCCCCGTGTAAGGGGTGAGCGTAAGTACATAGAACGATTCTTAGTGCGGCTCACGTTTGACCCAGTTATAACTGGCATAATTATGCGCAACCCTATCAAATGAATAATTCACTGGTGGCTCGGCTGCCGACGGCGAAGCCTCGCCGGCACTAGCTTCAGCTTCAACTGCGGGTCCATCGTCTGCGCCCTAACGAGAATTTTAAATCGAAATACCGACCTAAGTATAGAGACCACATAAAGTGAACCCACTCTTGAACGGCATTTCATATTCAACCAAATTAAATGGATATTCATCTACTAATTACTTTATTAATATCTACGAGCCCCTTCCCACTTCAGTTGGCCCACTCCAAGATTTGTACCAAAATATGCCTTTATAAACTAAACATGACGAAACTATTTACTTCTAAAACAATTTATTTTCTCAAAATCATTTTAGATACACTCTTTTGCATGAAAAATACATATTTGAAATCACTTAGACCTATAACTAATAGAACATCTGAACAAATAAACACTGTGCGAATAAATGCGCGGAGTTAACAAAGCAACAATTGAAAGATTACCATTGGGTAACATCACCTTTATTTTTTATTACGGCTGAAATTCTTTGAGGCATAGTGTTAACCAAGTTTTGTCAAAAATTTGGTGTAAAACAATCCCATATTTCTTGAAGCTTTTGTCTCAGTTCAGTGATTGTACGAGCAGGAAGTTGTCGTAGAACCTTTTTCATCTCGTGCCACAAAGTTTCAATAGGTGACAGATCTGGACTGCTAGAAACACATTTCAAAAGTGGTACGTTATTTTCTTCCATCTATTTTATAGCATTTTTTGAGGTATGGCACGCTGCACCATCTTGCTGAAACACAAAATCTTGGCCGGATGTCTTCCATCACTGGTAACAGCGATTCTTCTAAAATTGCCAAATATTTGTTTCTGTCCACATTTCCATCAATAAAATGAAGTTTTCCTACTCCTTCTGATGACATACTGCCCCAGGCCGTAATGGATGCTGGAAATTTCACTTTTCTCTTCAGACAGTCAACACGGAATGCTTCATTTTTTTGGCGGATAACTCTACTGCGACTGTCACCAACACAAACTTCGAATCGGGCCTCATCACTCCATTGTATTGCACACCATTGTTGAGGTGTCCATTGGCTATGTTCTTTAGCCCATCTAAGCCGATTTTTGTTTTGCGGTGGAGTTAATAGTGGCTTTTCTTTGGCCTATAAACAAGTTGTGCCACTTTAGAGTTTTTACTTCACTTTTTTTATAAGAAAACTTACCTTGCAAGTGCTAAATCCCAGTTTGTGGGCCTCTCTATGAGTTGTGGACCTCGAAATTCTAGTTCCAACAGCGTCACTCCACAGAGCACTTAATTATAAATAATTGGCACGCCTATTTTTCACGATTATTCTTCTTAATGATCTTCGGTCGGCATTTGTGATATTACTTTTTTTCACATATCGTGGCTTAATATTGACTGAACCAGTTCCGTGATATCTTCTAACAATATTTCTCACACTGTACGGCGATAAGTCTGACAAAGTTGCAATTTCTGAGTTTGGTTTCCCAGAATTAAAAAATTTAATTATCAGTAACCAAATTTTCTCACTAATAACCTTTCCTCTACCCATTTTGAAAACCTTAACTACCCAAAACTATTTTAAACGTATTTTGACAGCAGTGATTAATAAAATCAATTGTCATGGCTTTTATTTTTCACAGCCACCTATGCGTTATAGACTTATTTTGTATTGAAATGAAAATAGGTTCATTTGCTGTAATTGCAACATGTGTTATTTTTATGCTGCAAATTTGATTACTTAGGGAGTGATAAAGTTGGTGTTTTCTACTATATTTTATCAAAATATTCATTGTTAATATTTTAAACCTATAACACCCTGCTACATTTTTATTATCTGTGTTTGATAAGAAAAAAACTAAGATTTCAATAGTTGGGCCAACTGAAGTGGGAAGGGGCTCGTACATATATATATATATATATACTACTACTAAACATTTTCCTGGGAAATTGAGATTATCCATTTAATGTCTACCATTATTTACATGCAGTCTAAATAGGCTTGTCATAGTTCATCCTCGGTGAACACAGTAAATTTAAATACTTTCTTCCTATTTTCATTTTTGCTTAAATTGCGGCATTTGTTGGTACTATAATAATTGTTTTCGTCATTATTATATGTTAGGTTAAATCCTCAACATTTCGGTCGATACTTGGATTAAGCAGTAATCTGCTACCAATCGTATCTTCAGTCTGGCCCTTACAACTTCCATCTCCACGTCCATTTAAGAGGATATAAGCCTTTTATTTTACTTTTTTGGTTTCTGGGGGTAAGCTCCTTATTCTGCAAGCCATCCGCATAAATTTTCCTCAATTTCAATTGTGCTCACGCTAATTTTTCGTCCGTTCTCTTTGCGCATTAGCCTGCTCATTTCAGGAGTAGGGGTGGTGGTGGTGGCTGGGCAGAAATGTGAGTCGAATGAAGGACTTTATCGCCGCCACGGAGGCCTTCTTTGCACACCTCCAGAAAATATATTTTTCAGACGGGTTAAAGAAGTTGAACCATGGCTATGTTCAGGAATAAATCGTCACTTTTCCAAAATTTTCGTTTCTCTTTTGTGGGACCGCCCTCGTATTTACGGCGATCACAGCTCTGTGCCCGTATTCTTGACTTTAATAGAAAAAATCACACTCCCTCTCTTTTTCTACTCCCCCGGTTTTCTATCGATTCGAAAATAGTGTATTCTTGAAAATACTGTATTCTTGAAAGGTCTCCATAGAAATGCGAAAGAAAATCAAGTCACAGGGTTTCCAGGTTTGAGTAAACGTGTTAAACCAATCAAAATGGAGATAATTTTGACAGTCAACAACTAACCAATGATTTTGGTCAAGATTTCCTCCTTATAATTTTATCTATGGAGCACTTTTCGGTAGAACTGATTTCAAGAATACTGCATTTCTTGGCCACACCCACTTTTTGACATTTTCTCCCACAATTTCTAGTCCCTCAATACTCAAGAATAGACGTCCTGATCGTCGAACCCTTACATACATCGAATGCTTGTTTAATGGCCGAAAGGACGAACAAACCGTCAAGTGTCCCTACTACTATTTAACCTAACTTAGTTGGCTGGCCGTTCACGCTACTAAACAAAGCTGACACGTCGCTGGCGCCGCCGGAACTCCTTTCTTTTGCTATCTTATTGTACTTTCCAGGAGAGCTTTCCGTGCCTCAGGTTTAACTGATGCGATTCACGTAACTATTTTAAACGCATCCGCAATAAAGACGTTATTATAATTATTACAAAGTTGAAACAAAACGTCGCCTAAACACATAAAGCTCTTAGGTATTCGTGAGGAGCCGCTGACCTTTGCTATTCTGATATAACCAGAATCAATGTTGGAAATCCATGAATTTCTGGACTAATGAAAACACAGTCTATTGAATATCTTTAAATGGCATTTCGGCTATCAAATTACAAATAGTGACAATAACAATATTTTTTTCTTTTATAAACTATTTACTGTGCAGTGTGCAATCATTACAATTTTAAAACGACACCGCGATCTTGGCGAGGCCCGGGGCCGTTCAGAATGTTGTCTTCACACACTGTATAGTGCTGAAAAGGACAAAAAAAAAATCAACTATCATTTTCAATATTCACACTTGAAATTCGCCACCGTGGTGGCCGATCGGCAGTAAAAGGTATTCAATATTCCGCAAAGTTGGGGTTTTCCTTTGCACGACGTGTAGATATTGAGAAAATAAGCGGATTTTCTCAGTAGCATAAACACAAATGCCTTAAGAGAAGATATTGGGTTCCGCAAACTCAAACAAATCTGAACCAAACTGAAGCCGGTCCTGTTCTATCCCTCGATCACGGCGCCAGCGCCAGCGTACAGTTGTACGACGTACGCCTACGATGTAAATACCGATTTTATGACAGAGCCGTACTTTTCAATTCAACTGAACAGTGAGTGCTTTTTATTTTTTATTTTTATGTTTTTCACTTGTTCGCTCACGTTTGTCTAAAACAAGGTCAGGACGAAATTCAAGAATAATCGAGATCCCTCGAGGCATCTGCCGCCATATAGACTACTTCCATGGAAGTTGAACTTGACCTGAGCTGAAACACACTAAACATTTCGACGCGTCGATAGGAGGATAGGGCTTAGAGTTTGGATGAGTTTGGATGTAAAACGGGAAATTCGATTCGTTTCGATGTGTTCGCCTTGTCCGGGTTATGTACCTTCGAAATATTAGAACATGCAAAAGTAATGTGGTATGTTAAGTGCAATTTTTAATGATAAGCAGGCCCGTAGCCAAGATTTGGTTTCGGGGGGTCTCGCAGAGTCTACTTACAAATTGCTCAAGGCTCATAGTCAGCGGTTAAAGTTAAGGAGCGGAGGGGGGGGGGGGGTTGGGGGGGAAGGAGTTAAGTACTAATTAGTGTAAGGAAAGGAGTCAACATAAGCTTATGATTTTATAAATCAATGTAATAGAAAGAAATGTATGAAATTATTGACGAGCTATAGATTTATTCATCTATAGGTATGTGTAAATATAATGTGGTAAAAACCTGAGAATAACACCTTTAACTCGAAAACTTTGACCTGCACTATCAAAAAAGTAATCTTCTAGATTTTTTTTCCGATAAAATGTCTAGGACGTGATCAGGATCGATAGCAATATCCCAGTGAACAGAGATCATAGCGAGTGAACTCAATCTTTCATGGCCCATAACACTTTGCGGTAGAGTTTTAATTCTGTTAATAGTGGAAAACGATCTTTCTACGCTAGCTGTTGTCACTGGTAAAGTGGATAAGGTAGTTAGAAGTATTCTGATACCGTGAAAATAATTTCCATTGCAATACTTCAACAGTTTTAAAGCCTCGGTTGATAGATCAATCTTCGCACACCACAACCTATATTCTGCCTTCACTGCCGTTGATGATATCTTATTGTCAAGTATGGCGCTAAGTTGTCTAACTCATCGGCTTTGCTCACATTAGCAAATCCTCGGAGGAGAAGTTGGAAGCTTGGTAGGATATCTTCATTTTCCACAAATCGTTCTGTTAAACTTTCAACCAAGCAATCGATGCACGGTAGAAATACTGAAATTCTGAAATACGCTTCATTTGATGCCGTTTACGGGTTAGCACGGTTTTTTGGCGTGAGACAACTCTCGGAGCTCGAATTTCAGTGTCGAATAAGTCTTCAGCAAGATTTGAAGCAGACAGCCGATTCTCTAATTTCACGCAAAGACTGTATTATTTCCTTTGTGTGGTTGATAGCGGAGATGAAATCCAAAGACTTTTCTTCGAGAAACACTGACAATGGAAGCAGTTTTTCACATACCAAAAGACCCTCAATAAAGTCACTTTTTTGAATTGCAGCAAAAAGAGCAGATGCTGTTGATGATACAGACCATGTTTTGCCAGCTATTTCTTCTAGACCCATGGTGATGCATTCAAAAAGTTCCAATCGTGTGAGCTTCGAACTTAAACTTTATCAACTTACACCTGTAATTAGTAGTTGCATATTTTCAAAATCATTATGATTGAAATAAACAAATATATGAAAGTAAAATGATAGTAATTATAATAATAATAATAATCCCTACTAATATATAAATGTGAAAGTGTGTGTGTTTGTTTGTATGTTTCGTTTTCACGCCAAACGGCTGAACCGATTTTGATAAATTTTAGCACAGATATAGACTAGACCTCAAGGATGGACATAGACTAAAAATTTTCAATTTTTTGTTTCAACATTTTTTTGACAATAGTTTTAGTCGATGTATTCCTTATATCTACCGTGTTATGAAAATAATTGACAAGCCTTAGGGTAGCGGTAAAGTTCTGGCCTTTAGAACAAAAGCGACCGAGTTCGAGGCTGAAGTTTGATGTTTTTTTTAGTTGAATGAACGTATAGCAGTGAGTATGGTGGACGAGTGGTTATTGTAGGGACGATCGATCTTGGCAAATCATCGATAATGCCCTCGATGTTAACATCGACAATTAAACATCGATTTTCGATTTACATCGGGCACAAAACATCGATATTTTCCAAGCATCGTTTATCACATGTGATGTAAAGTAAGATGATTTGCGAAAATTTCAAAGTGGGCGACATTTATGGATTAATAATAAAAGAATAATCAAGGTGAACAACAAATAAATGTCCAATATTGTAGCGATAAAAGAAAATACTATAGGTACGAAAGACGTCTTTTTATAGTGGTAAATGAATATCCCTACTTCCCTACTAATATTCTAAATGTGAAAGTGTGTATGTTTGTTTGTATGTTCCGCTTTCACGCCAAAACGGCTGAACCGATTCGCTAAATTTTAGGCTAAAAATGTTCAATTATATGTTTCATATATTTACATAATATGATTGAGATCACTTGAATTTTCTCAGTTTGTCTTTTATGTTTAAATCTGAAAAAAATTGGCTACGTGCCTGATGATAAGCAATGAAAAAATATGACCGATATGATTCTTTTGCTCAAGCTATATACCACTAACCCTATTTCTTGCTAAAATGAGTCCATAACAGTTTCTCGGACTTCTTGAGTTATTCAACATGTCAATCTTTTAGAACACAAATACAATCCTAAATCCAAAACAGACCTTACGATTGATTTATTTTTGAGTGACATAGCTTTTATTATCTTGAAAAATTCAAATTATTGGAGTTACGAGGTTTTTGAAATGATCGATTCAGGCATACGTACGATGACGTTACATAAAGCACTTTCTAATCGAGCAAAATACACTTCTTAAAAATAAGTCGGTGGTTGTAGGAGTTTTTTATTTTATTTTGATTAGATTCGACGTTCAGTCTACCCTGTAAAACAAAATCAGGGAATGTCCTAAAAGAACAATGCACGTGTTTCAAGCCTACGTCCGCAATATGCTGCCGCAGCGTTAACCACCAGGACACCAACAACCACCAAAACCCATTTAGCTTGCAGTCCGAATCTCGGATGAAGCGTCAGGCGTCATGTCGTATGCGGTCATACGGTCTGTCCGCACCTCAGCACCTAATGACTCATTAACCCTTATTTTCAGTGAATTCACGATTAATGCGTCCTACGGATGGTTCTATCATAAATCGAAGAACAGAGGGTATAGTTCACGACAAACTTGTGTCTGTTTACATTTTCTATCGACGGTCGTTAAAACGCCATAAAACCAAGAAAAGGCGGATTCTCTGTTCATCGTCTGGACACCGACTAGCTTATGGAGGGGCGGGGAGAGGAAAGAAGGTGGAGGCTAGCGACTTCGACTCGGTTAAGTTATAACAAAATCGAATTATTATGCGAAACAACGAGATTTATTTTAAATTCGCTACATTGCAAGCAATTTATATAAATTATGCTTTTTACCTTATTGCAAATTACTAAAATGTATAATTTATGAAAATGAACCAGCTTTCAACATTATTTAGACATGCATGATATAATGGCCGTAGTACACGAGTACACGCGTATCGGTACCAGAAGGAAGGATAAAAATGTAAACATACACTATAAGTATGTAGTGAGCTATAGTTATTTCTGGGTAACCCGTGACGCGACGACTTTTACAGAGCTGGATACCCTGATACATAACATCAGCAAGAGGTTTTACGTTTTGTTTGAAAACCCCTGTAAAAATTTTACGACGTAGTTAGTAGTGGCCAACGCTTTGCAAAAGTAAAAAAACCTCTGCTATGGATGTTTCGTAGAAGATACAATATCTTGCATAAAAAGAATATCGACGAGAAGGATCAAAAGACTGTTAATTAATTATAAAATTAAAAACACAGGGGATTCTTTACTTTGAAAGATAAATAGACTCCGGAAGATTTTCATTAAATTTTGTAAAGATTTCAGCATACCATAAATCAAGAGTAAACAGGAATTAATCCAGGGAATGACCTATTTATAGAAACACGCTGTTTGAAAGTATCAGTATTCGTCCATCATCTTTCGTTGACTTTTTTAATATTTCTGACGTACAAATAAAAATGGAGTTTTTCACCCACAGACGGTATTTTCACGAGTCCACTAAAAAATAGCGAATAACTAAACATAAACCATAATGAATTTGCCGGTAAACCTCATTATTTGCTAATCAGTGCACCATAGGAGCCGTGCATATTGCCTAAATTGCAAGCTGGCGCGCTATCAAAGTTGAGTCGCTGATAACTCAGCATCCAATCATCAAAAGATATAGTGTGGTATAGCAATCTTCTTCCTTTGGAGAGGTCTATGATTATTATTCATTCAATAGTATACTAAGTGACATATAAATCCGAACACCCAGTTTAAATGGTTTTATTTTAATAAAATTTTGTATAAGTACTTAATGAAGCATAATAAGTAAATGATAAAAATTTCAAAATGATTGCACTGCTTTAAAGCCCTTTGACCTTTAATAATGTGTGGATGCACCCTGATGTGCTACGCACTCTCCAACGCGTCTAGGCATGCTTCTGATCAGGTGGTCAATGTCCTCCTGTGGTATCTCATTCCAGGCAACCACCAACTCCTCTCGAAGTGCTTCTAGAGTCTGAGGAGGACGTTGCAAATTGAGCAATCTCCTACCCATCATATCCCACACGTGCTCAATTGGGGATAAGTCGGGAGATCTTGGTGGCCATGGTAACAATGTGACATCATTATGTTGAAAGAAGTCTATTGTGACTCTTGCAACATGTGGTCGGGCATTATCTTGTTGGAAAGTTGGTTCTGCCAGGGTGTCAAGTTAGGGTAAAAGATGGGGTTCTAGAACTTCGTGGATATAACGCTGTGCGTTCATGTTACCTCTGATGAAGATTAAAGGTGACCTGGAACCATAAGCTATAGCACCCCAAACCATAACTCCAACAGTGTGATGAACATGTCTTTCAACAAACAACTGTGGATTCCTCCTTTCACCACATCGCCTTCTAACCCTGGCACGACCATCGTGCATGCCTAAACAAAATCGAGACTCGTCACTAAAGACAATAGTGTTCCATTCCTGATCCCAGAGTGACCGTTGTCTGCACCACTCAAGGCGATTACGTCGGTGTTCTCGAGTTAAAGGGAGGACCCAGTGTGGCCGGTATGAAAACAAGCCAAAAATTCTCATTCGTCGGTAAACACTTCGCATGCCAATAGGTCTTCCGTGTTCTGCAAACCATTCATTTGCAATGGACCTGGTAGTGGAGAAACGGTCCCTTAAGGCCAATAATCTTAGGCGGCGATCTTCACGGTCTGTTGTTCTACGGCGGCGTCCAGTGCCCCTTGCTCTTTGCGTACGGCCTTCTCGAAGCCATGCCTGACAACACCTAACCACAGTGTCTACACTTCTTTGCGCTCTAACTGCAATTGCCCGAAAAGAAGGTCCAGCTTCCCGAAGTCCCACTATACGGCCCCTATCAAACTCACTAAGTTGACGAAATCGTACAGGTCTCCGTACTCTAGGCATCGTAACCGATCGTAAAGGATGTCAATAACCAAAATCCGCCAACGTTGATTCTTTACTGCGGCTGAAATATTCATTTTTAGAGTGTTAGTGAATTAAAAAAAAGCAGTATAAAAACCGGAATGTCCAACTGATAAGGCTGAAAATTTTTTATCTTGTTATTTACAGTAAGATAAATACATTCACCAACTTTTATTAAAATAAAACCATTTAAACTGGGTGTTCGGATTTATATGTCACTTATAATATTTTTACTTTAATTGTTCCACTGAATAACGTCTGGCTGTTTTCAAAATTCATTTACTGATGCTTAGTATCTCACAGATGGCGCTTAGTCAACTACATTTTTTTTACGATATTGGCGATTACGTCATCAATGCCATATGGAATATTAAGCAAATCGACTAGCTGAAGCTCCAGAGGAACATTGGGCACTGGGCAAACCGATTTTAAACGCAACTGCTCTTGCACACATGCATTGGTTAATAAATAACTATTGCTTTCAATCACTTCCACAAGATACTGCAATAATTTTGGCAAAAACGATGGATACTATTCGTCAATTGGGTCTTTAGGTTTTATATTACGAACATTAACAAAAGATGAACTCAAAATGGTGGGCTGTCACACTGGCAATGAAAAGCATAGACTAGGAATACTCATACTCGTACGTTTTTGAGAAAAATTTTTGTTATGGCGAGAAGAAACTAAAGACAATATGTCTGAGCTTACACAAATAAACGCCCACGCACAGAGGCAGATTGCATTTGTATGTGTGAGGGAGATGGATCTATAAAAGTGATGCTGGTAGTTTTATTGCGACCCACCACAAACCGTGAAATGAATTATCCAGAGTATTTCAGAACTATGGGATCAAACTTGTAACAGTAAAAAACGTTTGAGTATAGGGACCCATATCCGGCTCGTGTGTTGTTATCTTTGAAAGCGATAACAGAGATTGTTTTTTATAGCTGCATTCCATATCCCCTTAGTCGTGCTATAGTATTTGGCTCAGCGGTTTGAGCACTGTTGGATTGCCAGAGGTGGAGCAGTTTCTTGGCCTCCTAGGTCACCCGATTTAACGTCGTAAGATTTTTTCCTGTGGGAACATGTAAAGTCTTTGGTTTACGAGACTCCAGTAGAAACAGGGCAAGAGTTAATTGGATGAATTACAGCAGCATTTGAAATAATTCAAAACGGGTATCAAATTTTTAGTCAAGTCCGCCGAAATCATGTGCGACGTTTAAATCGGTGTATTCAGGTTGGAGGAAGACATTTTGAACAATTGTTGTGATGATATCATGAATGAAAGGCAAAAATTAAATGCATTAAATCCTATTAAGGCAATTCATCGCCTTTGTAAACTTTAACGCGTCTTAGGGCCGTAGTGCCATAAGGACACTTTTCCGGATATGGGTCCCTATACTCAAATTTTGTTTACTGTTACACTGAATAACCCCTAGAAGTTTGATCCCTTAGTTCTGAAACACCCTGTATACGACTATTTCCCTCGTTTTAATTTCTACCACTTACAAACGTGCAATTTTTGATTACAAATTGTTTCTAGATGGAAAAATAGTAAGACAGCACCTGTCAGCAGTATCTTCGATTTACCCGCGGAAAACTTGACAGCTATTGTCGCCAAAAATTACAATTCCTTTGATAGCAAGAAATTATGGTCTTCTAGGACATCAAAAAACGACTCTAAACAGTTTTTCTGATTTTATTTTCATTAAATTTTGTAAGCTCTGTGTATGCAGAACAATCTGTTACTCATGAAATACCATTCGGGCATCTAATTTTCTCCTGTGAAAAAAATTAGATTCCCTTATATTACTTATGAGCATTTAGTAATCCTTTTCGAAGTAGATTTCGAATTAGGGTGGAGACGAGAAAAGCATAGCTGCAGAAAATTCCCATAGATGACGCTACTGTTTCTCATTGCTCCTAGGATAGTTTTTTGGACGCCGAAATACACTACACACATCTTCAGGGAAAGTATGTTAATCAATTGTTATACATACAATATCACAATAAGTCCAATACACAAAGTACACTGAGAAAAAAGTTTAATTAGACCAACCAAAATTTCAATTACACCAATTAAAAAATTTCATTCACTATGTGACAGCTAACAAGTTTGATTAATTTAATCATACCCCGATTTCTAAAACAGTTTACTTGAATCTATGAAACTGGTTTAATTAAACCAAAATGCAATTATTTAGTTAGATCTATTAAACCGTTTACTTAGATTGAGTACACCAATTTATTTAAAATTGATGAACTATTTAAACGAGTATAAATCCTAGTGAAAAAATTTAATTATATTTATTCAATTTGTTTAGGTAAAAGTATTGCACTAGTTTTAATGAATTATTTTTTTTAGATTTAAGAGTATATTTTTATAACATTTGAAATTTAAAAGAACAAACTGCATTTCACTGAATGATGCACTTATAACTGTGCTCTGACAAATCTTAGATATCAAAAAATGTTGAATACTTGATATTGATATTTCATCAATCACCAATCAATTAAAATAAAAAGTTCCGAATTTTATAACCATAACAAAATCCGATATTTTTTATTTTCATCGATTGTGAAATAAATATCTGTGGGATTAAGTTTCACCAATTATTTGACTGATTGTCCAGAAACAGGTTGTATTATAATTCACTAGAAGCAATTCTTTGTTTCAAATTCAGAAAATAGAGAAAGGGATACCTGAAACTAAATAAGGCCACTTGAGCATGTGTACAAAAATTGTTATATATCTAATAATAAAACAATATTGCACTCACCCGTATTCAACGCATTTACATATATAAATAAATTCGACATTACTTTAAACAAACTAGAATATTCTCAAATACTACAAAGTCTGGAGCAGCAGGAGGTGACAGTATGTCATTTTTTTGACATTACATTGGTTTTTGTGACACTATGTAGGTTTTTCAACAAGATGTTAACACTAGCTGATTGATACGTTGTGAACTCGTTTTCCAGTTGTACGTGTTGCCTAAACGTCATGAGACTTCAGTCATCAATGTTTGGCTCTGATGTGATGTAAAATCTGCTTCAAAAATGGCATTACTGGAGGTAACGGCAATGCATATGCGCATAGTGAGGATTTGTGCGCTAATAATATGTGTTGATGATAATTGCATTGGATACTTGTCTCAAATATATTTACTTGAGATTTAAAGGTAGAAATTAGTTGCGCATTCTCTTTTTCTTATCCATTCTGGAAATTACATAATGCAAATTTCCTAAATTTTAAAAATGAGAGCGATAAGAAATAATTATATTCACTGTACACTGTCGAATTACATACATGTTAACAGTAATTACTCACAACGCGGGTGTGGTGGTGATTTCCCGTAATTCTCCTCAGTCTTTGAAAATACAAAGAAACATAAAAATCGTAATTTACAACTTTGAACATAACATGTCTTCAGAAAGAACAACATATAAGTAACCCGTCGGACACAGCTAATAGATATACTTTAATAGCAGCATATTCAGTAATGATTTTATCACACAGTAAATATTTTATACAGATGCAGACCAATACACACAATCATCCAGATGCGGCCTTGCTATTCAACCAACTTTCTTCTCAGAAATGAAAGCTATAACTCTATAGTAGTCACTCGGCTTCACAAAACATATGCAACCAACAATGCGTGTAGTGGTGCAGTTGAGTCATTCCTCCATAGATGGACGCTCACAACGATCCTAGTGAGCAAACGTGGAATGACCGTTTGCACCCTAAAAACTAGCAGTGTAACAGTTTTTATTGAAATGTGCATATGTTTTGAAAGTACCTTTTCTACATAAATTAAATTGCCCAAACTAACTGAACAGTTTAATCAGACAGGTACATGGTTTGCTATTTTCAAGCAAATTAGTTCAATACTATATGGTTCCAGAAAGCTCAGTTGAATTAAACCGAATAATTCAATTACTTGAAACGATTAAAAAAAATACGGGTAATGAAAACTTTCTAGAACACTGTATAATTGACCACGTTTTCTTAGTTTATTGTGCGTAAGCAATGTGTTATAATAATAATAATTTATTAGTCCTGTATGATCACAGATGTGATATAGGATAAGTCAGTCAGAGCACTACAAAAGCTAATAACAAATCATGTTAGTGTGGACGCACACATATTCGTACCACATATGGTATATTCCAAATATGGATACAGATAAATCAAATTAGCTTGTTGATAAAATTTATAAATATAAAACATATATGTATATATAAAAAAGCGAAATGAAGGACAAACCATTAATGACATTCAAACAACAATGATCAAAATCAAACAAGACATTCACACATTAAATTCCTCGATAGAGTAAAAAGCTTTCTCCAGTAAAAACTGTTTGACTGTTCTTTTAAAAGTGTTCAGTGGTTGTGATTTCAAATTGTTGGGGAGTCTGTCGAAAAACTTAATAGCCATGTATCTAGGGCTCTCCTCCGTTCTCGCCAACCTATGCGACGGCACCTCCAATACTTGACTGTTCCTTGTACAGTAAGCACCAGTGCTTACAGAATTGAACTTGCTCAATTGTGTTTTAGCAAGGATAAGTATATTGAGTATACAGGGTGTTCCATAATTATTGCGACAAAATAATAGGGGTTGTAGAGGGCATCAAAATAAACAATTTTGCCTTATAAACCCCTGTTCGGAAATATGCCGTTTGGGCTGCAACAAAAAAAAAAGATCAGTTTCTTGAAACAGCTTACCTACAGTAATTGCTCAAAGTGTCCTCCACCTTGCTCAATACACAGCTGTGTACGATTGTTCAATGATCGGCGAACTCTGTGGCATACTCCCGGTATGTCCTGAACATGTGCGGACGCGGCCATCACTCTTCCCAGTAGCTCTTGTTGGTTGCGAACAGGAGTTTCGTACACTAAAGCTTTCAGATGTCCCCAGAGAAAATAATCCAGTGGGGTCAGGTCGGGTGACCGCGCAGGCCAAGGCACAGGGCCACCTCGGCCTATCCACCTATTTGGAAATTTGTCGTCCAAATACTGCCGCACTTGTAAAGAAAAGTGGGCTGGAGCGCCATCGTGTTGAAACCACATGTTGGCTCTTATGTTCAGCGGCACATTTTCTAATAGTTCCGGTAGCACATGCTGTAAGAATCGACCATAAGCATGCCCATCCAAACGTGGTGGAAGCAAATATGACCCGATGATATGCTCGTCCACGATGCCGCACCAGATGTTAATTGAAAACTGATGTTGGTCTCTATGGAGGGCTATGGCATGAGGGTTTTCTTCATCCCAAATGTGACTGTTACGGCTATTAAAATAACCGTCCTTTGTAAAACAGGACTCGTCAGTGAACAAAACGTAGCGACCAAAGTTTGGTTGCCTTGCAAAAATGGCGTGATGCGGATGAGGACGTTCTGGAAACCGTTGGGCGTAGATTCGCGAGGCTCGTCTTCCGCTACCACCAGCTTCTTCGTAAATTAAATGCATATCCGTAAGTTCCGCATACGAATAACGCTGCATTTTAACAATAAGGTACTGTTATTTACTATCTAGTTTGACGCACCACTCAGATAAATTAAATGAATCGGTGTGGAGAATTTACGATAACAAAAATGTAAACTCAGCAGGCTTTTTTTTACAAACCGGCGAGACCATGAAATGTGCTAGACGAACATTTTGCAGCTGGTGAAATTTTTGTTTCTCCTATGAGCTCTTAAGGTAAAATTAGCGGTAGTGCTCAAACGGCATATTTACGAACAGGGGTTTATAAGGCAAAATTGCATATTTTTATGCCCTCTACAACCCCTATCATTTGTCGCAATAATTATGGAACACCCTGTATATACAGATGGTAAGGTTAAAATCTTTAATGTTCTAAATGAATCCTTGCAGCTAGTGAGCCTTCCAATTTTAGCTATTAGTCGAACAGCCTTTATTTGCAACACAAAAAGTCTTTGCAGCTGGGACGATGCTCCCCGTGCTTCTATTCCATAAATTAGGACTGAATGGATATGTGCATGGTAAAATATCAGTAATATCCACTTCTCCACAACAAAACTTAACTGGTACAGACAGTAACAGAGTGAGGCGATCTTTTGGCTACTTTTCTCAATATGCGTATCCCATCTACAATTTTGAGATATATATATCCCTAAAAATTTAGTCGCATCCACTTGTTTTATTGATCTGCCAAACGATTTTATTAATAAAGTGTGATCCATCGGTGAGGTGGAAAGGTTAAATCTAAGGAAAACAGATTTCTGATTATTTAAGACGAGCCCATTATTGCCGAACCACTTACCTGCACCAGTCAAGCTTGAATTGGTAAGTCCTACAACAGATTCTAGGTTTTTACCATTAACAAGTACAGAAGTGTCATCAGCATACATTACCGAGCAATCGGAGGGGAAGTCATTGACGTAAATTATGTATAAGAGAGGACCAAGTATGGAACCCTGTGGACCACCAGTATGGTAGAAATGTTGGCTGGACTGTGCATTTTGTACCTCGTTCAGGGCCCGCCGTCAATAAGCTAATGAGGGCCAGGATGATCATCAACGTCCATTGAGGATGTGGCACCAGAACAATAGGATTAAGTTAATAATTATTGAATTACCTGTGACTGGCGCCTCGATGTCTATCATGGTCTTCTCGGAGCGCAACAGCTGCGCCCCCTCGTTGATGATCCTGAGGGCGGCGGTCTCGTCGATCCTCCCCTCCAGGATGAAGTGCTGCTTCAGCACGTCCGGCCGCGGTTTCCCGGTACGCCGCATCGAACACCTCCGCGACCGTCAGCTTGTGGCTCGGCGGAAAACGGCAACCGCTGTAACAAACAGAAAAACAAAGTTAGATGTGGATTCAAAGTCATTTTTAAGTAAAAACGATTTCGCAATGGGGTCAGAGAAACTTTACTTAGGAATGTACATAATTGCATCACAAATCAAAAGTTCTTACATAAAAGTGGAATATTCACATTGAATATCAGAGCTGCACTATTGTTTGTTAACAAGTTAGAATTGATGAAAAAATGCACAATAAAATGCACGAAAAACGTATCTTTATATGTATACACCATGAAACAATCAGGATTTAGAATACTGCAAACAGGCAGTTGCATGCGACCTTAAGGTTTGGAAAAAGATGAAAGTCTGATGATGCTAAGTTAGGAGGGCTGTATGGTAGATAATCCAGTAACTCCTAACGAAATGTATCCAGTTCCGTCTGTCATTTTGCCGCAACCTGAGGCCGAGCGTTGTCGTGAAGCAGAACGACGCCGCTAGAGATCAGGCCCAACCCGTTTTGAATAGCGCGCCTAATTCAAGTTGTTGGCAAATTTCAGCAGAAGAAAACTTTTAACAACCGAATTACAGCGCGTACTTAACAACCAAACAAAGCAGTAAAACCACAAAACCAACACTTACAGAAACGTGAAACGTAATGGCGGCGTAATGAGAGACTGCTCAAGAGTGTCTGAGGTTGAACGTACTCTGTTATGCATATAGTCAAGCATCCACTTGGCAACCACGCATTTTAAAAAATATGTATACATCTAGGACGACAAGCGAGCGTTTATGGACTACGGCCTGAAATTAAAGCCTAAGGTTTGCAGGGCCATGGGTCGTGAACGCTTATTACGCCCGATATACATAAGAGATTTTAACTACCACCAGCTACCACAAAATGAAGTTTAGTCTTCGAGTGGAGAGAAAGCAATAATGAAGACACAAGTGGTATTTTTTTTTAAATTGCTTTTTTTGCTTTAAATTAAACCTTAAGAAGTTATTCTTTGATACCGTGATTACTTTGTCGCGAAAACAAGATAATAACAAACTAATTGAACTAAATATTTAAAATTTCACTAAGGCAAAAGTCTCAATAAAAATTGTATAAAATCAATTTTCTCATACATCGGTTTGACACCTTTATTTTCTTGTGTCACTGCTATAGTATTCTATAAAATTGTTAGCTATTTCTTTAATATTATTTGTTATGTTTCCTTGGAGTGTTTTCATTTCTTTCATAGATTCTTTTGTAAGTTTTCCGTAACGATGAATTGTTTGCACTGTTAGTTTTTATTTGCTTTTCACAATATGGTCTTTCTAATTCAGAGTAAAAAGCGTGGGGTGCTTGATATATTAAATTATAACAGTCATCCTATTCATTCTATCTATGACACGAGAGTTATGAAAATGTAGTAAACAGCTAATAAAAGTGTGTTAAAAATCGAGACAACGAAATCAGTAGAAAGAACATATTAAAATAAAGAAGTACTCGTAGACATCTTTGGTGAATATGATCATTTTAGAAAATGTATACTAAGTGACATATAAATCCGAACACCCAGTTTAAATGGTTTTATTTTAATAAAAGTTGGTGAATGTATTTATCTTACTGTAAATAACAAGTGAAAAAATTTTCAGCCTTATCAGTTGGACATTCCGATTATTATACTGCTTTTTTTTTAATTCACTAACGCTCTAAAAATGAATATTTCAGCCGCAGTAAAGAATCAACGTTGGTGGATTTTGGTTCTTGACATCCTTACGATCGGTTACGATGCCTAGAGTACGGAGACCTGTACGATTTCGTCAACTTAGTGAGTTTGATAGGGGCCGTATAGTGGGACTTCGGGAAGCTGGACTTTCTTTTCGGGCAATTGCAGTTAGAGTGCAAAGAAGTGTAGACACTATGGTTAGGTGTTGTCAGGCATGGCTTCGAGAAGGCCGTACGCAAAGAGCAAGGGGCACTGGACGCCGCCGTAGAACAAACAGACCCGTGAAGATCGCCGCCTCAGATTATTGGCCTTAAGGGACCGTTTCTCCACTACCAGGGTCCATTGCAAATGAATGGTTTGCAGAAGAACACGGAAGACATATTGGCATTCGCAAAGGGTTTACCGACGAATGAGAAGTTTTGGCTTGTTTTCATACCGGCCACACTAGGTCCTCCCTTTTAAACTCGAGAACACCGACGACGTAATCGCCTTGAGTGGTGCAGACAACGTCACTCTGGGATCAGGAATGGAACAGTATTGTCTTTAGTGGACGAGTCTCGATTTTGTTTTAGGCATGCACGATTGGTCGTGCCAAGGTTAGGAGGCGACGTGGTGTGAAAGGAGGAATCCACAGTTTTTTGTTGAAAGACATTTTCATCACACTGTTGGGAGTTATGGTTTGGGGTGCTATAGCTTATGGTTCCAGGTCATCCTTTAATCTTCATCAGAGGTAACATGAACGCGCAGCGTTATATCCACGAAGTTCTAGAACCCATCTTTTACCCTATCTTGACACCCTGGCAGATCCAACTTCCAACAAGAGCCCGACATGTTGCAAGAGTCACAATAGACTTCTTTCAACATAACGATGTCACATTGTTACCATGGCCACCAAGATCTCCCGACTTATCCCCAATTGAGCACTTGTGGGAAACGATGGGTAGGAGATTGCTCAATTTGCAACGTCCTCCTTAGACTCTAGAAGCACTTCGAGAGGAGTTGGTGGTTGCCTGGAATGAGATACCACAGGAGGACATTGACCACCTGATCAGAGCATGCCTAGGCGCGTTTGGAGAATGCGTAGCACATCAGGGTGCATCCACACATTATTAAAGGTCAAAGGGCTTTTAAAGCAATGCATCATTTTGAAATTTTTATCATTTACTTATTATGCTTCATTAGTACTTATACAAAATTTTATTAAAATAAAACCATTTAAACTGGGTGTTCGGATTTGTATGTCACTTAGTATACTTTTACCGCGAGACCGGATATTAAATTTCCATAATACTCACACTTGGGCCCAAAAAATCCTCATACCATCCGTGAAGGTCATTTCCAACAACGTTCTAAAATAAATATTTGGGCGGGTATTCTTGACGATCAGGTAATAGGCCCTTTCGAGCTACGAGTACCCCAAAGCTGTCAGGAGAAGCATACATTAGCTTTCTAGCCAATAACCTACCAGAACTTTTGGAACAGACCTTAGACAGCAAGCCATTACAATGGAGACAGAATTTGTGGTTTCTTAATGGCGGGGCACCACCACACACATTTTTAGAGGCGTCATTCAGTATTTGAATGAACATTATCCAAATCGCTGGATCGGGCGAAATGCTCCTGAGCCTCGAAAATGGCCAGCAAGATCTCCTG